>JAZDUA010000759.1:0-322500 GCA_038098605.1 Gryllus longicercus
TGTTAGCCGGTATACTATTTAAAATTAAACAGATAAATACCTTCACAAATAAAACATTTTCAGGCTACATTATACTAATAAAATGCAATAATTCAGTTTTATTTTCTTCAAAATATTGATTAATTTATCCGAAATGCACTTACACGTTTTTTTTTCACAAAAAATGCCGGAAAGGGAAGAGAACTAACAAACATTATAATGGTTGGAACGTGAAATAAGAGTGCTCCTAAAAGTATTTATACTTTTGATATAAATATATTGGAACAATAAATTTATTCAATTTTTCAGATCACCATTTTTTGTTCAATTCAGCAGTTTTCTTACGCTACAACAATTTAAATGATACACCAATATTGATTGAATATATCGAAAATGTGGGAACGTAAAGTGTTAGAAACGGAACACAACGGGGAGATGTGAAAGGATAAAGTCGGGGATGAAAGACTTTTGATGTTGGGCTTTTCGCGGCTGAAATCGTGTTTGTTCTCTATCCTAGTGATGCCGCGACGTGGGTTCTAACTAAGGGTAGTAACTAAGTTTTCGAACTCCTTCTTCGGGGTTGAAATGACTTAAGGGCTGTCAACAAAGGATATTTGAAAGGATGGCTAACTAGCTCCTAATTGCCAACACTTACCATAAACTAGAGATATCAATGTTCTAAATTTTTCATTTCTCAGAAGTATATTGGAAAGTACCATAACGTTTCATTTAAACACTCGTTTTATTCATATATATAAGCCATATAAATGTTTGAATTAAATTGCTTACGCGAAAAATATGATACTCTTCAAAAGTGTGAAGCACTCACGATCTTGTCAAGGAAGCCAAAGACTGTCAGGTACAAGATCTACATGGCTGGGTTAGGTCTACTGGTGCCCTGTGTCATTTCTTGCAGGTATCATCTCCAGCAAATCATCTTCTAAGGAAACTGGTTACATTATCTACATATTATCTAGACGTTACTCATGTTGTAGGGCTTAATACAAAAGCAGCCGTGAAATAATATTAATTATAATAATGACAATATAATAAAATAATGTAGTAATGTCGATGATAATGAATCATTCATTCATCGTAATGTTAAATATTCATCATATTTAACATCATTATTATAATTGCGATCATTACTGCAATTAAGTTAGTGGAGAATGAAGGGAGATGCAGTGGAAGAGCCCCAGTCCCAGCTCCAGCCAGCAGATGCGTCCGTGGCCGTAGCCCGGGCGACCGGAGCGGCAGGTGGGGCGGCGCCCGCCTCGCCAGAGACGGCGGCACGCGCCACGACGTCCCAGTCGGTGGCCTGCCTGGGCGCGCGGGTCCACGCAGCCGGCCTGCCGCCCGGCGCCTCGACGCCGAGGTGGCGAGCGGCAATTAGCGCACCTCGCTAATGGAGGCCTCGCGACGCAAGTGGGGCGAAACCCTCCTCGCGATGCTCTCATTTGGTTACGCCATCACTCTGTCAATCCATTAGAGCATATATTACCGATCTTTTTTCAGAATTATTCATCCCACGTCTGGGCGAAAAGGGTAGGTCGAAAACGCGCCAGAATCCTGATGAGTAATGCGAAATTTGCGATGGGCAAAGCTGATTTACGTCTGGTTTTCTGAGCACTTTGTTGCAATATGCTCGCCCGTGTGCGCTCATTGTCGTGGCGTTCGTGCGCGCGGAAGCATTGCTGGAGGTACCTGGTAGTAACTTTTATTGCCGAGTTGTTATGTTGAGAAATTAAGAGCATCCAAGCGTCGACCTTGATCGTCTTTTAGGAAAATCGTTAGGCCTTAGATGCATATACGAAATCATCTTTATGGTGTGTGTATGAATCACTTCCTGGTACTTATTTGCAATATTAAGCCATCATTGTATCAGGACATTAGTACCTGAATTCGAATCATAGCAAATATAATTACCACTCATTCTTCAGAATTATTCTACCCACTTCTGGGAGAAAAAGCTGGATACTGAGAATTATAATAAAGACCAGGTTCGATGTGGTCGAACCCTCCCGAATTCTGATGAAACATGCGGAATTTGTAATGGACAAAGCAAATTTACGTTGGATTGTACGTTGAAATGTTCGTTGGCTTTTATTCCGTTTCCACTGCATCGCATTCTACCACTGCTCCAGCATCATTCAAATCATATCTTTCCAATCCATACCATTCCCCTTTCCCCTCCTGTCACCACCATCCCCTTCTTGGAGATCTCCCATGACCGAATGCCCAGCCTAAGGTATCGTCAGACTTCGTTAGGTCTACGAGTTCACGTTTACATGAGGTCAAGAAAAATGGATAGAAAACCGGGCTTTCGGTAAGTGCAAAACTTTATGCGGACGTAAAATTTTAATGAGATGTTGATGAGTAAATATTTCAGACGCGTAATTTCGTCGATAGCAACGCCAACGTATTGCTCAGTTTTCTCTACGATTAGATTACTCAATTTAATTAAACAAAATTACAAAGATAATGTCAACAGTTGTTTTTACATTCTCCATTACATTCTCGCGGCAACGGCAATGGTGTAAACGGTTAGTATATGGGGTTGTTGTACCCTGTTGCGCTTCAAAACCTATCGAAGCCGTGGGAAAAATTCCTTCGCACGCCTTCCTTCGGAGGGGAAGTAAAGCCGACTGTCCCATGTAAGTAGATTTACTTGCACGTAAAAGATCCTCAAGCCTATATGACGCCTCAGAGCTACATTCAAATCGTATGTTTCGTCGCCCAAGAAATACCTCCTTTCTTCGTTAGTTGGTGAAAGGAGCGTAGCGAAATTTGCGTGGGCAGACGGAGGAGCGGGCCTGATGGCTCGAGTGACACCACGTAAAATGAGGCATCAATTCAATTCAATTCTCTTGATGATGTCAAGGCAATGGATTAGCTTGTCGTGTTGAACAACCATCAATATCGTCAGTTTTCGTTTATTTAGAACATGGAAGATTTGATAGTATAAAATTGCAGTTCTAATGCTGCATAAAAATATTATATTGCTATAAAAATACAATAATTTTTGCAGATTATTGACTCATTGAAGAGAAAAGAAGAATATTTGTAGTAATATAAATTCTATTTCCATAACTCTTGGATGCGGAATCTTAACCAGTTACCAGGCATTACCAGGTCTACGAGCTGTTAGAATAAATCCAAAGGAAAGGTTCGGACCATTAGGGAAACTGAAATTAGGGAGTGGGAAAACAGCACTGGTTAGCTTGAGCGGAGCCTAGACTGGAGAGAAATTAGTAAGTCAATAAGCTAACAATAAGTAAGTTAATCAGTAATTTTATGTTAAGTTAGTAAACAGTTAAGAAATAAGTCATAAGTCGTAGTCAATTGGTAAGTAAGAGGTCAATATAATCAATAAAATAAAACTGGCATAGTAATAAGCACATTAAGGGGGTAAAGGTAAGGGGGGATCGAAAATGTAAGGGCAGAGGCGTTGGTGCGGACGATCTTCTGTGGCGCTGTTTGATTTCAGGTGCTGAGGAGGCCAAGCACTGGAAGGAGAGGGCGGGACGCCCGCGCTAGAAAATAAATAGTTTAAAATAAACGTCGGATAGATTAGAATGTACTCGGCTTCTGACGGCAGATTTCCCCCCTTCAGAGTTTTTTTCCTGAGCCGTACCTTATGGTCTCTTTTCCGCGGCTTTGATGCGATGGTGAGACCATTTGGGGTGAATACAGAATTCGAAAGATTAGAACGCGAAAGGATGTAGGTATTGTAATGGCTTAAAGGCCTTCGGCCCTAGCCACATAGGATCAAGTAATCTAATTTGTTTGTAATAATTTCCTATTAAATAAATAAATCCAAAATTAGCGAAGGGCATTTTAAAAGAAATCTAAAAAGGCAGATGGTGATTGAAAATATGTGAAAAAAAACCATATGCTGATAATGTATGTTAAACGTTTATGAATAAAAAAATATTTAAACACAAAATGCCTGTAACAATCTTTATCCCCCGATAAGCAAACCACGCAACCAAGTGCACTCCAAGACTGTGCACCCCTGTTCAAGCAGAGCTCTGCATACCATTTTCCGGCGTACCCAAAGTGACCTTCCTTGGCCTCGACAGGCGCAACTTCAGTGCAAAACCAATTATTTCGGTTGACAGCCACGAGGCCCCTTTTTGCCCCTTGTCGCCGGCCGGCCCGCCCGCCCGCTCGCCCCCCCCCCCCCGCCCACGCGCACTCAATCGGAAAGCGACGGTACAACCGCACGTGAACGGCCGGCAGATGTTCGCCGATGCCCGTCCTCACCCATCATTGTTCGGCAGCGGTCCCGTCTTAAGACAGTCACAGTGGGCGGTCACCAGGACTTAAGGGCCAGGCACAAAATAAATTTAAGACCACAGAGGACGGGTATCGGGAAATTTTCGTTCACAAATCGAACGATAACGGATTGGAATAGATTGCCTGCAGAAACCTTTGAACCCTTGTCCCGTAGCGTTCAACAGTTTAGGAAATTAATTTAGGGAATTACTAAGTAAATGAAGAACTTAACTGAGAATAGTAGGTTATAGAGCGTAAGTGATATATCGTGAAGTGAGGTGTCGTGCAGTGTAGAACAGAGAAATAATGAAGGAAGTGATTAAATATTGAAATAAATAGTGAAGTGAAGTGAAGTGAAGTGCAGTGCAGTGCAGTGTGGTCTTAATTGAACACACATTCAGTGGTGGGTTAGATTATAGAAGTTTCTTTTTCTTAGGGTATTTTAATGTTTTATAAATTAAAAATAATGATATAAAAACTGTATTATTGTTATTATTGTTATTATTATTATTATTATTATTATTATTATTATTATTATTAATATTATTATTATTATTATCCTAGTTTTATCAGCAGGTTTTATTGTTTCTATGATTATTATTGTACCATTATTATTATATAATTTACATGTTAGTTATATTATTTATGTAATGAGCTCCCACCGGGTTATGCCCATTTGCAGTTCAAATAAAATGTATTTAATTAATATTTTTTAATAAGGTTGCCGCGCAATCGATTTTATTGCGCTAAAACGATGAAAAATCCAATGTACTCATCTGGAGCTTATACTTTCCTTTTTCTATAGTGGCGGATGACATTACGCCATTTTTACTTATCCTACCTTATAAAATGAATATATTTAATTAATACCGAACGTCCTTCTCAACGGAACTCATGGCCTCAAAAATATGCTTACCACTGGTAAAATACATTTATTAGAACTGCAATTGGGTATACCCGGTGGCAATTAATGACAATAATTGCAAAAATTACAACACTTACATTAATAATAATAATAATAATACTAAAATGATAATAATAATAATAATAATAATAATAATAATAATAATAATAATAATAATAATACCGTACAAGACACACCAATCACAATAATCACCAATGATTCATTTTATAAGGCATGAGGTGTACCAATGACCAAATGTCATCTGCCACTATAGAAAAGTCGAAGTATAGAGGTTGCCCCGGCTGGAGCGGTGGCTAGCTGATGGGAAATACCTGATTGTGGAAATTTTCACAAGCGGACATGTAGGTCGGTGCGGGTTATCACCATCGATCGGGAAGAACATCGCCACCCCTCGTCGTAAAACATGCACTTCAATTTCAAGATTAATGACCATAGCAGTTAACGTGCCGGGAAATACGGAACAAACAACAATCTAATTTGAGTTGCAATATAATCTTTATATTTAAAACACTCAGGGTTTTTCGTTTTGAAAGCAATTTACGCTTTCTACAAATTTCATGATTTTTGCTTGAAATGAAACATAATAGCTGTGTTACTTCTATTTTTAACCTGTATTATAGTACAAATACAGAATTTCAATAATATCTTAAAATAGAATCAGCGCTCAACTATCGTCATTTGTTCATAACGTCATGTCCAAGACCAAATACATATAATCAGACTGGTTGTTTCGTTGCACAAGTTACAGTTGATATTTCCAGTCGATATTTCGTAACGCGAGCAAGCGTGATTAAGGAAAAGGAAGATAACGTGTTTTTTTTTAAGTTCCAAGATTGAGTATGTTTAAATGCAGCGTATTAGAAAGTGTACATAAACGCAATGTGTGAGTATGTCTGATAAATGTATTCTTTCACCAAAAATTACCTATCACTACAACATTTGTAATGCATTATGTTTCTAAGTCAAAGAGAATAGCAAGATTTTCTGTTATCGTCCACTAAAACATACATGTACAGTGTTTGGCAAATTCAAAACATTTCAATTACTTTAAAAAAATGAACTCTGTTTTCATAGTGAATAGTGATTGTATTGTTCCAGAATTTGTAAACCTCACTTTCTTCATTATTCTTGAAGAGTAAATACAGATCGACAAGGCAAAATATCTTTGGGTTTTCGATTTGTAGTGTATATGTGGAACTTTTCTGCTGTAACGTCTCTACTCTTCCATTTGTGGGATGTAATCGCTCGACTTAGGCTAATTAAAGTAATTGTTCGTAACCGTAGCAAATAATACGGTTTGACTGTGGCTTGTTTCAGTACATGTACAGTACTATAATAGAAGAACAGTTTGGTCAAGTCTTTGACTGTGTAAAGATATTTTATTCGACTTTCACCTAATTGCATACAAATTCTGAGTAGAGAAATTGACTAAATAATTTCCTTATTTACTGATGAATAATATCAGACACGTATTGCATTTTGAATTATCTTCCTGTTATTTTAGTTTTCTGCTTTTGCGATCTGGTATCCAGTTAGTAAGAAAAACAATTTTTAATTATTCTGAAAAATCTTCTGAAATTTATTTAAACTACTTCTGCGGAAACTAATTGTACTACATTTTAATCATACGTCTTAATCTTCCGCGGTGCAATATCTCAAGGCATTTTTTTAATAATGCAGGTATTATTAGAAATAAGAATAGTTTAACTCGTAAGATTTCGTCGTGTAAATATTAACATATTAACACAATACTGCAAAGCACAGACCCAAGCTATTGACTCATGTGAGATATATCATTCAAGTCCAAACTGAGATGAATATAAGAAAGAAAGAAAAGGATTTCAGAAGAAGGAAGTTTGACACTCGACCATCTTTGAGTGACAACCAGTATTCATTCTATCTTCCAGCAGGAACGTGACACAATCTGTACAGCGGCTGAAATTTTCAATTATTTCAAAACGTGTTAACAGAACGTGACGGCCGCAATTCGTGTTAGGCGAGCCCCATTTCGCCCCCCCCCCCAACATGTGCCCGCCCAGAAGCCCACCGCAACCCAACGTGTTCCCGCGCCGCAGGCAGACCCGGCCGAGGGCACTGGACGCGTACGTCATGGCGGCAAGTGCGCACGGTAATTGAGCGGCATTCTAAACGCGAACGAAACAATTGGCGGGCCGGTGGCGGCGGCAGAGACGGCCGGGCCGTGGAGTGTGTATGTGCTCCACTCCGCGCTGCAGGGGTTGTTGCTCCGGGCGGGCGGACATACGAACGAGCAGCTGTGCCCTTCGGAATGCGCCTGCGCGCCGCCGCGGCCGTCTGCCCGCGCGCTCGCGCAAGTGCAAGTGCCGAGCTGCAGCAGGTCGCGCTGTTTACGCGCACCTATCGCTCATATTGTGGCGCCTGCTGAGCCGGTTTGCGTCGGGTAAATGCAAGATAAGATAGGGTTCGGGAACAGGTAGGGTAAAGAGGTGAAATCGGGCCAGGTTGGCCCGGGTCGTGTCGTGTCGTGTCGTGTCGTGTCGTGGTCGTGTCGTGGTCGTGTCGTGTCGGGTCGGGTCGTGTCGTGTCGTGTCGTGTCGTGTCGTGTCGTGTCGTGTCGTGTCGGGTCGTGTCGGGTCGTGTCGGGTCGTGTCGGGTCGTGTCGGGTCGTGTCGGGTCGTGTCGGGTCGTGTCGGGTCGTGTCGGGTCGTGTCGGGTCGTGTCGGGTCGTGTCGGGTCGTGTCGGGTCGTGTCGGGTCGTGTCGGGTCGTGTCGGGTCGTGTCGGGTCGTGTCGGGTCGTGTCGGGTCGTGTCGGGTCGTGTCGGGTCGTGTCGGGTCGTGTCGGGTCGTGTCGGGTCGTGTCGGGTCGTGTCGGGTCGTGTCGGGTCGTGTCGGGTCGTGTCGGGTCGTGTCGGGTCGTGTCGGGTCGTGTCGGGTCGTGTCGGGTCGTGTCGGGTCGTGTCGGGTCGTGTCGGGTCGTGTCGGGTCGTGTCGGGTCGTGTCGGATCGTGTCGGGTCGTGTCGGGTCGAGTCGAGGGGTTGGGGACCGATAAACAGAACAAATGTGCAGTAATGAAGGAGATGTGGTTCTCCAACACAATCGAAGGTTGAGTAAGGTACGCACCCCATTGGTAAGTTCTTCGGCACTATAGACAAACGAATTAATCTTAATACTTAAAACATAAATGGTTTTCGTTAAAAAATAAATTTTAACTTCTTACTAAAAATTCGTGATTTTTTTTTTTTTTCAAAGACAGACAGGGGGGTCCAGATGTGATATACCAGATATTATTAACCTGTTAATACAAACATTATAAATTAATTGAAAGATTTGCGTAAAGGCATAAGAGGTTAATTGTAACGGATACAGGTCCCATTTTTATTCAAATCTCTGATATTTTGAACATTTCAAAAATTCCATTTTTTTGGTGTCTCCCTACGACTACAAGATTGAAGAGACATTGTTTAGTCCTTTATAACACCTATTCTTTAAAAATATATCATTAAATAAGGTCACATACTATTTTTCGCAAATATGAGTAGTTTTCGCGTAATTTTGTGTGAAGTATAAGCATTTTAGAAATATTTGGACACCATTTTTTCTCAAAAACGGCTGCAATGTTTTTCTTTTAATCTCTCTTCCTGTGTATCAATGGACGGTAAAAAATATGCAAATCTCAATTTTGGTAAACGTAAATTTTCGAAAAAACCTACAAAAAGTTATTATTTCAAAACTACAAAGTTAAATATATAGATTTTGCCTTAACCAAAGCGTTTTCTAAAATATTAGCTCTTTAAAAACCGGCCATGAACATTTTTTTTTTAAAAAAAGTAATTTTTCCATACGTTCTGCTTAAAATTAATGTAATTTATAAAAAACATTTTCTAACAAAATTGCTCCAATTTTTTCTTCCACGCATAAAGCAACATATGCTTAAAGGAATGGCGTTGATCTCATTTTCGATGAACTCTTTAAAATTTTCAAAAATTTTCAAAAATTATGAGTCGGAAATAATTGAAGAGATAATTAGATTTTTATGTGTCTGCCCAAAAGAGTGCGTCAGAACGACTGTATAGTACAGCTGGCAAAGCGCACGGTTAACTCAGCGGACCCGAGTTTGAGGCTGTCGAGGAAAAAAAATACCGATTGAAAACACATTTGCAGGTTCACATAGAAATATATTTCAGAACTGTTACATATAATGCAAGAAAGTATGTGCTATTGTATCACCACTCATTTTTAATTAAGATCAATGAGATTTTCTGCTGGAATTCACAGAACATACTTGTCCCATAATTTTACAAATATTTCTTTGACAAACCCCCAAAACGAATTTTTTTTAAACACATGCACATGTTGTTCATTTATTTTGTAACTTTTCTACTCATCCTTCTATTTGGCGATGTAATCGCAAGGAATTAGAAATATGTATTTATCCTTCATCTAAGTGAGAAAGCATTCGAGACATTGTAGAATATCGTTTAAAAAATATGGTTTTATTTCATTAGTTTAATAAAATAATCACGTAACCTAAATAGGAATTTCATGATTATTAATTAAATTTATTAATATAAGGTGAAGTTTCTTTGTACTAAATTCTTATTGCGGAAACAACTTAACAGCAAACGGCTATATTCATATGCAAACATTAGTCCGGAGAGAGTGAAAGCAACTGTTTCAAACCTCGACGTTGTGGTGCACTTGTAAATCGCGTATGGCTCCCAAGTGCATGTTCAACCATGCGACAAATGTGTGGCAGCCAAACATTCCGTGGGGTGTGTTGCTTGTAGTTCTCTCCTGCTACCGTTGCAACAGAAGCCAGAGTCAACAGACCCACTCTCCCTCGAGGCATGACACCCACCACGTCATTAACTGATAGATCTGCAGCAATTTCCGTGTCTCTGTAAAATCGTTCGTGGCAGGAAATCCTATTGTTCGAATCTCGAGGGGGGGGGGGGGGATTTTCGTTACTACCCAACACTTAGGCGGGTGGGAGTCAGTATTTGTTGGGGGGACAATTCTCGGAGGACTGATTTTCGTGCTTTTATTCGAGAGCACTCGGTATCTCCATATGAAACGGGTCTCGAACCACGGGGTGTCTTTCCTTCTTCAAATCTGCCTCTCCTTTCCCTCACATTCATACATATGTAGTACATAGTTCACTATCACACATGTCAGGTGTGTAGAGCTTGTCACGAACGGGGAATATCCGTGAGAGGAAATTCATCGCAAATACTACATGAACGGAAGTAGTGACCTAGGTAGTTGATGCTCATGAAATCAATATTCAGCCACTCATGACGTCATTCATTTTCGATCACTTCGATCATCCAAACCACTCCACCACACCTTATCCATCAGATCGCTCTGACCACATCAATAGCTCGAATAGATTATAGTCTATTCTGAACATTCCGGCCACCTCGACCATTCCGACCACCTCGACCATTCCGATCTCCTCGACCATTCCGACCACCTCGACCAATCCGACCACCTCGACCATTCCGATCTCCTCGACCCTTCCGACCTCCTCGACCCTTCCGACCACCTCGACCCTTCCGACCACCTCGACCCTTCCGACCACCTCGACCCTTCCGACCACCTCGACCCTTCCGACCACCTCGACCCTTCCGACCACCTCGACCCTTCCGACCACCTCGACCCTTCCGACCACCTCGACCCTTCCGACCACCTCGACCCTTCCGACCACCTCGACCCTTCCGACCACCTCGACCCTTCCGACCACCTCGACCCTTCCGACCACCTCAACCCTTCCGACCACCTCGACCCTTCCGACCACCTCGACCCTTCCGACCACCTCGACCCTTCCGACCACCTCGACCCTTCCGACCACCTCGACCCTTCCGACCACCTCGACCCTTCCGACCACCTCGACCCTTCCGACCACCTCGACCCTTCCGACTACCTCGACCCTTCCGACCACCTCGACCCTTCCGACCACCTCGACCCTTCCGATCACCTCGACCCTTCCGACCACCTCGACCCTTCCGACCACATCGACCCTTCCGACCACCTCGACCCTTCCGACCACCTCGACCCTTCCGACCACCTCGACCCTTCCGACCACCTCGACCCTTCCGACCACCTCGACCCTTCCGACCACCTCGACCCTTCCGACCACCTCGACCCTTCCGACCACCTCGACCCTTCCGACCACCTCGACCCTTCCGACCACCTCGACCCTTCCGACCACCTCGACCCTTCCGACCACCTCGA
This sequence comes from Gryllus longicercus, assembly GCA_038098605.1. Lineage (NCBI taxonomy): Eukaryota > Metazoa > Arthropoda > Insecta > Orthoptera > Gryllidae > Gryllus > Gryllus longicercus. Next base: position 11,398 of record JAZDUA010000759.1, read on the forward strand.
CCCTTCCGACCACCTCGACCCTTCCGACCACTTTCGCCATTCCGTCTACTTTCACCAGTCCGACCATCTCGACACCTCCAACGGCACCCACGAGCGAAACGTTCCCCGAACAGACCCGATAGATTTCGTGCACAGTGCCACATCCTCAGCAGCCGCCCGTTTCCACAGCGATGCCTCGTGGGCCTTCGTTAAGCCGCCCCCGCGCCTGTTGCGCCACATGATCCGCCTCCCGGAGGAGTGGCGCCACGCCCCGCCACGCCTGCGCCGCGACGCCCGGATGTGTGCCGCGCCGTAGGGTGCGTGCGAGCATGCGGCAGCTTTGAGGCCCTGCGTGAATAAGGCCGTGGGGGAGGCACGAAGGGCGCGGCACGCGTCTGGGAGAACGAAAATCACTTCGGGGGACGCTTCGATTCCTGCGTGGGACTTTCGATTTTTCAGACGCGAGTACAGAGGTTATTAATCCCGGAAGTTTAATGCATGGTATAGCCGCGAGGAGGTTTTGTTCCTCCCCAGTTTTAACGTGTGATCCGGTGACGACCTACACCGCGACTTGCTGTTTTATCTGCTGTCATGAACCTCCCACCTGAGCACTAGCCAAGCTAGGGCAAGTTTAAAAGCTCCCGACCGGTCTCTCGACATATGTACACGTATAGCCGCTATAAGTGTGTGTATAAGTATGTGTATGTGTATGTGTGCGTGTGCGTGCATGTGCCCGCGCGCGTGTAATGGGAGAAGAGAGTGCCAGCCGAGCTTCGTGGCTCGTTTCTTAAGTTGCTCCTTTGGAATTACCCTGGAACTTATTGCAGAAATCACAGAAAACTAACGATCGAAGCACGCAACTAACGGAGCGAACTTATCATTACGCAGAAGGATTCAGGGTAGTGACCGATCAGAACACACCATCTTCAAAATGCCTTCAAAAAGTAACATATTTTTGTTATTTAAGGTCGCATAAACATCTATGTCATTAGCAACCACTATTGTATTTAACGGTATGGTAACCGTCAAGATGATATGACATGACGATGATGATGATGATGATGATGATAATGATGATAGGGCGGTGGAAGGACGAACACAAATCCAACCAAGCTCGAGGCGGAACGCGAACCCGCGCTCTTCCGGTCCGAGATTGCTACGGCACTACAGCCTTAACGATCTGTCATCCGGACCGGCAGTGACATCTTTATTTATCTTGTTTCGAGGAGTTAGCCATTATGTAGCCCTGAAACATGGACCTTCGTTCCTGCAACGTGGATTTATAATCTCTGAGGTTTTGCAGTCTATGAATATGTAATTAGAATCAAATGAGGATCAGTAATTAGTTTTTGATTACACGATATTTAATGATATTGTGTTCAACCGTTTCCAACACAATGAATAAAAAGTCAGAACGGTGACTTCTATCACCAGTCATTCATTAAGATATTTCTTCTAGAATATTTTAGAGTTGGTTTGCATTAAATAATCCAAAACAGGAAATAAAATTTCGCCGCTTTAACGAAGGTACTGTATAATTAATTTTGCCATGCGAACTGAATGCAATTTAATTCCAATGCACAAACTGAAAAAAACTTTGCAACTTTCGATCATGAGAGACGTGTAAGGTTACGTTAGATATCCAGAAACTCGGGACAAATCGAAAACCAATGAAACAGTTTCGATTTCGAAAATGCGAATATTAAATTGCTATTCTGCCTATCTTAACGTGGGCGTCTAGACTGAATTACTTAACTTATTGAGTCACTGTATATGATTTATTTGCTATGCGACCGCAAGGTTCTAAGGAAGGCTGGTAAGGAAGACCTACGACCGCTTTTAATTATTTGTTATTTACGTGTTGTGATATTGAACAACTTTATATTTTTGGCATGTCAGAGAACTAGTGTACTGTATATATGCATTTTACTGTTTTTGCATTATTCGTGAAGGCATTTTTGTTATAATATTTTACTGCGGTGTTGTAGGTGAGTGCCTCATCTACTATTTTTTAACAATGCGCGAGGTACTTTTTGGAAATCCATTTTGTCTGAGCTTTCTCAGCATTGCTTCAGCTTATCAAAGATGGCATTAATCCATGAAAATTAATGTTAGTGGGAAAAAACATTAGAAAAACGTTAACACTCGTATGCCTTTTTACGATAATGAATAATTTTGTTCTTCTATTTTTCGGCAATGGCCCACTGTAGCCTCTGCTGTGTCTCAGTGAATCAGGTGTTGTTTTCACTCCGTGCGTGCAGAAACGACTGCGTGTTTCGTGACACTGTCGTTCAGCCTCCGCCTGTTCGGTTGCGCTGTTGCGTAGTAACCTACTGTTGCGAAAGAAACGCGCTGAATGCGGTGCAAAACACGGCAGTCTGTGAGTTGGGTCGAAATAACTAATAACAGGAAGAGTTTCTAGAGCAGGAATCCAGCCGAAGTTACTATTACGATTACGTCCAATTGAACGTTGAAGGTAAACATTGAATTAGGATAATAAAATATCTGATATAATAAAAGAAACATTCTCGGTTATGATATCTACAAGATTTTATCAATCTCGATAGTTAATGTGCTTTTTAAAGAATGAATAATACTAACGTTAGCAGAGTTTATTTTCGGCAAAAGTGACTTATGAGTACAAACACATATTTGTATAATTCATTTTTTTATAATCACAATTTTATTGACAAATATTAGCTCTTGAATATATTTCAAACTATTGAATAGACAAGTAAGAAACCAAAATACATATGTAATCATCAGCACAAGACTGGTCTAACTCACGCACATTGCAATTATAGTTATTTCTTTAACCGCATATCAAGTTGTAAATACATGCAAATATATGCAGTGTGTTCATTCCCATATTCCAAAAAGAAACATTTAACTGCGCCCGCATGAGCTACTTGCCCACGTGAGAAGCTCGGCGCTTCTGCTAGCACGGGCAATATCCCCTCACATCTCTCTTCGAAATTGACCAAGGCGTTTTCAAGCCAAGCTCTACCGCGCAAGGTAAGCACAAGGCACGCTCCAAACATCACGAATTGTTGCTTCATACCAAATGTTTTCTAGCAAACAACCAATATCTAATTATTTTTCTATAATTTATTTGTTTCCTCCATATTTAGTTTCTTTTTAAATTTTTCCTTGTATAATGTTCAAAAATGGACAGGAACATATTTGAATGGAATATTATTTAACTTTCATTTTGAGTTCTTTTAAATGATTCTTTTTTGTTGAATGTACCAATAAAGTGATACAAATTAACGAGTCTCTGTATATTTTTTCTTCACTAAATATAGGAACTTAAGGCGATTATTGCACACAAAAATGAACGATTATAAAATAAAGATCCTTTTGATCAAACAATTTTACGGATGTGTTCCAATAATACTTGTGTAATTCAAGTTATTGTATTCCTTCTTTGCTTTAATACAAGAAATTAATAACCTTAACTTTGAGGCAATAACCTGACAATTAACTTGTCCAAAAGACAATATCCCGGGTGGTCAGTGACATACCGTCCTACCCCCCCCCCCCACACACACACACAGACACATTTGAACACCTTACTTTTAAATATCGCGGCAGTGCTGTGGACGCAATGCCCGCAAACTATAGTAAGGTAGTTTACCTTGCCGGCGACCTTGACGTGTCTTTACTTAGAAATTCTGTTGCGTTTTGTGCAATAGTGGCATATTCTAAGAACTTTCGAGTATGCATCATGAACCAAAACTACTCTCAACTACGCCATCATTTGTTTGGATACAGTATTCTAATTTTAACGATAAATATTTATTAAATAAGCCATATGCTTGGCAGAATATTTCCAATTGCAAATGGAATTTAATTTTGTGTGATGTGTGTGATCACGCTGCAAAAACCAAAGTAAAATGTTTACAGCAATAATTTCTTAAATTTCATTTCTAAGCCTCCGTAAACTTTCTCAATGCAATAGTGGCCTTATCCACAAAAAAATGTTTTAACCTATCCAGCTTGTCACCATTTTGAACTTTGTCAAGCAACCCAGAGATCGGTTTCATTCAAAACCGTTTGCGCCACGAAACAAAAACTACTCTGAAATTAAAAATATCTTATTTCCGCGAAAACTATAATTCGGGATAGGCTCCAAAACGTTCCGATAACACGTGCACAATATGTAAAAAAGATTTATATTTATGAAAATTTGAGAGTAAATTTCACGATAATTTTAACAATGTTTTTGGTAGATGCTTGATGCGTTTTTATTTTGCTAATTTTTTTTTATTCAAACGTTTACTAAGAACGTAGGTCTGAAATATTTATTGCCTAAACCTTTTAAAAAGGTTTTTGAAACTGCTACTTCAAAAAATGAAGATGAACATAGCCCAATTGTCTTTTACGAGTATTATGATAGAAATATTTTAGGTACGTAATATTGGCATTCTGAATTGGTACATACGGGTAAGTTTCAGAAGGAAAACTAATCAGGGAATATAAGACATTTTTTCCAACTTTGATACTTTATTACTCTATTTCAGAAACTAATATTTTTCTTTAAACTGAAAGAATGTATCCGCTGAAGAAATTTTCGTTCGTCGCTGTAAAGCGATGACACTCAACAGTTACAGTTTCATCGAAAAATTTATTAAATAGAAATCGTGTGCAATTGTGTATGACTTGCAGGAATTTTTTTCTAAATAGAGTAAAAATGTGAAAAAGGTAAACTTAACAACAATATTTTTTTATTACGATCAACATTCTTTACATGAAACAGCTATGATAAAAATTTAATGCAATATTTTCTTCGCACCTGAATTATTAATCCCTTTCAGCAGATTTCAGGTGCAACGTTCAATTCAGGCGCTGTAGTGGAAGAAAGAACTCTTGATGGGAGAGTCTGTAAGGAAAACCAGTATTATTAAATAATAATCACGGTAATGTATTAAGATGAGTGCAACACTAGAATAGAAAAATATGTAGCAGCATATTTTATTCAATGCAACATTGCATTTGCCAATGCCAAGTAGTTTGTTTTCCAAGAATCAAGAGCTCAAATTTTGGTCTTAATATTCCAAATGCAAATGTAATATTAATTTATATTGAAGTTTTTTCTCTCTTTTCTAACATGATGAAACCCATATTAGTGGCCACTCTCTGCCTCAGTTTCCGGAGATCTTTCAGATGAAGGAAAAAATGCCAAAAATTTCCTTCCATTACTGAAACCCATCGACAAAAAGTTATCAGGATATTTATTTCTTCAACCTAGGCAGTATTTCACAAAATTATTTCCAGAAAACATGATGAAACCAGAGTGCTTTCCGAACAGTAGCCCTTTGCTTCCCTTGCCCTGATCCTCTTGAAGAGCTGAAAGTACTTAATCCCTCCTCATCCTTTAAACCCTGAGACTATTTCATTCGATATTTGGGGAAGAGAAACCATATGAAAATTTATCAGGATTCAAAACCTGCTAGAATATGCTCTTGACATTGTTTTTGATGTGGCATAGGACCTGCAAATCAGACCTGAAATTTATAACTCATCCCATCCCACACTTTTCGAGGGACCGGAAAATAAGGGAAGTTAATTTCCTTTGCATATTCCCTAAAATATTGTTCAAAGATGTTTCATTTTCTGACCAAAAGTAAAGGTAGCCGAGTTTCGCACAATAAAGTTTTACATATTCTTTGTATTCAATAAGTTTTCGAAAACCTTGTATAAGTACTTGTATAAGTCTTACTTTCAAATATTCACAAAGTTTAACCTTTATATGATTAATTATTTGTCAAACTATCTTTTAACAGAAAAATTTTTATTTATGATACGAGAGGGAAAAGAGATTTTATTTCACGCAAAGCAAATATTGCCACACGAGGCTGATCGCGTGGCGCAAGTGAAGGAGTAAAATGAAGTCTCTTCCCATGTGTGTCACTACTTTTAGGCAGCTTTAACGATTCATTTTATTTTTATAAGTACACAAATCACTCAACGATACATTAAGGTCAGTAGTAGCTGACGTGATCGGCCGAAAGCATTTTGTTTTCTTTGTTGCATTCACAGACTTATCTGAACACTTTAGCATCGTTTCACTTTTAGCGTTAGTGCTAAAAATCCAACTTTTTGCACGCCTTGAAAGAACCGCTTTTACTAATGGCTGTCTAAAAATAAACTTGCAGGAATATAAGTTGGAGGGACAGAACTCACGGGGTGTCGGGCGACCAACGTCTTGACAACGAGATGACTTGAAAGGACTCCGAGATGCTTTGGGAGGTTCCTCCGACTCCCGTGAGTGCAGCTTAGTCGAGTTGGTATCTTATTTCATTTGGAGTCTGCAGCTGTGGCAAGCCTGCAAGCAAAATTAATATAAGAACATGTATAGCATTATTGTTTTAAACTTCACCGCACTGTACTACAATACTCACTTTATGAAGGTTCTTGAAAACTTCTGGCTACGTGAATTCGACGTTAGGGAATAAAAGAACACATCACTTCCCTGCCCCTCGTGTCATGTCTACCTACAGCTAATCACTTCCCTGAGCGACATTCCCTCGCTGCGAGGACATCGCCTCGAAATATCTCCAAGGATTCCCTCGGTGGAAGGCTGTTCTAGAACGCTTTGCTCCGAGGTCACGTGCATTCGGGAAGTGATCGAATGTGCAACGTACCTCCGAGGAAAACCTTCCAGAACACCTCCATTACCCATGAAGGGCATTTTCAACGAGAGTCCTGAGCTAGCCGGACTGCAAGGGCATTTCCTACGCAATGGTCCCTATGTTGCCCTGGCAGCCAAGCGGAGAATAACTAACCAAAGCTTTCGCGCCTACTACAAGCTCAGTTAATGTGATGTGTACCTATGAGCTTGCAATACAATCACGAACTATGCGACGAAGAAAACATTCCTCTGAAAATGAAGTTGCATTAGACTAATATGACACGAGGAGCCCCGTTATCTCTAACTGAGCAGGGCAATGACTGTACACCCAGCCCCAAAACCCATTAGTGTCTGCAAGGAAAGATCTGATACTCTTGTTTGGTTATTCACATTAGTTATTTTTATCTACACAGATTCTAACCAATAATTACAAAGTATTGAATAATGATAGTTCTCAAAAGAAATTAAAATGAAATTATTACTGTAGTAAAAATATCATAAATAATGTAACTTTGAATTATTAAGGAAAAAACGCAAAACGCGTAATATCTTTACAGATAAAATATTATTTATTTGAAGCCATTTGTAGCTACACAATCAATACACGTACAATGCATATCAGCCCTTGCCTTGACATTTACGCGCTCCCTAAGTGCAGCCAAAAGGGAGGGAAGGTGGCGCTCAGCGTACCCGGGCTCGACGCCTCGGCTGCGAGAGGCCACAGAGTTGGCGTCGCCCTGCTCAGTGCTCCCTCTGCCACAGACCTTTGCTGCCTCCGCCAGCGCAGACCCCGGGCGGCGAACGGGCGTCCGCACTGCAAAGCGCCCTCGGCCACACAAGGCAGACTGCGCACTGTGCCGTTCTACTTACTGCTCCTTCCCCTCGCGCCCTACCCCGTCGCTCGCCCCTTCGCGACTTCCCATTGGTTACTCCCCGCCCAAGTCGGAGGAAATGATAATATTATATAATACATAATTTATAATTACTATTTCAAAGAACTGTTTATTTTATGCTTCTTAACAGTTGAATGAACGTTTTATTCTCAGTCCTATTTAATGCATATCCATTAGAGTCTGAATGGTGGGCAATACGACGTAACGTCCCTTCCCGTGTGAGGAGAGGAGGAAAGAGGGGTAGCGTTGGAAGCTCCTTGATTGCAGAGAAGGGACTTGGAGGTGTAGACGATGTAGGTAATAATTCCAAGGTCTGTGCGCGATTCGATTTTATCTAGAGCAGTGGTGTGACACTAGATAGGGCACATCCAGTCCTTATTCAAATTCCATACGGTAGCCAATCAGAGTTCAGAGCGGCACCATATACATCTGTACAACACCAACTCGCTCAAGTGGAGAATAGGTGAACTACTTATTCATTTTGAAATTTTTTCGCAAACAAGCTGGTTGGTTATTGTTGGATTCCTTCCTTATCGACCTATCGTTGTATATTCATGTGCTGTTCGTAGGGCTGTTAACACCTTATCGCAGTCAGTGAATTAGAGAAATGAAGTGATTTACTGCTGTTTGAAGTCTGAAGCGTGCATTTTGGCTTCGAGAAGATGCTGGATGCCTAACAAATAGTGGAATTTTTTTTAATGTTCATGTTCAGTTACAGATCACTTACAGCGAGGTGACACCCACTATAGCAATGGGTGTAATTGGTAAGACTTTTTTTAATAGAATATTACTAGAATATAGTTTTAATAGAATATATTTTTATAGTTTTAGTGGAATATATAGTTTGATGGGAGGCTATGTTACCAGCACTTTTTAATTTTCAGATCCTTGTACACAGGCAGCTTTTCAAACTGAAAATGTAAGTCTCTTGTATGTTTGTAAAATGCAAAAAGAATCATGCTATTGAAAGCATAATGTATTGGTAATAATTTGTTGTTGATTAATACAGGTTCTAGTGTTGTTGAACATGCTGCTACAGCAAGTGCAGCAGATGCTTATTCTAGCCTTGTGAAAGGTAAATATTTGCTATAATCTTTTAGACTCTCAATTATTACTTTGTTGCATTTATTGAAGATGGGATAGATTTCACGTTTGTCTTCATTTTCAGATCTTTTTCACCCATGTGAGGTGTCACCTCAAGTTTTTATGGACGTTTCTCATGGTATGTTCCTTTCAATATACAGTTATTAGTGCCAATTGAGGGTAATTATAGTAAATAAAAAACTCTTTTTTTTGGTTATTACAGATCCTTGTACTTCTGGACAGGTGCAAGAAGCCATTCTGGGAGATGAATCCGCGCCTTCGGTGTGTGGTAAGTGCAAGATATTCCTGTGCTTTCTAATTTCGTAATTCTAGATGGTATATTAAAAGAAACCTCTTTCTTTTTGATACAGATTTGTTTTCAGAACATTCATTTGAGAACATAGTATCTTTCTTATCGGCATTTTTTGCTTTTCAGATCCTCTTCCAGAGATGGCTTCTGAAGCATGCATATTAGACCCTACACGTTTGACCCTAAGTGGCTTTAAATTAATGTTCACTTCGAGGAGTCAGAACTCAGAGGGATAATTTTAAAGAATTATTGTTATGTGCAGTGAATGACTTGCTTCATTGTGCACAAAGTTTCTGAACATATCTCTTTTACGTTTATAGTTTTACGTTTGTAATGGTACGAACAATGAGAGTTTTAAAATCAGTGTGTATTCTGTCATTGGATACAGATCCATTATATAAACTGTATTTCTCACATCTGATTTGGAAAGTTCTAATTAAATAAAATTAAAAAAAAGATAAAATTAATTCTGTAAAGCATGATCATTTTTTCAATTTTGGAATGCCTCTTGCTATGTTAAGACACTTTATTTGAATATTATGAATACAAAGGTTTTGAGTTTCTGTTTCAGAGGCTATTTTCATGCAATTTTAGAATTTCTTTAATGTTTATTATCTAGTCTGTAATTTTTTCCTTTCTTATTAGTATTAATTTTTATTATTAGTATTGATATAAGTTGCTTATGTATTGTTACACTGTTCTGACAATAATTGTTTCTCATGACAAACACAATCTTGATTCAATTTATATTCTACTATGTGTGTATCATTGTGTTTTGTTCATCCTCATGCCAATTACATTCTGGATTTGAATGCTGATCCTTATTAGATTGTGAATTTTTATGAGTCGTGAATGCAATGCTTGATTCTATAGTTCAGTTATTAGGACATTTGCCCAGTTATCAGAAGGTCCCAGGCTTGGCTCCCATCAAATATTTGCACTTTGACAATCCATTTTCAGAATTAAATTGTAGTGCATAAGCATTGATGGAATTCCACTATTTGTAAATCATTGTTTTAAAAGTGGATGTAGTTTCACAGTGGATCCCATTTTTAAAAAGCCAGGCTCTGAACTGTGCATGTGAGATTAGCATGGGTAAATAAAATAATTTTGTCAAATATTTATTGACTAATGAAAAACGTTTTTAGGTTGCAACTAGTAAAAGCGGTTCTTTCAAGGCATGCAGAGCATGCTAAAAGCGCAATTTTTGCACTACTGCTAAAAGTGGGACAATGCTCAAATGTTCTGATAAAACTTTGAAAGCAACAAAGAAAACAAAAAATGTTCATGTGACCTAATCAGATACTACTGATCTTAATGTAACAGTACATACTTATGTAATTCGTGTTCTTAATGGCTTAAGTAATTCGCAAAATAAAATGGCACTTTTACCCCTTGTATTATAACTATTTGTTTTACCTGGGCAAATGTGCGGTAGATTTTCATTTGTTTCTTTTCAAGTCTTCCTATTGTTCATTCATAATGCTTGTAATAATGTAGTATTCCATAGTATTAATTTGGCATATCTACAAGCAAATACTAAAGTTGCAATTATGCAGGTGTACTGTTTATTACCTTCTGTAATATAAAATTGTTGTAGAAATTAATTACGAAATTGTATAATATCAATATGATCATTAAATACTAGATTTTACTACCCTAATTTGACTTTTTTCTTCCATAAAATCCTTATAATTATTATTGTGATTTTGTTAATAAATTAAGGCGTGGAAAATATGGGAGAGAAATTTTAAAGTTCCCGCGTTGCTGGTTTATTTCAAATTTACCGGTTACTTCTTCACTATTGGCTGCCCGTTTACCCAATAGAAATTATACAGAACAATGTAGCGGCACCGGAAGTTGGGCAAATAAGGCTTTTCCTTTTAACAATGAGTGCCGTCTCTGAAATATACTCTTTGATCTAGAGCACATGTGTGCACGATATCAGCCAAAAACGTATTCCATTAAATATAATTTACTTCGTGTGCTTGAGGAAACTAAAATATTTGTATGTACTATTGCACAGACTTATAATTTACATTGGGCCTATTTTGAGTCTAATACAGATAGGTTTGAAATCATAAGGTTCAGTACTTGGTTCAGTAATTGGTAGGAAGTGGTTCTTTGGTTTCAAATGGTACATTTATATTATACTTTTAAATTCACAACCAAAGTTCGAGAGGAAATGCGCGTGGATGTTTTTTTATAGAAATGTACAATAAAATATGCACAAAAATCAATATTAAAAATAAAAAAATTAAAGTAAATACAAACGTCTACATTTCAACCAGTAAAACTGTCAGTTTGTAGAACCAAATCTACACAGTAAAGGATTTTCCACATCAGTTTGCTTGAATCTGATCAGCGTCTGGATGAAAATTCGAGAGGACATTTTCTTGGTTCCCACCAATTACATGCAGATACCAGAGCAGTACAATAAAAAAGGGCAATGACCCACACAAGATATTTCCTTACCTATCATGCTTCCACATAAATCTTTGTAGCCTGATTTCCAATACGAAACCAATGTAGTGCACTGATTTAATATTATGTTAAATAACATTCACGGTTGATGAAATCTGTTGACTGTTGAACGACAGTTGAATTAATATGCTTAACAACAGCTACATTTCATCATTAAGAATTCGCTTGTCATGTAAGCCAAAAAAGGCTTCGCTTTCTATACATTCTTATTTTACACATGTATCATTTTACATGCAGTTTCTAATGACAATTTAATTGAAAGTTGTACCCGCTATTTATTTCTTTTCAAGGCCTGGCGTGCAATAAAAGTGTCAGGAGATATAAATAATTCAGAGTACGTTTCTCGAATTTTAATGTGAGCTTTATACTTCCTGTGTGCGGCATATTATGATGTCAAAAAATGAGTTGTACGTCTTGCTGCAGACAACTATCAGTCTTCTTAAAAATCTCAAAGGAAGTAGATGTCTGTAAGACGAAGTTTAATGACCAAAAAATTGCAGAATCGAAGAATCTGTCCAAAGAGTGCATCAAGAAAACTGAATTTGTTTACAAAAAGATAATACGTATTAATAATTAGTGAGAGCCTGAGAACTACTGAATGTTGGTGGTTGAGAAAAACTTGCCAGAAAATGAATAAGGGAAATGTATATATAGCAATAATTCTACATTTGTAGGCCTTAGGTGTGATAAGTGCTACAATCGCTTTAATGGTATGTCAATATTTATATTTATAAATTTCTAATTACATTTTTTAATCTGAAGAAATAAAGATGCAAAACATTAAATTTGAGAAAATTGTATACCACCAATAACTGTGATATAATCGCATGGTTTTTATTAATGTTTTTATTGTCTTACTGATAACACATCTTTGACAGGACAAAACTTATCCTGAAAACATATTTCCAAGGATAAAGACAATTTCGCGGGAATATATAATATTCTTTTGGTAAAATTATACCAATGTTTTTGAAGCCAAAACTTCCTGACTGCACGGGTTTTAGCTTTTATAATTAATTCAAAAAGTTATTTTCATTAATTCTGAGACTCACCGTGACATTTTTTAGCTTAGACAAAAAAGTATTTTTTCGTATCCTCACTTCAAAATCCGTATTTACCAAAGCATTTATACGCCACAAAGGTGAACATTAGTGGCCTAGGCTAAGAGTGAATTTTAGAAGACAATTACCATGGAAACGTCAAGTAAACAAGACAATGTACAAATGACGACACACTGGCAAAGAATATGTATTATTTTTCGAATACAGGATGATTGTAACTTATTTATTGTTAACAGTTATATTAAAAATACAATTTGATATATTTTGAAATATTATACCTCGAATTATTACGTCTTATGTGCATTGAATATTTGTGATAGGATTTTCAACAGAAATTGAAGTAGTCTCAACTCTAATTGAAGGAAAAGTTTTGTTTTGCAAGATTCTAGCTACTTTGTATTTATATTCCACGGAATCTTCCAGGTATCCTTCCGCTACCTTTAAACGTTTCCACACACCATGCCTTTTAATATGTGTTAAAGTAGGTCATGCGTCTACTAATATCGTAGCGAAAGCTTCGTAGCTAAAACAATGTCCAGTAGACTGATGTTTAGATAATTTTAGAAACTGTGCAACTGGGGTAGGCATTTTACCAAAACTATGAATGCCAACAGGGAGCACTTATTTTAATGGTGCACTTATTATTTATTGATTTGCTGATTCCGGGCATGTCAACTACCAGGGTCATGAGTCCCGTAAGTGTAATGCATATTCTTTCCTCGGGAGGTGGCGGTGATCTTCCCTCGCTGTATGGCAAGATCCGGCGCCGACTTCTGTCGGCTAGTGAGGTTTTCCCCAACAAGGTATCTCCCACCAATGGGCACCGACCCAGCCGAGACAAGCTCTAAGCTTCCGATCGGTCTCCCGGCATCTGTGCTAGTGTAGTGAATGTTAGTGTGTGTGTGTGTGTGTGTGTGTGTGTGTGTGTGTGTGTGTGTAAGGGGAGAGAATAGGACAGAGAAGAGGTAAGATCGCGCGCGGTCCGTGACCGGTTTGTAGAGTACTTCTCAGCCATTCGTCTGGTGTTGATCGGAGAAAGCCGGAAAACTAGCGATCAGAGCTGCCGGCTGATAGAAGTCTTCTTCAGACAGCGACTGAATTCGACCTCGCTGCCAGGCTAGTTTCAGAAAATCCTGCAACCATTAGTATTTGAACTCTAGGACCTCCCAGTTAGATGGACTGCACAGACATCAGTTGATGCCTTGAGACATCTCTCCCGGTGCAGTTATTATTTTTATAATATATGAAAAACTTGTTTTGAAGCGTGTTTTTTGGTCGCATAGAAACATACATTCGATTAAGATTTACAGGGTTAATGACATTACATTCCGCGGTCATAGTGAACATTCTTCGACGCTTGTTTTAGTATTTCGAAGAGTAATTATTAGAGCTGAATCTTAGTTCTCAATATCTCTAGTTATATCTCTATTCAGTTCTACTCTTCTGCATGCATCTGCGACACCAACCCACCTAAATGCGCCATATATGTGAATCTTAACTCTACAAACTGCAAATTTCGTAAGAAAGAAATATTACATTACTTACTTTTATTAATAATTACACATCATCAGGTGGTGACGCCATAAATGTATTTACTCTCTCTTATTTTGTAAGAATTTCGATTTTTTAGATTCAATTTTTTCTGATTTGCGCTTCAAAAATGATTAAACTCTGTGATGCCCGACATGTATGTTTTCTTTTACACCTAAGGTTGACTTTAGCATTGAATGCTTGCTCGTTAATGTTGAAGGTTTCACTTTCTGGGACTTCTGTACAAATAAAGTTATATTACCCAATTAAAGTTACTTCACTTATGAAAGAGTAATACCTTTTCACAGAGTTATGCCAGAATAGTTGTTTCATTTACCAAGGTTACATATTTCTCTCTTTTCAATTTTTAAAAGAGTTTATACTCTCTTTCGTATGAATACTTTGATTTTTGAAGAAGTTAACTCTCAGTAGCAGCTTCAGCTTCCTCAATTATAATCTATGGAATATCGCACTCCGTACTTACGAAACAAATCGCTAAAACCAGCCACAAATTCTACACTCTTCAACAACTGTGACAGTACTGACGTCAGAGGCGATAATGTAGAAGAACATATGCATCTATACGACGAAACCGTATGTATAAATGAGATCTCTGTAATAATTCAAATCTAAAATTAAAATGTGAGCAAGCGACAAATAGGTGAATGCAACTTGAACGAAACTGAATGATTCTGGACTCGGTTAGTTTACCAACCTCAGCTCTCCCTCGGTTGGTAAGCACCTCATCAAAAATCATTATTTTTTGGCCTTAATACATAAATAACATTTAACGGACACTTTTTCTACACTCTTTTCAGAGCAAGAGCAAAGACCGAGGCACTCAACTTTGCATGCTCTTTTTACCGAGTCATTTGAACAAGGCGGTGGTTTAGTTTTGTCTTACACAACAAGAAGGAAGGTGAGGGTGATCATGATTTGATGAGGGAATGTCTAACCATAGGGTTATAATCGGATGGGAACTTACATGGTACGTCACGAAAGTGTAATGAAAACACTGTTATGTTTATCTACGATATGGAATCGTGCAGCAACTAATTACAATACCCTACACAAATTATCTAGAGATGTTATCTATGTTATAAAATAAGTCAATTCGATGTGAGTTGTTTTCTTTCTGTTCTGGTAGTGTCATGTATATTCGTGAGGGTTCTAATAAAATATACGTAACATAACAACAAACACCTAGGTCTAGTTTCAAAACCTCTATCTTTGGGCACACGTACTTGGTCACGGCATCCGTTCGTGCCCGCATCTAAGGACTCATGTTCAGGAAGAATATTAATCTTCATAGACTGGCAAATTTTGATAGTGGATTTTAAAAATAGTTACACACTAGAAAAAAACTGTAATGGAAATAGTTAATCAAAATAAAATTAACTACACAATTTTATTTTGGGTAGAAGATTTTGTACCAACCGTTAGAGAACCTACTTCAGTGGGCGGGGCGCTGCCGGGCTCCGCCCCCTTGGAGTAATTTGCAGGAGAAAGCGGGTTGGGCACGCGTCCATTATCCAGGGAATAACATGCACGAGCGCGTTGACCGGCAGCTTGCGCTGGCCCTCCCCTCCCCTCCCTCCACCCTCCTCCCCTCTTTCATTACCTCCGCCTCCTCCGACGCCTACTACGGACCTCCGCCTCAGCCTCGTTTTCCGTCGTCTCATCTGGCCCCTCCTCACCCGTTGCTTCTGCCCCCTTCCTTCGCCTCATCCGGCCCCTCCTCATCCGTCACCCCTTCCTCCGTCGCCTCATCGGTCACCTCCTCCTCCATCGCCTCCGCCTCGTTCCTCTTCCATCGTCTCGCCTTCCTCCTCCTTCGCCACCACCCGTCGTCACCTCTGTTCTCTCCGCCGCTACCTTCTGTTAGAATTCTAATAATCAAAAGGAAAATAATGAGATTGGTATGAAACTTCTCAGGGGGCATCTCGTAGTGGTATCTCTTCCTTGAGAGAGGAGATGAGCGAGAGGAGAGGAGAGAGAGAGAGAGAGAGGAGTGGAAAGAAAGGAGTGAGGGCAAGGAAAATAGAGAAAGAGAGACCGAGAGAGACAGGCGATTGGAATTGAAATAAATTACCGGTAAAATTTAAGAAACACTAATAAATTCTATAATCTATATTTACTATAATCATGTGTGCTTTTGGTGCTAAATTCGGATATTGCTGAATATGTAAATATCTTACGATGGTTAATAATTTATAACTTTTGAATACGTTACAAAACTAAGGTGTGAAAAGAACAAAATTCAAGACTATTAATGAAAAAGGAAGGAAAATTTTCATTTTCAATTCCGCCTAAATTATTGTGTTAATAGGCAATTAAAAAATTTATTTCAAACAGTTGCTTCATAATCTAAGATTCATTACAATGCAATTTTTACAATCGTTTTTCCAATTTTGGGGTATTTTTTGCCGGTAGTTTAAATTAACGAGTAGAGCTCGTCTTGTGCGTTTGGCAAACGGGTCTCCCGCCTAGGGCGTTGTAGAGCACCTGCCACCGCTGCCGCCGCCGTCCCCGGTGCCCGTCTCTTACTGCTACCTGTCGCGCCGCCACACATTGTTACCAAATGATAAAATCGAGGTCGAAACTTTTCTTTTCCATTTTAATTAATTCTGCTGACCACTTTTGTATTTATTAACAATAAGTGTTAAGAATATACAAGTGTCCCAGAATGAATGTTACAAACTTCTAGGGCATGTAGTGTTGTCGAAGATAATCACTTTTGCTAATGAGAATGTGGTGGTAACTCTCATATAACAAAGCTAAACATGTGAAATTTGCACTGCTAATGTTTAATTAAGAATGTGCTTATATTTCTCACTGGAGGTGTGAGGCCCTTAACTTTTTAATGAAAAGTTTATTACTTCATAAGTTTGTAAAAATTAATGTTACCTTGTTTTTTCGTCGCGAATTGGCATGTTATAGACCACGCGAACGTGCAGTTATACACATCAATGCCCAGTCATAGTTTTTCCTGGGAGTATGCAAGTGGAACATTATTAGGAGGGATCAGCATTTCTGCTGAGTCCATTTTTACGCTGCAGTTACGCGGTTGTTAGCCTTGGGGGTATGGGAGATGAAATTATAATGATTATGAAGGGTGAGAGGATGACACACACATATAGACACACCCAAATATACCCATGCACAAGGCAGACTCGAACCCGCGATCTTCTCGTCCGAGACCGGTACGACACTACTGCCTTAACTACTACCTTAACTACTATCTTGAACCACTTCTGCCGGTACGGCACTACTGCCCGGCAATGTTACCTTCTTTATTGATGACAGGAATATTGATTTAACTAAGGTATTACGTTTTTAAAAAATCCGTTCAAAATGTTGACAAAATACTATTTGAAAGGTATAAAATATTTATTATTTTAATATTATTTTTTTAAATGATAAAGCATAGTTTTATTTTTATGTTCATTTTGATAATTCACTTTCAAAATGACGATGTAAAGCTTATTTTAAAGTTAATGTAGTATGTATGTATTAAATTCCGAAAAAACAACATAGTGGATGCAACATGATAACCGAATGAGTAAAAAAGTAACGGGATGGGACTTGGCTATTCGCAGCTAAACATTATTTTTTTAAATAGTTAATTTCACAGAACATGCAATTGTGTATTGCCCGCGTACATCAACAGTAGGGTCTCGAAACGCAGTTTCGAAATAAATTAGCATTCGCGTTTTAAAACAGTTGTCTGAAACATACCTTTCCCATCACTAATGGCCGATTAATACATTAATTTTGTGTTTTCGAGATCATCAACTGCCATTGTTATTATTCACGTAAGTGTAGTATATGTTTTCATCACGGAAGGCAGCGGTGTTCTTGGTTTGTGGGTTTTCTCCCACCAGCGGACACCACCAGAACAGGAACAAACCCTAAGTTCCCGACTGTCTCCCAACATTAGTGGCAGTGTAGTGCATGGTAGGTGTGTGTTTGTTAGGGGGTGAGGATAGAGCAAAGAAGAGGAAGGAAAGACCGCGCGAGATCCGTGGCCCCATTGTTAGGGTACTGCTTCAGCATCGTGTTGATCGGAGAAACCACGGAAAACGATCGATGAGAGCAGTCGGCAGCTTAAATTCTTTTTAAGACGCGACTGAACTCTATCTAGCTATCCAGCCAGTATCGAAAATTCTGGCACCGCCGGGATTCAAATGTAGGACCTCCCGGTCAGAGGCACTGCAGTAACATCAGTTGATGTTCTGAGCCATCTCTCCCGGTCTAAGCTACCTACATGAGTGGTAGTGTAAGGATAAGCATGCATGTAAGGTAGCATGATAAGTTAGTATGAAAGGAAAAGTGTTAGTTCGGGATGAGGACAGAGCAAAGAAGAGGAAGGAAAGATCGCGCGTTGTCCGTGGCCCGTTAGGTTATTGCTCCAGCATTCGTCTGATATTGATCGTGGAAACCACTAAAAAGTACCTACCAAAGCAACCAATTCTTAGAATTTTCCTCCGGATAGCAGCTGAATTCGACCTAGCTGTATAGCACTTGTCGAAAATCGAGAAGACTCAAACTCTAGGACCTTCTGGCCAGAGACGCTGCATAGGCAACAGCTGATGTCCTTCTTTAAGTTTTATTTAACCTGATCAGTGGGATTACCACTTTACGGGTGAGTGTTAGCGTTTATAATGGATGGATGCACTACAGTGGCCCGAAGGTACGATTAACTGCAAATTAGCGCACCATCATACCCCTGTTTCTGAGTGAGGACATCCCACTGGTCACCTCAATGACGACTGTTATTAATTTTATGGAATTGAAGGTAAGAGGAAAGCAAGATATAGAGAAAGAGGTGAGATAATTATTTCTTTAGATTATGGGTGACGGAATAGATCTTCTGGGAGACGAGATTTAATTATTTTACGAGCAACGCGCAGTTAGAAAAGAATTTGGACGTCACTAACGAAATATAATTGATAATTGGTTCTGTCTAGTTCTCTATGTAATTGTCTAATGACTATATACCACGGGTATTGCACGAAGGATAACATGTAATTGGCACAAAGGCACATTGGTAATTCTACGAAGCATTTTATTTTCGGTTTCTAAGGGTTTCATAACGCAAGAAGCACCTCCGAAGATTGGGGTTGCGTACGTTATGGAGGATCTTAGGTCTGATGACCTGAGCCACCTCAGTCGATATGACGTTTTGCGTTTCAAAACTTTTTTTTTAAAATTTTTGTCCGCGTTGTCACCATTTGGTCATACAGTGTTTGACCGTATGAACCTCAAAAGAACGGAGGCGGCTTCTTCACATGAACGGCAGCAGCGGTGCCAACACAACGACGTAATTGAGGTAAATGTCTGACGTCGCCGTGAGCGCGAGCTGATATTATGGAAATGTAAGGAAGCGAAAGGGAAATGAAGAATGCGAAATGTTGATGTAGGCTGACCTTGCTGATGGCGTTCTTCCTTCACTACGTACTGCGCTTGTGTTTTCCTTTATTTTCCTCTATTTAACAGAGAAAATGTCTTCGTTTGCAACATTATGGCCTCCGTCACTTTCTTCACTGCACTTTTATTATTGTTTCTTTTTTTATAATTACAAAATGTTGTCTTAAGCGACAGGTGGCGTGCTAATTAGTGCAAACTGTTGCAGTGAGAAAATTTGAGTTTGGATTGTGGGCTCGACGCAAAGATTGTTTTAACCATCATAAAGTTACATATTTGGATCTTTTGAGCAAGTTTATTGATTTATTTCATTCATAATCTCTCATATTTTGAATGGTACAAAGGCTAGTAATTTGTTTTGTGTACTTGATTGCTATCGTCCAAGTAAAGAAATGGTATGAAGGAGAAGAAGAACAACAAATACGAGTTTTAAAATGAGCATGAAAAATAGAAATATGGGATATGCAGCTGGTTTCTCTAACCACGCACTGGCTAAACAATTCATCCAAGTATTATTACTGATTCAACGCAGTTTACTAACACAAAATGATAGTGTCTTACAATAATGGATACTTCTAGATGACTATTAAAGACAAAAAAGATTAAATCAAAGGACGAATTACAGCTTACGAAACCTTCATCTGATACGGTTCAAGCATAATTTTCCACCTTTAGTATGTACGGCATGTAACCAGACAGAATACATTATACAATGAGGTCTCCTAATTATTCAAGTTCCTGGGGGATAAAATCGTATGAAAGAGATTCTTATAATATACTGCATTTGTTGGAGATGAATTCATAAATTTGACAAGATATTATGACGTTAGAAAAAATAGAAAATAATAAAACTAAAAATAATGAAATAAACAATATACTGAAATTTGCAGCCACATGCAATTTGTTAGATTTATATTCCATAGATACATAACAGTGAGAAATTAAAGGTTAATCGAGTTCAAAGTCCACCACTACAGATTCTTAATGTGCACGATCGTGTGAGATCAAAGGTTCGAGCCTTGCTGGCGTAGAATATTCGACACAAGTGGGCCGGATAACGCCGCTGTCTGGATGCAAATTAGGGATTTACGCTACTCTTATCCGTTTCCGTGGTTTCCACAGAAAACTTCGCATCATCGATTCTAGATGGAAGGTCTGATACAATATCTCGTGATCCATTATCCTGTTACCACTTCCACACTAAAGACCGGGCGATGCGCGCCGAACTTACAGCGTTACATGAATCGTCGCTGCAGTCTTGGAAACACTGCTTGTTCGCTGCTGACAGACCAGATCCCGAATTGAAATAGGAAGAGAAAAGGAGAACGAAAACGAGAGAGTGAGTGAGTGAGAGAGAGAGAGAGGAAAAGAGGAGAAGAGAGAGAAAAAACAAGAGAGAGAAAAAAAGAAGAGAGAGAAAAAAGAGAGAGAGAAAGAGTAAAATAAGAGAAAAAGAGAAAAAGAAGAGAAAGAAAAAAAGGAGAGAGAGAAAGAGTAAAAGGAGAGAGAGAAAAGAGAGAGAAAGAGTAAAATAAGAGAAAAAGAGTAAAAGAAGAGAGAGATAAAGAGAGAGAGAAAGAGTAAAATAAGAGAGAAGGAAAAAGAAGAGAGAGAAAAAGAAGAGAGAGAAAAAGAAGAGAAAGAGAGAAAAAGAAGAGAAAGAGAGAAAAAGAAGAGAAAGAGAGAAAAAGAAGAGAAAGAGAGAAAAAGAAGAGAAAGAGAGAAAAAGAAGGGGGAGAAAAATGAGAGAGAAAAATGAGGGTATAGAGGCAGAGCGAACCATTTGCGTGCCATATGACGGAGTGTTCCATGAGACCCATCTTGCATCGTCAATGGGAACGTGGCCGCTGTATAGCATCTTTCGGGTCTTCGTTCGAGGGTCGCGCGAGCAGACATCTGCCGCACCGGCAGAGAGAAGCCACGAGGCGTTGCGAAAGCGGAGACGTGCATAGTAGAGCATGGTGCTTTTTTATAATAATTTTTCTATCTTTGTTCGACAATGCATTATCTTTCAAGCAGTTGAAGAAGCTACGATAACAATAATAGCTTATGAAAAACGTACAACGTTTCTATCTTTGTTCGATAATGCATTATCTTTCAAGCGGTTGAAGAAGCTACGATCCCAACTATAACGTACCACACAAAATAAACTACATATCCCCAAATGAAGTCATTAATATAATTAAGATTTTGCCAATAAGAAAAGCCCCTGGTCACGACAAAATAAGTAACAAAATCTTAAAAAACTTACCTAAACCCACAATAGCACATATCACCAATATTTACAATTCAATAATTAGAACTGGTTACCTCCCCCTTCCTTATTTGGAAAAATTCAAATGTAATACCCATCCCCAAGCCATTCAAAAATCTATCCAGAACTGACAACTACAGACCCATTAGCCTTCTTCCCACTTTATCAAAAATCCTAGAAAAACTAATCCTTAAAAGACTAAATTCCCATCTAAATAAAACTCAAACAATCCCAATGCACCAATTTGGCTTCACTAATAAAGTTTCAACTTCTCATCAATTATTAAGAATCACGGAGCACATACACACGACATTCCAAAAAAACACCATACAATAGTTACCTTTTTAGACATTTCGAAAGCTTTTGACAAAGTGTGGCACCCTGGATTAATATTCAAACTTAAAGAAATAGGTACCCCTAACTATTTAATTAATACCATTAATAGCTTTCTCCAAGATAGAACATTTTCAGTCGCAGTTAATAATCACACATCCAATCCCCGCAGAATTACAGCTGGATTACCTCAAGGCTCACCACTGTCCCCCACGCTTTTCAACATATACACAGCCGACATTCCCATAACATCACACACGCACATCGCCCAATTCGCCGATGACACCGCAATTTTCATGTCCAATCATTCAACTGATCTAATCTGTAAAGAAATTCAAACACATTTAAATAAAATTGATGAATGGTCTGTCAAATGGAAAATCAAACTAAATCCTACAAAATCATGCGCCAAAATATTCTCATTAAGAACATTTTCAACCCCAACACCACTCCAAATAAACAATAACCCAATTCCATGGACCTCGCACAATGAATCTGTCAAATACCTAGGGCTGAATCTTGATACCAGACTAAATTGGAAAAATCACATAACAGTAAAAGCACAGCAAGCCAAAATAAAATTAATTCAACTAAAGCCACTCTTAAATCGCAATAGTAAGCTCTCATTAAACAATGCCATCACCATCTATAAATCAATAATTAGACCCCTAATGCTTTATGCATGCCCTATCTGGATCAATGCTTCTAAAACTAATATAAATAAATTACAGATCATCCAAAATAATTTCCTCAGACTTGCCACTCATGCACCCTGGTTCATCTCAAACATTCAACTGCATAAAGAATTTAATTTACCCCCTATACTTGACCATATCGCGCTCCTATCTAACAATTTCTTCTCCAAAATAAACACAATAACCCAAGCCACCCATTACGGCCTAGCCACCACCTACCAGCTCCCAACAAGAATAAAAAATAGATATCCATTAGATTCATTCCTCAGCATATTTTCAGAACTCAATTAATCACATAGGTGCTCTGTGAGTTTCCTATTCATGTGTATTTAGAATTAGTTGTAAGATTAGCATTTAAGTTAAATATAAGTCATAAAAATACATATGATGTAGTATACATAATACTGAACTATGTACATTCGTTCACTAATAAAGATATATTTAAAAAAAAAGAAGCTACGATAACAATAATAGCTTATGAAAAACGTACAGAAGTAACCTCAGGACATTCTACTAAAACACATAGTAAGTTTGCATTAATATAAATTGAATCAGTTGGAGATAAGAGATAGTCCAAAGTAATAATACATTTTGACTATTTATGAATGTTACAGTTCATTTTTAAGGAGAAAAAATGAAGTAGTTATGGAGATTGTAATAAGTCTTTAGGAAAACATGAACGAATACGTGGAAAAGGGTTAGCTGATTTGCCAAAATTGAAGTTGAGCATCTTGAGACGGGGGCCGCGACCAGTGCCGGCAATTGGTGGTAAGTCCGAGTGGGTAGTTGACCAGAGGTGGGGGGAGGGAGTCACTCTATCCCTTCCATCACCCACCAAAAATGTACATGAAGGAAAAATTACAAAACACATTTTTTTAAATTGTCATGTTTCTCATTAAATCGACATCAAATCGTTATCATCAATTTATTTTATGTAACTTCAGCAGTTCATTTTTGCAATGAAAAAGCAGCGCCGCGCGATACGTTTTTTGATATAAACTCATTTAACAATTTTTGGAAATAGATTTTGTCGGTCACGTAACGGCCATATAAACATGTAAAATCGCAATACTGTTGAACCGATCTTCCAACATAGTTGATCGCATATACATTTTGAGTCGTAATACCGAGACAAATCGTTCATTTCTGGAATTGGACGTTTATGGAATATTACTCTCTGTGGGTATTCACAAACTCGGAATCTTTCGCATGGCTATAGCTACCCATATCGCGTGGGTATAGCATACCCATATTATCATGCGACGTGCCTAGCCGCGGCCCGCTTCTTGATGTGGTACCCGCTCACGGCGCCTCGCGACGCTCAGGTCCAGGGTGGCCTCAGGGAGTGAGTGATCTCAAAGAGTGGAGCAGCTTGAGAGGGCGGATAGTCTTGGTAGGCTGGGCAGACAGCGGAGGGGAGGAGCTGACCAGAGAGAGCAGGGGGACCAGCGGCTGCAGAGTGGGTGCAGAGTGGTCTGAGGGGGCGGACTGAGAAGGCCAGGAGACCTGAGAGAGCGTATACACATGTGAGGGCGAGTAGGCTTGAGACGGTGGGATGGCCTGATATGGCAGGGACGTCTGAGAGGATGGGGTGGCTTGAGAAGCTGGGTTGGACCGAGTGACCGAGCGGAGAAGGGCGGTCCAAGGCGGCGAGGGGAACTAATGCCGCAACCTGACGGGGCGGAGTTGCTCAGGGCAACGCGCGGGCGCGGGGTGGGGTGGGGCGGAGTGAGGAGGAGAGTCGATCTCAGAATGCAGAATAATGGGGAGGTGAGTCGTGAGGCAACAGGGCAACGTGAGTGGTGGGGCAATAGTCGTGGATCGACATGAGTCGTGCGACGCGGAACGGGGTGTCTTATGTTTGCAGGGAGGTGGGAAGGTTGAATGCTGGGTGCCGAAAGGGCGCGGAAAGTACCTGGTCGGCAGGGGGCATGGTGAAATGAGAGAGCTTGAAAGCCTGAGGGGGCGTGACTGCATAAGGATGCGTGGCGGCTTCCGGGTTGTGTCGGGCAGAGGGGGTGTGGCTGCTGCCTGAAAGGATATGGCGATCCTGAGGAGGCGTGGCTTCTAGAGGGAACGTGGCGGGTTGAGCAGGCGTGGTTGTTTGAGGGAGCGTGGCGGCCTGAGAATGGGTGGCGGTCTGAAAGATCGTGGTAGCCTGAGAGAGCGTGGCGGCCTCGGGGGGACGTGACGATCCTCAAGGGATATCGCTGCCAGAGGACACGTGTCTGCTAGTGAGAGCGTGTCTGCCAGAGGGTGCAGTGGGCTAAAGGGGCGTGGTTGGCAGATGTGTAGTCGCGCCCCTAAAAAAGGAAGAGGCGTCTTGTGGAGGTGTGACGGACTGGGGAACGCGCTGAAAGGGTAAGGCATCCTGAGGGGGCGTGGCCGGTTGACTAGCGTGGTGGGCTGATGGATCGTGGCAACCTCATACGGTGAAGCGTCCTGAAGTGGTGTTGCGAGCTTGGAGGGGGGGGGGGCTTGTGGGCTGAGGGAGCGTGGCGACCTGAAGGGGTGAAGCATCCTGAGAAGGCTTGGAGGCCTGAGGGTAGGCCTGAGAAGGCTTGGTAGGTTGACGGAGCGTGAGTACCTGAAAGGGCGAGCATCCTCAATGGGAGTAGCGGGTTGA
The DNA here is from genome assembly GCA_038098605.1 of Gryllus longicercus. Classification (NCBI taxonomy): domain Eukaryota; kingdom Metazoa; phylum Arthropoda; class Insecta; order Orthoptera; family Gryllidae; genus Gryllus; species Gryllus longicercus. The sequence goes on from JAZDUA010000759.1 coordinate 36,707, forward strand.
GGGGCGTGTTTGGTTGAGGGAGTGTGGCGACCTGAAAGGGTGAGGCATCCTGAGGGGGCGTGGCGGGCTAAAGGGGCGTAGTAGGCTGATGGGGAATGGCGGGCTGACGGACGTGGTGGACTGAAGGGGCGTGGCGACCCGAACGAATGTTGCATCCTGAGGGGGCGTGGCGGGCTGAGGCTGCAGGGGGCGGCATGGTGAGGCCCCGTGGGACTGCACGCAGCGCAACGGCCCGAGTACTGGGCCGCGGGCCGTCTGTCGGCGATGGTCGGGCGGGGGGGTAGAGGGGTCTGTGGTCCTGTGGGCGCCCTGATGGCTGCGGTCCGGGTGGCGCCTCCGGAGGCGAGTGGCACGAGCCACCGTGCGACCGGTTTCTTTGTGCAGATGTTATTAATGGGTTGGAGGGAAGGTTCCGTGCGCGGAAACCGGACGCAACGGGACCCGCGTGGCAGCAGGCCGTGGAGAGGCCTGGCGACTGTCCCAATTTCGTCCCTTTACTTTTTTCTCATTTGGTCCTTTCCTTCGGTCAGGAAATTTTAAGGTATGTGGGTAATCCATCCCGTGCAGGCGACGCATGTTGCACAATCACACGCACGTCTCGGTAAAATTTAATTTATTTCTATTGGATTGAATAACGTTTTTTCGATCCGTGAATTTGACGTGATTAGTTCTCCGTAAGGGAGCTTATATTTTCAGTTTCAACTGTTATTTTTAATGCAAAATGAATTGACAGGAACAAATCTTGTAAGGGCTCGAACGTAGTTCAACATTCTTTTTTTTGTTTTTGTTTTTAAGATAAGAAAAATTTCAATTTTTTAGCAATGAAATTATAACAATATATTACGGACTGCTATTGGATGTTGAAATTCTCACTAGTTTGCACTGAATTGATTCAAGACATTGAAAAAGTTGCAAATTATGAAACAAAGCAGGTGCGCATGTAATCAGTAATCATGTTACGCAGATGACACGTTATCATCTTGTGAAATTTTAAAACAATGCGTTATGTATTCTTAAAAACCGATTTCTGTGGTACAGAGGGAAACAAACAAGTTAAGTTTCTATGGTCATAACCTACAAAAAGAAATTTTTTGTGTGTTTCGTTAAATTTTGGAGGTGTAGTTCTTGAACTGAGACATTGAAAACTGTCAGAAGGGTCAAGAGAGAAAACTAATTGTTGCTAGTTTATAAAACTTTCAGCGGGAAAATATTGGCATTTGATTGAAGTTAATACCGAACATAATACTGCATTGAAAATCATTCCCTACTAGGCTAAAGTATAGCGATTGGAACATGTACAACCGATCTTGTGGACCACCTCGAGCACCTGTAACACTTATCGGTGTTACAAGTTGTCCTTCCAGATACTCTACAAGCATTCCGGTCGCTTCTAATAACACAGATGATCTGACTGAGATATTCACTTAAAATGACACCGCCTCCGCGGCTACCGAAATAAAAGGAATACATCCGAGGAAACACTCTAAGGCAATGAACGATAGATACACAAAAGAACCGTTACGCACACCTGCATTCCGATTCAACAAAGAATAACTGGTGACCATGAAGTCGAGCCTCTAATAAGCAAAAGTACGACTCATTGAGCTTGATGGAGCCAAACCGGGTCAGAAGCCTACGGACAGACAGATGGACGTTCCGACATTGTCCATTTGCCTGATGTCTGATGAAGACTACGAGGAATTGATAGAACCACACTCAAAGCTAACTGTTACTATGAAACTAGATATGTAAAACATTAGAGAAGAACTCATGTATGATTCCTGAATGTTCGAATAACAAACATATTCTTGATTAGGATACGTCAGTTTTCATTGACATTATCAGCGAACCATAAAAACTGAATATGTATGTTATTTCTGGTAAGAGATAGATGTATACGAATTTTGTCTCGTAGCCAAGAAGAATGTTCAATGACACCTGTCCTTTTGGTGAGGGATATCTGCTTTAGATGTTTGGCAGGTATTTTTAAAACGGACCGGCAGGTTTTAACAGTTATTGGCAAAACCGCTGTGAGCAAGGTCAGGGTTTGAAATCGCTGAACACATCATAGTTAGATGATCGTTAGATAAGACACGCCTTTATTATCATTCTTGGAGCTAGTGTCTTTCATTGAGTTCATTTGTTATTTATTATTCATGTAACATTCATGATATTATAAATGCACTCAGCACTATTTATGTACAGGTATTTATGGTACTGAAAGCAACATATAGAATGCTCGACGTTACTTCGATGAATATAATATTAACATTCATATTTTTCTGCGCAATATTAGCAACTATTTGATGTCAACGTTCACTATAATGAAAGCAGTGAATAAGTTGCCACAAATATTTGTGACATAAAGTATGTTAATGTCATTCTTCGTGAACTTCCCAAACCAATTGCAGAAAAATGAGTTTTCTAGAGAATACACTTTTTAAGAAACACTGCACGTACAGAGAACTACGAGAGCCAAATGTCTTCATGTACTTAACCTACCAATTCTTGGTGGAGGTTTACAGAGGCTACTCACACCAGAGTTGCCACTGTCAGTACAGTTTCAACCGTCACCACCAACAGAGATACCGACACCGTCATCGTCACCGTCACCGTCACGGTCATCGTCGTCGTCATCGTCACTGTTACCATCGTCGTCACGACACTAGCTCACCGCCCCGCCACCATGTTCGTAACTCCAACACCTCCCCAACGCGCATCCGCCCCTCCCCCACCTGTAAACTATCCACCACCCCTGCCCCCTCACGTTCCTCGTCCCTACATCCGTTCCTACAACAATACCGCTTCACCTCCACCTTCACTTCCGCTTCCAGGATCTCCTCAAAAACCGCCTTCACCTCCACCTCCCTAATATCTTAACCACCACCTACGCCTCCGCAACCACCTCCACCAGCGTTTCCAACTACACCTCCGCCTCCATCTTCTCTTCCACCGCCACCTTCCCTCGACCTCCCATATCGCCTCCTCCTTCGGCATCGCCTCCACCTCCATCACTGCATCCGCCTCTGCCACCGCCTCCGCAGCGCGTCCACCACATCTTACTTCACCTCCTCCACCATGGCCTCTATTACCGCCTCCTTCCCCTACCGTTCCCACCCCCGCTATCGCGCTCGTTCGCACAAGCACTTCCACCATAACCGCTACACCGACAGCGTCATCACCACCACCCTTTTCAATACCGTGATCATCGTCATAGCATCCATCCCCGCCTCCACCTCCGCTTCCGCCTCCAGCTCCACTTCCATCGTACCTTCACCTCGAACTGCGATATCGTCTCCAACTCCGCCACCTCCTTCTCTTCCGTTACCTCATCCGCCTCCACCTTCCACACCGCATCCCCCACACCTCACCCCATCTCCACCTCCGCCGCTCCCACCCCCCCATGCCCTCCCACCATAACACTCCCCCCACCCCCGCCATCGCCTCCTCCGTCTCCTCCGCCATCAACCTCAACGCCGTCTCCATCGCCTCCGCGCCGAAGGCGTTTCCCTGAACGGGCGTCCTCTCATTCGCACGGCTCCCTCCATTACACCCAATTTCGTCCCGGGGCGCCGCGCCGCTCCGGACCGCTGGCGGGGATGCTGGGACGTCCCCGGCTCGGCCGAGTGCACCTGCCAGCGCCCCGGCGGCGGCGGCGGCGGCGGCGGCGGCGGCGGAACCGTTAGCTCCGCGCGAGCCAGCGCGGCGGAGCGGAGTGGGGTGGGATGGGTCGGTCCGAATGGACGGCCGCGGCGGGGCGGAGCGGGGCGGGGTAGGACGATAGCATCACGGCACGCGGCAGGTGAGTGGCGCGAGCGGGGAGAAAGTGGTCGTGCAGCCACCGCCGCCGCCGCCGCCGCCGCCGCCTCAGCTGCCGGCGCGTGCCGTTGTAATTGTTGTCATCAAGGCTACGGAACGCCGCGGTGGGGGTGGGGGCGTGGGCGGATGTGGGGGCGGTACATTGACCGCGATGATGATGATGGAGATGACGGGAGCTCGGTGATAGTTCGATGACGACGTCATTCGTATTGATTTTTCGGCGGCGATACATCATTGATGACTACTTGATGACAATTCTTACCATAACGAAAGCAACAATGGCAACGATGATACGTCCGTAAAGTTAGCATTCCCACTTTTCACAATATTTAAAAATTTCCAAAAATTTTGTACTAATTAAGAACTTATTTATACCCAAATTTGAAACTTTTGAATCGATTCATAAGATCAACATATACATATACGTTTAAGAGACGGTGTACTAACTTAAGTCAGCATACTTGCTAATTCAATTTCATAGTATAGTAAAAAAAGAGATGTGAGGAAATTCGAAGAAGAGGAAAAGTACCCAAATTGTCCATCAGATTTTGTTTTCACTGATTTTATATTTTTTCAAAAACAAATTCAATAATAAACAAATGAGCGACACCGCTTGGCAGGCCACGTCTCGCAGCAGCCTTGTCTAGTAACGGGAAGCGCACGTCCCCATCAGGCGCGGCTGCGCATCGCTTCCCTGGTAATAGCGATATGTCGTGCTGGGCCGCGGGCGGGCGGGCGGGCGCCCAAACAAGCCCCGCGCAAGAAGCTCGTATTGACACGCCAGCAATTACCCGCACCGCGCGAGCTGACCGGGCGAGCGAGCGAGCGGGTGGGCGTTGGTGGGCGAGGGGGGGGAGGGGGGGCGATGCGCGGGTAATGACAGGGGGCGACGCGCTTCGGGAGCTGCGCACGGTCGGTGGACATCACGGAGGCGGAAGCGAACGGTGGGGGTGGGGCGTGGACACGCCCGCCCCCCCTCCAAGCGAGGTAACTCGAGATGACTGCAAGAGGGAAGGCATGCGGAACATCAAAAGAGAGGCTTGTGATACTTGATTTCCGCATGATACCGACAACCACTAAATATCGATATATCTGGACCTCTTTTTGGATCCATACTTCCTAGATCGATACCAAAATTCGGTACGTCAGTAGTTTCTAACCTCGCGTTACGATATTTTCAATATTCATCGGTAATATTTCTAATATAGACTGCTATAGGGATTTGCAATATCGACTGGTTTCGGTGATTTCAGTATCGATTGGCATGGATAAGTTCAATATCGATTATATATTAATACGTTACAATATTGACACGTTATTCTACTGTCAGAAAATACGAATAATGTAAGTGTGATTTAGAATTATCAAGCAATCCTTTAATGGTTAATATGATTCTAAGAATCTTGTTAATAAAAAGCGCCAATGAATCTTCAAGTGATTTAGTTTAACTACAAACGCCAGACGCATGAAGTACTGGAGAAGGTACCTGCTATATGAGCAATTCCAGAATTAACTGCCACTTAGAGGGTCAAAAAAAAATATTTTTTTTCAAGTGGCACACCTCTGGAAAGCTATTTCCCGTGTTCAGGAGACCCTAAAAAACTAAGAAAAAATAGGGTGCCATTGAATCAAGCAGGGTGACACCTCCAAAAGTGGAAAAATTTAAAATTACCTTTTAAAATTTAAAAAAATAATTGAAATTGAGTTTGAAGTGTTCGATTTCAGTATGATATTGTTATTTAAGCTAAAAAAATTTAAAGGGATCTTCGAAAAGTTAAAAAAATTTTGGCGCCAGGCTATTTAGGCGCCAGAAATTATAAGTGCTACGTCTAAAAAATGATTAGTGGGTAAATTTTATTTGATGTTTCTAAATGGTGCTTGAATTTATTTCCATCTTTACACCTAAATATTTTAGCGCCCAAATTCTTCAGCGTCTGTATACTTCGGCGCCCAAACAGTATCGCTATAAACTAATTTCATTTGTCAAAAAATAAAAATATTTTGCTTCATTTAATTTGTTCCTTTTGTTTTTCACAAACTCTCTTTTTTGTAAAAGTTTTAACTTTCGAACATTTGTTATAATATCTTGCATTATAAATTATACAGCCAACAGTGAAGTATTTGACGTTTTTTAAAATGTTTTCCGAAAAAATAATTAAATGAAATAATTTCAAATGTTTAACAATAGAGAGATTTTAGGTAACTGATAATTATTCTAATATTGTTGCAAAATTGTAAATATGAAATCAAATTCAAGCAGTATACTAGTATACATTGTTGCGGGAAGCGGCATCTCTCGGCCAGTAGTTCAGTCAATAGCAAAGCTTACATTATATTATTTCAATTATTTCTATTATTTCAATTTCAATTCTTGTTTATGATTAATTGTTGTTCTTTATTGAGCATATTATAATCCTTTTATTGTTATATGCTGAATAGTTTAAAAAACAACAATGTTGAATTTTGTTTAACTATTAAAAATTAAAAGTGGAAAAAAGTATGTTATAATTATTCTTTTTTAAAGTAATTATTTACAAATTTTATTGAGATCAAAATTTAATATCTGGAAGTTTAAAAAAAATTATATCAATATTTTTTGACAAATGAAATTAGATTATAGCGATACTGATTGGACGTCGAAGTATACAGACGCTGAAGAATTTAGGCTCTAAAATATTTAGGTGGAAGGATGGAAATAAATTCAAGCATCATTTAGAAACATTAAATAAAATTTACCCACTAATCATTTTTTAGACGTAGCACTTACAATTTCTGGCGCCTAAATAGCCTGGCGCCAAAATTTTTTTAACTTTTCGAAGATCCCTTTAAATTTTTATAGCTTAAATAACAATATCATACTGAAATCGAACACTTCAAACTCAATTTCAATTATTTTTTTAAATTTTAAAAGGTAATTTTAAATTTTTCCACTTTTGGAGGTGTCACCCTGCTTGTTTCAATGGCACCCTATTTTTTCTTAGCTTTTTAGGGTCTCCTGAACACGGGAAATAGCTTTCCAGAGGTGTGCCACTTGAAAAAAAAAAATTTTTTTTTGACCCTCTAAGTGGCAGTTAATTCTGGAATTGCTCATATAATCAGTTTCTTCCTCAAGACATATGCCATTGAACATCAGAGCTCTTGTCTTTTCTTCTCTAGTGGATTTTGCTGCAGTCTATTTCCTTGTTTTACACAATCGCCTCAATTCAAGGTTTAACTGTGAAACTTTTTCATTAAGATTGGAAATATTACATCATTTCTAGTTAATTTGAAGAAAATAAGAAAAAGACAATGAAGACGACTTCTAAGATCCAAACAATAAAACAGTGAATCAAAATTTCGGAATACCAAACAACAAAAAGAGAGAAACTTGCCCGGCAAAATCGATTATTAATTTATAATTATTAATGAACAAAGCTAGTAACTCTTTTTATTCGAGAGATTTTGTACTAACATATCATTGAGGAAAAGTTAAAGTTCTTAAATAAAAGTAAAAGTATTAGTTGGTTGAATGGAGAATCGAATTGATTGAAGAATATTTTTAATAGTTTTTATTGGCCTCTGTCTACCAATCTGATACCATCACTCCGTGTGGAATGTGCTGTGTACGAAGAAGTTGATACTTACCAAAGGCTAGTGGTCCTAACATGTCCACAGGTCCTATCAAAAAAATAAAGAAGCGCAAGGAAAGCGACAACATCGACAACAGACACTACTAGTTGGCGGTGGGTATGGCAACGGCATATGCTGTAACTACCTATTAGGGCGATAAATGCTAGACGTGTCACGTACACGATGATGGAAACTCCAGCGGCACCTTTTATGCTAAAGATAGTAATCTCAAATTTAGACCTTCTGGTTTGCAGAACGTTTTTAAAAAGTGCTATCTCACCTTAGATTTCTGTAAACGGCAAAAATTATTTTCAGGAGATTCTGCGATAAGTCGATGACCTTTCCGATGCGGTCCCCTCCCTTCACTCTCTCATCCTCTTTCTCTCTCTCTTCTTTATCTTTCTACCTTCCCCCAATTCCTGCCACGAAATTCCTTTGCAGGGCAATGAATATTACGCGTTGCCGTCCTCTAAAAAAACAAAACAAAAAGAAAAAGAAGACCGCTCGTGTGTCGTATATTTATGACCAACTAAAAGCCGTTGAAGAGGGAATACTTTTTCTGTTTGCTCACAGGTCAACAGTTTCTGCTTTTTAATTCGTCGCCTCCCCAATTACTCGCGAGCTTTGTTGCGGCTCCCTGAGAGGAGAGGCGTTTTTGGAATGCAGGGCGCTCTTGGACCACCGCGGAGACAATTGACGCTCGCGGCCGTCCTCGCCGAGAAATCCGAGTCGGCGGCCGTCGGCGTTTGCATGGCCACACGACAGCGAGCTGCCCGGCGTCCGTAGCTCTCCGCTGTCATTGCCTCAACCGTAAAACTGACCCTTCCCACACGCATACAGTGGGTGTTCTACCTCCTGTTAATGAGAGGAACGCATCGCAGTTAGTCATCCAGAAACGTAAACGAAATGATGGATCGGTAGTTTTAGGGTGCGTGAGCTACTGAGATTATTAGTTCCGTAAGCGTAGTGCGAGTGAAGTTTCTCAGGTATCGCAAAGCCGGGTTCGATCCCCTGGCCGGACATCCTGATCGGGATTTTCGTAGTTTCCCTCAGTCACACAGATGAGTGATGGGATGGTTCCAAACTGCCACGACCATCATATCTCATCATCATATCACCTCATAATTCACAGACTGGCATCCAACTGCTTTGAAGATCCTCTGAGGGGGATCACCAAGGGTCGCAGCGATAGAAGTGCATCATCACATCACCTCATCATTCATAGACTAACATCCAACTGCTTTGAAGATCCTCTGAGGGGGATCACCAAGGGTCGCAGCGATAGAAGTGCATCATCACATCACCTCATCATTCATAGACTAACATCCAACTGCTTTGAAGATCCTCTGAGGGGGATCACCAAGGGTCGCAGCGATAGAAGTGCATCATCACATCACCTCATCATTCATAGACTAACATCCAACTGCTTTGAAGATCCTCTGAGGGGGATCACCAAGGGTCGCAGCGATAGAAGTGCATCATCACATCACCTCATCATTCATAGACTAATATCCAACTGCTTTGAAGATCCTCTGAGGGGGATCACCAAGGGTCGCAGCGATAGAAGTGCATCATCACATCACCTCATCATTCATAGACTAACATCCAACTGCTTTGAAGATCCTCTGAGGGGGATCACCAAGGGTCGCAGCGATAGAAGTGCATCATCACATCACCTCATCATTCATAGACTAATATCCAACTGCTTTGAAGATCCTCTGAGGGGGATCACCAAGGGTCGCAGCGATAGAAGTGCATCATCACATCACCTCATCATTCATAGACTAACATCCAACTGCTTTGAAGATCCTCTGAGGGGGATCACCAAGGGTCGCAGCGATAGAAGTGCATCATCACATCACCTCATCATTCATAGACTAACATCCAACTGCTTTGAAGATCCTCTGAGGGGGATCACCAAGGGTCGCAGCGATAGAAGTGCATCATCACATCACCTCATCATTCATAGACTAATATCCAACTGCTTTGAAGATCCTCTGAGGGGGATCACCAAGGGTCGCAGCGATAGAAGTGCTGCTATTACTCGCGCAACTTTTCTTGAACGATGACCTTGTGCAATAAACAGTTGAAGGCAAAAGCTCGCATAGGGCACTGATGACAACCTTACAAGCATTAAAACTTCGTTGGCGCGAAACAGAAGCTAGTCAAAGCCAGTTGCTTTCATAGTGCAGAACTCCTGTTCTGATTTAGTGTCAATATCGAAAGAAATGGCTGAGTCAAGTCCAGTTCCGTCAAGGGAGTGATCTAAAACTCCCGAAAAAGTTAAGCAAAAGATGCAGTTTTGACTTTCATTTCACAGACGTTGGCATTACTTAAAATACTGTAGTGGCCGACTTTGTAACTAATACCCCCACTCCACCCGAAATCGTCAATCCATCGTTCAGGAAAAGTTGCCCGAGTAATACCACTATGCGTACTGCCGCCGGTATAATTAGTGTGTTTCTCGTCGGCTGGAATGGGAGACATGGTGCTGATCTACTCGTCCGCCTGGAGATGGTTTATCCCTCCGGATGTCTCACTCCAGTGGCGCGTCGCCGCAGCTAGGGGACAAGTTTGACAAAAAGAAAGATCGCGCGCGGTCCCTGGCTCATTTGTTGGGGTACTGCTCCAACACTCAGGGGCAGCTCTGTGCTCCCGACTGGTTCTCCCCCCTCCCCCCCCCGGCATGTGAGATAGTGCAAGTACCTGAGAAAAGGGAAAGAAGAGGACAAAAAGATTCAGGAAGGAAATATCACCCGCGGTCCCTGGCTCAATTGTTAGGATGAGAGCGATGAGAGTAGCCGTTCGTTAGAGTTTTCCGCCAGTGTGTGGTTGAGTTCTACCCAGCTGAGTAACTAGTGTCGAAAATTGCCAGGAATCGAACCCTAGTACCTCCTGGTCAGTAACGCTGTCAATGAGCATTATCCAATTACCTTGTACCTAACAGGTTAAATAGCAGGATCCAGTGATTCACTTTTTAATTTTTTTTAATTATTTCGCAGGCCGCACTTGGGCATCTGAACCCCGATGAGGACGGTGTAGTTTTAAATGATGGGAATTTCTCAGTGTGCCCTGTCACGCTCTTGGCATTCAAAAGAACTCAGGCTAAAAAGATTGCCAAATTGAATCTTTTGTCCATTCTTTGACATGATTACATCCCGTTTCCGCACAGCGATGGTACGAGCAAGTCACAGACAAAATGAGGGAGATCATTGGCTTATCGGTCTCCGTCGATGAATATGGTATTCAAAATAAATTGGTATCTTTATTAGTGGCCCTCTCCTAAGTGGTCCAAGTATCGTATATTAGTGGCACCCGCCCAAGTGGTCCAACATTACAACCCATGATGGATTAGGACTACGGGACGGTTCAAGAGTCCGATTCCAATACTAAAATTTAAAACACAAATGTTACTTTCAAAGTTCTCCAATATGCAAAAAATTCTGCCATTAAAATACCCACCATTTTACCAGTGAAGGTATTCCAATTTTATTTTTTGATTTTCGCTCATTTTCGTTATTCTTTAAATATGAACTGGGATGACTCCATGCCAAAGTAACGGCCACCCTCAAATAAAGCGGATTCCTAGAAACACATTTCACTGCATTGAAATAATTTTTACTTGACACTACATCCTCCGTGAAAAAGGATAATACATATGTCCAAATAAGTTGAACAAGGGCATTCATGGCGCCTGATCTCCTAGAGGAGATAAGAGAGAAGAATGGGATATTAAAATTTTAGGATACGAAAGATATAATTGGTAAAAAGAAAAGAAAAATTACAGATTTCGTTGAAAAAGAAAATTCCTGATTTTAACACTTTGTATTTATATTCAACAGTAGGATAAATCATTTTTTTAATCAACTTGAGACCCAAATAATTATTTTATAAAATCCTATTTCAGTTTATCTTCCTTTACGTCAAACAAGAAATAAGGAGTATATTCTTTACTAAGAATTGGGTTCAAAGTTACTTCTAAAATAGTTACTTCCAAAATTCATTAGTCGGCAAATTCGTTCTTTCCTAAGAAACTTCATTTAATAATTTTGGATAATGTACATATCAGTAATCAGATATTTGCCTTTCATGATAATTAATAAAATTAATAATATAATAATAGAGAAGAATAATAAACTTATTTAATTTACCAGTCATTAAATTGCTGGAAAAGGGTTAATTAGTGCTGGAATATCGTCTATTCCGTGCCGGTAGATCTATAAATAGGAAGGAAAGGAAGATGAGTCACTCAATAACTCAAAATTTCAACAAATTTCAAAAGTACATAATACAAATTTTATTTCATATATGTTTTTTAATCACATTGTAAATACATAGAATGTATTTTGAGCAAATCTAGGTGTTGAAGTGAGAATTTCCTCAGTGAATAGTGACCTATAACATTTGTTTATATCATAATACTTAAATAATTTTCCTATTATTTATTTTCGATACTTTTTGTTTTAAAGAATAAACCACACAAAATATAGTACACTATCATTTTCTCTACCGCAAGACTATCGCTACTTAACTGCTAACTTCAGGCTTGTGGTATGTTTTAACCACAGCTTCACCACATTCTTATTTCATTTCTGAGAGATTACTCAGGATTTATACATTCCTCTAACATTTAAAATGTTCTACGAACTATTTATTTTTGCAGTAAATATTTGACTTTATTATTAAGTGTTTTATATCAATGATTCACACTCAAAGACAATTAGAGGGTCTTAAATCGCACAATCTATGAACATGCAATATTCAAGAACTTAATTTATAATGTACAAATGTATTTAGCTAAAACTTAGTATTTTACGTGTATCATATAAAACAATTTTTAAATATAATTTATTCTTTCTTGTGTAGAATTACGTTTCTTAACACTTTGCTAGATTTTCCTTGGTTATTTCCATGACTACGAAAATTTCTGTGTTTACTTCATACAAACAGCATTTTATTCTGTTTTTGTAATAATCCGTGATTTCAAAGAAATATTGAAAATATTTTATAGAAATAAATTGCACAATTGCTTATTATTTAACAAATTAAATGCTGAAAATTAAACAGGAAAACAGAAAATAGGGCTTACGTATCAGGTATCAGGTCTGAGAGACCCATCCAAAGAATTGTCAGTTATAAAAGGTTCAAGAATATTTCGAACATTTCCGCAAAGTGCACAGCTATTTATAAATTATTTATCCCCCCTGGCAACCCCATGTTTGAAATATTAAAGGAAGAAAATATTATTTTACAGGCCTGGATGCATTAGGTATATCCATTTTAATTCTTTAAAAAGGTATTAATTTTCTTAAGTATTACGACAATAGAAAAATATGTATAAAAATATAAATAAAATAACCACAAATTTCTGCCTTGAAACAACAGCGCTTCTGACATTCCTAATATTCACAACCAACATCGTACATCGACCCGACACCAATTTGAGCGGCTCGCACGCATCCTGAAGCATCTCGCTGTCAACGGAAGTGGCCACACGCCGCACGCCGCACGCCCCACCCCATCGCCCCGCAGGGACGGGCGAGCGCTCGCGTGCACGTTCGCCCGCGATTCCGCCGGCGCCACCTCGACGCAACCAGTGCGGGCGCGCGGCGGCTTCGTGACGCGGCCCGGCCCCGGAAGGGGCTCCGGGCGAGGAGCCACGCGCCCGCGCTCCCACGCCGCCGCCTCCGCCGCGGCCCCTGCCTCCGCTCCCGACGCCCCAGCCAGCAAGGCCTCCGCCTCAGCCAGCCTCTGCCTCCGCTCCCGACGCCCCAGCCAGCAAGGCCTCCGCCTCAGCCTCTTCCTCCTCTCCCAACGCCCAGCCAGCAACACCACCGCCACAGCCCAAGCCTCAGTCAGCAAGGCTTCCGCCACAGCCCCCGCCTCCGCTCCCAACGCCTCAGCCAGCAAGGCCTCCGCCACAGCCTCTGCCTCCGCTCCCAACGCCCCAGCCAGCAACGCCCCAGCCAGCAACGCCCCAGCCAGCAACGCCCCAGCCAGCAACGCCCCAGCCAGCAACGCCCCAACCAGCAACGCCCCAGCCAGCAAGGCCTCCGCCTCAGCCTCTGCCTCTGCTCCCAACGCCCCAGCCAGCAAGGCCTCCGCCACAGCCAGCCTCTGCCTCCGCTCCCGACGCCCTGCCAGCAACGCCCCAGCCAGCAACGCCCCAGCCAGCAAGGCCCCCGCCTCCACTCCCAACGCCCCAGCCAGCAAGGCCTCCGCCACAGCCTCTGCCTCCGCTCCCAACGCCCAGCCAGCAACACCACCGCCACAGCCCAAGCCTCAGTCAGCAAGGCTTCCGCCACAGCCCCCGCCTCCGCTCCCAACGCACCAGCCCGCAAGGCCTCCGCCACCGCCCTCGCAACAGCCCCGCCTCAGCAAGCAAGACCTCCGCCACAGCCTCTGCCACAGCCCCCGCCACAGCCCGTGCCACAGCCCCAGCCACAGCCCCCGCCACAGTAAGACTTCCGTCACAGCCTCCGCCACGGCCCCTGCCTCCTCTCCCAACGCCCCAGCCAGCAAGGCCTCCGCCACAGCCTCTCCCACAGCCCCCGCCACAGCCCGTGCTACAGCCACAGCCACAGCCCCAGCCACAGCCCCAGTCACAGCTCCAGCCACAGCCCCAGCCACAACCCCCGCCACAGTTATCGCCGCGGCCACATGACCCTATCCGGCTCTCGCCGACCCCTCTCATGCTCCCTGTGCCTCTCTCACAGCATCGCCTCCGCCAGCATCGTCTCCGCCAGCATCGCCTCCGCCAGCATCGTCTCCGCCAGCATCGCCTCCGCCAGCATCGCCTCCGCCAGCATCGCCTCCGCCAGCATCGCCTCCGCCAGCATCGCCTCCGCCAGCATCGCCTCCGCCAGCATCGCCTCCGCCAGCATCGCCTCCGCCAGCATCGCCTCCGCCAGCATCGCCGCCGCCAGCATCGCCGCCGCCAGCATCGCCTCCGCCAGTATCGCCTCCGCCAGCATCGCCGCCGCCAGCATCGCCAGCTTTAGACTCTCACTAGAGAGCACTGCTCTCTAGTGCATGCCGAAAAGCCTGCCGCCGTCGAGATTCGAAACCAAGGCCAGAGGCACTGCAGTGGCGTGTTTTCAACTAGAGCTGCCCATTAACATGACTTTGCATCATAGGAACAGTTCACGACACAGTTGGCAACAAATTACATTTACAGCCATCACTTGACATATAACGTATGTACATGAAACATAATGATGACACGCCATAACTAACATCATTTATACAATTTCTATGTGTTGGTTTCTTCTACTAAATACACTTTGAGGCATAGTTTGCTAACCAGCGATTTTCAAACTTTTTAAAAATTGTTCCCCTCCGACAAGAATAAAATTTTAATGTACTCTCATGATGAAATTTTTCTGAATAAATATAATCTAATCTACGTAACCCAAATAATATTTTCTAAAAATATTAACAAACTATTAACTTATTATAGAAATTATTTTGAAGGTACGTACTGTCCTGTTCTGTGGTTCGACAGCCCGCTACGGCTTGGACGGCAAGCGGAAATGTATGTACTACACACACTACAAATTACCATATTGCGGAAGAAAGCAATATTTTTTCAGCGAAGAGATATATTATTTTTCATGAACCCCTTACAAGCCTCCTGCTTACCTCTGAGTTTCATAATTGAATATAACGTACTAGCTTAAAGTTAAGATCACTGAAGTATTTTTGTAATGAATTGACAATATAAAGAGGAAATATATTAATAATATCATCACATTTTTTGTTAAAATTTATGGAAGAATTATTTTTATCGCTAACTAAAATAGTGAAATCGAAAAAGTTATGAATTGTGAATTCAAGAGAAGCTCACACTTTGTATTTGTTTCTACCAACTGTCTCAAAGGTACTTCAGAATACATATATTTCACTCTTCAAGAAATATACAATATTGTGTACTGTTAATTCTGCAACGTGGTTCAGAATGTAAAGTGAAAACCGGTATCAGGTTGTAGAAATGATATGTAGAAACAATAATCGAAAAATTATTCACGAACATGAGTGCGCATTTTGTATTGGCAACATCAAAAGAAACTTGCGTGCATAATACTACGGGAGAGGATAAGATACGGACATCTTAAAAGAAAATTAACGAAACATATGCCGAATACTTGTTCGAGCGTACGGTGTGGTAAATTACATTACATGATAAAATGATTGAAACGATGCTGAATGACTCTGCGAAGTGAAAAGACTGGTTGAGTTTTTTCTTCTTCTTCTATTTGGTGTTCATGTTACTTTCAAGAGCCACTTTCGTATCGTTTTTGTTTCGGCGTTGTTTTGGAAGATCACCAGTAAAGATATCGCTTAGATCTCTTGTCGGTAATCGAATGGATTAAATCTCTCCTCCGCATGATTATTCCAACCTCTTGTCTCATTGAGATTCCCAGAGCAGTTTCCTGCTCCATGCAATTTCGACGACATAAGCACTGGTGCTTAAGGAGGTGAAGATAAGTATCGTGCATATGTAATAGAACATATCGCTGTGATTTTTGACGGGAGAGTTACCAAATTATGATTATACTAAGGTGCAAATAAATCGTACTAGTGATATAATCGTCATTTTCACTCACTTCATCTTGAAGAAAACTTTGGATGCCCTTGTGTTATAAATACGAACGTGTTATGAAAGAGAATTTTGATACGTGATCATTTACAAATTTTAATTCTTATTTTATTACTTGTGCAGATTAAAAATGACAAAATATGTTCGATGAAATAGGTCAACTATTGCAAATGATCGTTAAAAATAGGATCACACATATATATTTCGAGGTTATTGCCACGAGTGTAAAGTAAATGGGACGAAATGACGTTGCTATTTTGCTTTACCAACCCCTGTGAAAAAAGTAATAGATAGTTATGTTAATATGTTATGGAAAATAAATATAGAAAGCTTTCACGAATGAAACCATGAGCAAAAGAAAGAACCCATTTCTATCTGAATATATTTGCGTCTCAGTCTTGTTGTACATGTACGTTAACTTAAATGTCGCAGTTTCTCAGACTAAGTTTCTTCCTTACGAATTTAAATATTGCATCATTCTGTAGTTTAAAGAGAATGGGGATTTTTATTTAATAGATAATCAGTAGTATTGAGATACTTACAAGATATGTACAATATTTACTCTCATTCCGTACGAACTCAACGAGATTTCTTTACAAATTAAGCAAGCATGCTTGCCTTCAATCGTGAATGTTAGCCTTGGACTACGCAAATATTTTAATCGTTTGTTTATACAAGGTGCACCTCATAAAACTTCTCGAAACATTTTCGACCGTAAAACATGTTCTTGAAATATCTTAAATTCGTAAAAGAGCCTCCAAGAACATCCACAAACTCAAAAACACTCTGAGAAACACACTTCTTTTATTTATTCATTTAAGACGACTAAAAAATTGAGCACAAATATTTACCGACAATTATCCCGCTGGAAAAAGATGTGCGTGCGGCGTGAACTACAGTCTCTGGGTGTAGTAAGGTGAACGCAAGCAGCCTGTTTTTTATTCGGCTCAATTAGAGAGCACGGAATACGCCTGTTTTGGGTGGAAGGCGTCGTTCGAACGCCGTGGAGGTGCCTTGTGGCACTTCCTCCTCGCCTCTTTTGGCCCCGGGCGATACGGGCCTCAAGACGTTGCGTTGCGGGGAAAAGACGGCACTTTTGTTTTTCGCCTGCGAAACCATACATACTTCGATTGAAACGTAGGGTGAATGGACTTTTGATAAGCTAGGACTAGGTTATATAATCGGGAGCTTCAATACAAAATAATGTTAATATAATAATAATAATAATAATAATAATAATAATAATAATAATAATAATAATAATGTGTTTATTTTTGGCGACGCTCAGGCCTAAGATCTGCTCTTCTGCCTAACCACTTAAATATTTACATTTACACAATTACAATTGAAGCGTAACTGACGTTCACGTTACGTGCAATTGTATTAGCTACCGGAGATGTGCTGCACGTAAGTAAAGGGAACATAAAGTAATAATGTAATTTCATTGTCAATTTTCTGGACTCTTAAACTAACATGATGTAAAGAGAGCCCATTTTTTATTTGCAAGGAGAGGGTGGTAAGTCAGTAATTTCACTTTCACAAAATGTCAGAAATTATCTCCTACACCAGAATGCCTCAATTGTTACCAAATTACAAGAACAAAGGAAGGCACAATTTACATTTATTGTCTGGGATGCAAGACTAGGGACCATTCCGGTATACGCCTTAAACGATTGAGTAAGCCGAGGAAAAACTCAGTCAGGATGGCGGCTTACGGTCGTAATCCTAGTAAGCAAACGTAGTATACAAAATAGTAAGTAGAAGTAGTAGTAGTAGAGTAGTAAAAGAAGATCCCGAACCTCCCAGCTGATCCCTGTTTATTCGCCGTGTTTGAATCTGAATGTACAACAGCGTACGCACACGGTACCTTCAAACCAATGATACATTTTAGAGTCAGTATGCATTTTGCCGACATCTTAGACCATTAATCTCATAGATGTAGTGCTGGTTTCCGCGAGGTGTACGGTTTCCGTCCCCGCTGTAACGTGAGATTGAGAACGACGTACTCATCGACCTGCGAGGGATTTCCCGCCATAGGTGTCTCCCCCAGCGAGACACCGCCCCAGTCGGACCATGCTCTAAGCCCCCGACGTGTATTGTGGTGTAGTGCATGCAAGAGTAAGTAAGGGGGTGAGGTAAGTGGGTGGGGGTAAGTAAGGGGTGAGGATAGGACAAGGAAGGAAAACATGCATCGCGCAAAACAGCATGTGTGTTAGGGTACTACTGCACAACATATACACCGTGGTTAAACAACGGTAATTGGCGATGGGAGCACAGGACAGCTAAAATAATTTTTGATAGAGCATGATGGAGGCAAACTTGCAAGCAAATCTTAAAGGCGGTTTACAATACTTCCACTCTAAACGTCTTCGGGAAACGGTTGTGTTTATAGCATCCTGCGGTACACTATATCGCTAACTCTAAATGTTCACAATGTCACAGCATTTTGATACGCATTTTTTGGACTAATTCATACTATTTACACCAGAACTGCCACCAACATGATTTTACGTCATGAGAATATAATTAACAGCACACATTGTCGCTACAATTGGGAACAAATTCTTATATCGTCCACAATACAAATCACATGATTGCACACGGTAATTCTGGTGGAATATCGCTTTCTGATACTGTTTGGTAGTTGTCTGCACCAAAAGACGCACGCAAACAGAGCTTGCTAGAGTTTGGACCTCTTAAGAGGCATTGTGACTGAATTTAGATGCTACCTGTGAAGGTACGATCTTCTTCATTTTAATTAAAGCACGATAGTAATTTTGAGAGCCAATTCGAATCGTAAAATATTGTATCATTCGGATTTTACATGCCGTTTTTAAGGGAGGTACAAGATCAATTGGAATCATATCAAATATTGTATCTGTCTAGATAGAGGTCAATTATGTATGTAGGCAGTACACACAAAGACATTTTTGTTTTGTTTTGTTTCAGTGAATGGGAAAATAAATCACATATCAGTTGCAGATTACCGTCCATGCAAATATAATGACCTTTTAACCCGAAATATGCTGTATATGATCCACATACGACTGAAGACTCCGTGCTACTATAATTGTAGCTGAAAATAGGTTAACTTTGAAGCAGTATGAGAATACAAATGTTAATGTACTCCATGGTCTAATAAACTAAATCGAAACTAACGTACCTATAGACATTGTAATTCCTGTTTTGATATGATCTAAGGGGAATACGTTTGCAAAGAAAATACATGGATTCGACTACATCGTTTCCTCGATATTATCAATTATTGCTGATTGTTCTAATATCCATTCGCATCGAAAAACGTGCTTTTAAAACAATGATATGTATTTACTTAACCTTAGAAAACTTTTCAGGATGTTTTAATCAATTTAATTTGTGGTAATTCATGTTTTTATTTACTTTTTATTTGGGTAACATCTTATGCGTTACTCAAAACTTTCCTTTGTAAGAGTACCGCATACATGATGTGCTTATAGAGTTTTTTTAATATCTATAGTGTAATTTTGTAATCAACACAAGGTTATTAACAACAGAATATGAACACCTTTACTGATAATATTGGAAACAATAGTACCAAAACTTCGGACTTCAGAACGATCGCAATTACGTTGTCTGCTCCTGACAGATCGCCTACCATTGGGTTTCACATTCACGAGAGTATTGTGGTATTTTGGGATGCTGTAGGCTAGTAGTAGCTGAGATGACAATGCCTCCATGCAGCAGGTCAAATGTTTGCGTGTTCGATTCCACCATGGCCTTGTATGTTTCATTACTTGTCTTTTGTACTTGTTTGTACTTGCAGATCCTGATTTTTTGTTGGTCACAGACATTGAATTATGTGAGTTAGAGTGTATCACAGAGTTTTTCAATCAAATACAAGTTTTTCTCTAAAAGCGATCCTCCAAAAAGTGTCGATCCCCTGAAAGTCGAAGAAATTTTGAAAGGAGACAATGATGATTAAGGGATTGACTGCGGGTCGATAGCCGAAAATGCACGAAACGACTATCAAATACAACAAAATCTACAACCCATTAAATATTTAAAATATTAAGAAAGTTGACAATTGATGATTTTCTTATATGAAGCGTCAAAATATCTCATAATAAATTGTAAATTTGGTAAACTTTGTAAATTTTACATTCCCATTAATGAAAGTCGAATATTTTGTCCAATAAAAGTTTGTGATAATCACAATTCTTTTTAAACTTATTTGTCAGATAGCTATAATCAAGTCAATTATAAGCAATTATTTCTGTTTTGATTACATAGGGGGCGATGAAAGAAAAGGATTGGGAGTCATTGGTCCAACACATCATCTTAAGATGGTGTTGACAACTATTGAAGTCTTTACAAAATTATATTCCGGTTGACATTAAAACATTTATTCCTACATTTAGGAAAACGATGCTTGCCTTTTCAAAAGTACATTTCATTCACGCTTAATTACATCAATTAGTGATTTACACAAAACTATGAAATATATAGGAAACGTAATGTGTTCCAATTCACTTGAAGTCCTCGACAGACTTCCCAACTCTCCCAACAACTGAATTTAGCTTTACAAGCAATTATAAATACTCTAATGTGGAGGTTTCCACGTCTAGAGCACACTTTTGTTGTGAGGTGCGTCGGCAGCAGCGGTGTCGGCATTTAATAATGAGGAGGATACCATTACACCTGTGAATGTTTCTCAGAATCCATTGGACCAATAGTAATGAAGATGAGGACAAAAACTGCGATGATGAGAACGCTAGCAAAGGCGACGAGGAAGTGGCAAAGGCGAAGTCTATAGTAGAGGTCGGGGAGGAGGGCGAGGAGCAGCTGAGGAGAAGACGTGAAGGGGGATAGGAAGACAGAGAGAGAAAGAAGATAATAGAGGCAAAGGCTGGATGCGAAACATTCGGAGATTTACAAGGAAAACATTTGCTGAGACTATGCAAACACGGAGGCAAGTGGCAGTAGGAGATGAAAGTGTAAACACAGACGTTTCAGACAGCGACAGAGACATTGTGGATATATACGAGCTGTCACGGTGACTCTAATGCTGGAAGAACCTTGATAAAACTCTCCCAACAATCATAAAGCCAAATAAAACAAACCTTCTTTTAAATTCAACTTATCCTACGTAAACAATAGGGTCTGTGTGTAGAAATTCTGGCACAGGGAGTTTTCAGTAAAGTACCCACAAAAATTAAAATATATAATCTCCAAAACTGCTCAACTAGAACCTCACACCTGAAATATTTACCAAAATTTCATCTCAAAAGCTCGCGTGACAGAGTTATAGATGACACTTAGTTCTTATCCATCAATACAATTATTTAGATATTTAGAAACAAAATCGGGAGTCCATGCCACCAGGACCAATCTTAACCATCTTAGGAAGAGCACCTATAGTCGGGACAGTGCAGGAACGGGATTGAAAGGTCAAAGATAGGGCGAAACAAGCAATGTGGGAGCGAGCGGGGATAAACAGCAGGGTGGGGAGGCGGGAGGGGAAGCGGGGAGGGGAAGCGGGGAGGGGAAGCGGGGAGGGGAAGCGGGGAGGGGAAGCGGGGAGGGGAAGCGGGGAGGGGAAGCGGGGAGGGGAAGCGGGGAGGGGAAGCGGGGAGGGGAAGCGGGGAGGGGAAGCGGGGAGGGGAAGCGGGGAGGGGAAGCGGGGAGGGGAAGCGGGGAGGGGAAGCGAGGAAGGGAAGCGGTTAAGGGGAAGCGGTAGGGGAAGGGAGAGGGGAAGCGGATAGCGGAAAGTAGAAGGAATTACGCGGAGCGGAGCGTGGTGGATCGGAGGAGGCGGGGCAGGATGAGCCTGATCAAGGCGGGGAGGAGCAGGGCGAGAGCAAGCGAGGAAGGGCAAGGGAGAGGCGCGGCAGTGAGGGATGAGGGACGCAAGGAGCGAGGCATGAGGGGCAGGAGCAGGGGGCGAGATGGACCGGTGCGGGGCGGGGCTGGCGAGTGGCGTGCTGGGATTTGAGCTCCCGGCGACGCCCGCGGGTGGCCGCCTCCACGCACGCCACACCACGCCACGCCTCGCCCCGTCACACCGCGCCGCGCCACGCCATCGCAGCGCCGCCTCCGGAGGTTTGTTGAATAAAGAAAACGCCTTTGAGGAGCCGCTCTTCTCACGCTGCACTTGCACGCACCGCGCCTCGCTTCTTTGCTTTGCCCGCCCCTCGCCGCGCCGGCGCTTCCTCAGTCATCACTGTGCGTGGCACCCCTGCTCACGAGGTTCGCGCCCTCTGGGTTTAAGACAATGGAAAACTCTTCTCTTCTTCTAATTTCCTCTCATACGTTGAATGGTTTATGATCATATATTGAGAGGTTGAAAAATAAATAGCGTAATATTACCATTACCAATATTCTGTATCTATATTTCATTACGTTTGCTAAAATAGCAATGCCTACGTATAAATGGTCCACAAGATGGAAGTTCCAAGTCCCAGGGCTTAAAATGTAATTTCATTGATGTGTTTGACGAATCGAACGTTCGAACTTTCTGCTGATTGAAATGTTCAGTTTTTAAGTGAATAGTCACGTTTTTTTAAACAGCCAAAGACTCTGTTACAACTCAAATTGTAACAACCACTAGTGATAAATTGCATAATAATTTGATGAAAAGCACATTATAAACTATATCTATAATTTTCAGATTACAGGGAATATTGTTTTTTTTTTTTTTTTTTTTTTTTTTTCAAATTAGCTTTATTTCGTCTGTTTTGCTATGTAGATGGCTCGTTTAGGTTCAAAAATATACCTCCACATTTTGCCAATTTATCTTCAATGATGATCAAAAATTCAATTTAAATTCATGTGTTTTGAATGATTTTTACCTGTTAACATTTGTCTCAAAATAAATTGAACTTTCCGAGCACTAAATCACATATCCCAAGCCGCGAGACATTTACATCCCTTAAAAATGTCATGAATTGAGACAAGAAGTCGTCTGTAGCATCCTTACATATCCTAAATTGAAAAATAATAAAACAATGCAATTGAGGTTTGCGTACTTTCATTCAAAACGCCGCATTTATCTACATAAATGAGAAAATAGAGATGCGTTAATTGTGCAAGGTATCACAATGGCAACGGAAGTTAATTTGTTTCTACGTAACATAACTCCAAATTTATTATACATACGTCACTTATTTATTATTAATAATGTTATTATATTATAATCGCTGTACGTATTATTACTGTTGTTATAATTGTTAAAACTACTAATAAATTCTTCTATTCTATTGTATATCCGAAAAACTTTACTGTACATATAGAAATACATCTATAGGATTACCAGACAATGTAATGTATCGTATGATATGAGAAAATGGCAGCGTAGCGTAGTGATCTCTGTATCACATATATTATACCAAGCAGATTAAGTTCCTTACGGCAAACGAAGATGGCCAAAGTTGCAAGTTCTTTAAGTGAAAATTACTGCTACATATAAGTGATATACATCGTAGATACCAATGCGATAAATGTTTCCTTTCGACAACTTGTGCTTCAATTATTGTTCAGTTCTACAGTAATTACAAAATACATTCTTTATACTGCAAATAAGCATTTGATTCATTTTGTTTCTTTTTCCTCCATCCCGATTTTTGTTTGGATTATCCGAAATTTCAGGTTCACTGGGTTCAGATTAGCGAGGTTCTACTGTTTTTAAAACCTTTACCTCATCTCTCATGTATTTCATTAAAGCCATGTAACAGCCATGTAACCTCGCATACCTCAGAATAAATACAAACACCTCCGAGTACGGCCCCCGGTGCACATTACTCTAGTGCACCGTCGGCGTCTGTTTTTACGTGAGAAGACCTACCCGAACATTGCATCCACACGAGCACACCTCTCCGTCATCAGCTCATATTCCTCCTTTTTTGCCCGCTGCCCGCTGGCCCTGCCTCTCTGGGTGCGTGGTGCGGAGTGGCGTTTCTTGCGTCCGTGGCGGGGCGTCCCGTTAGTTCCTTCCTGCTTCCCTTGGCCGCCTCCGCCGACGCTGCACCTTGCGCGCTCCGCACCGCGCCGCTTCTTCCTCTTATCCTCCTCCTCCTCCTTATTCTTCTTCTTGTTCTTCTTCTTCGTCGTCGTCGTCGTCGCTTCTTTGGAGCGCCACGCGGCCGCTGCCAGCGCCACACGCCTCCCGTCGCCGCCACACGCCGCTCTTCCCTCCCACCCTCCGACTGCCCGCCGCGAGGCACAGTGTGTCCGAACGGTAACACGCACGCGAAGATCAGCACGATGCCTTGAATTTGGAGGCTAAGGACCGGGAGAGATGGCTAAGGGCAGCAACTGATGTCACTGCAGTCCCTTGGACCAGGAGGTCCTAAGTTCGAGTCCCGAGGGGGACACGATTTTCTACACTAACTTGACAGCTAGGCAGAATTCATTCTGTCTGGAGGAGAATTCTAGCGGCCGGCTGATCTGATCGGTAGTTTTCCGTGGTTTCTCCGATCAAAACCAGGCGAATGCCGAAGCAGTACGCTACCAAACGGACCAAGGACCGCGCGCTATCTCACCTTTCTCTTACATGTCCTATCACCCTTACTCACACACACACACACGAACACGCATTACACTGTCGCACATGCCGGGAGACCCATCAGGAGGTAAGAGCTTGTTCGGGCTGGGGGAGATATCTGGTTGGGGAAAACCCCGCTAGCCGCCTGTAAATCGCCGCCGGATCTCGCCATACAGTGGGGGAAAGATCACCGCCTCCTTCCGAGGAAAAACCATACACTACACTTACGGGACTAATGACCCTGGTAGTTGACGTGCCCGAAACCACTAAACAATCAATCAATCGAAGCAAAGGTACCACCCGACAGAAATAAGTAAACAATAATATAAATTAGTAAATAAATAAATATAAAGTATGTAATAAAAAATAGAGCCCTGCACCAGTAAAAATACTTCTGAACAACACCAGCCAAAAAATATTTTCGAAAAAGTAGCAAATACATTGGTAAATAACTACAAATAAAATATTTTAATATAGTACTACAATAAATTAAATAATTTTACGAAAACAGTCTTCACGGATCCTGCAATAACGTTGTTAATTAGTATAGAATACACCAATTCTTTATATACCAAAATATACCCAAAGTTGCTGATCTGTAACGGAACAAGAGATTAACAAATGTTTTGAATCAGGAGGCTTCTTCCTTGGAGTCATGCTGACGACAGCTGTTGCGTACGAAGAGAGGCATTGAGTATGAGAGTTCAGTCCGTACGCACATTATGATAACGGAATACCACAATCAAATATTTGCATTTTCAGCCAAAATCGAAAATTTTTTATTGCTTTAGGATTTTCCTGTGTATAATAATAATAATAATAATAATAATAATAATAATAATAATAATAATAATAATAATAATAATAATAATGCATTTATTAATGGAGAAGCTCAGCCCATAGGGCCTGCTCTCCCGCCTAACCACTGAATTTACATACATATAGAGTAGTAACATTTTAAATGGGGAGAACAAGCTGTACATCTAAGTGTATCTAATGAAACCCCCTACAACTTTCAAAAGGCAAAAGGCTGCCTAGCTTCTGCACTCATTGGAAATTGGTAGTGTGGATAACAAAAACATTTATATAAATATCAGTGCCACAAGAGGCTAGTGTTACGCCACCTAATAACCACCTATTAACAACACTAATGATAACACGGATAACTGAAAAAGTTCTGGTACCAAACATTTGCTTTTATGGCATTGGTGTTGAAATTTGTGGCTTCTGTTGAGATAGAGTTTGAACATCGACTGCTCATATCCATAATTTTCGAGGTTTCACTTGTTTATTCATGACGAGCTGCCCCAGACCAACATACTATACAACAGTGCGCGATCCCTCCTTCTGCCGTCATTAGGGCTGGGCCGTTGTCTGATTCTACGAGTACATTGTTAAATTATCCCCTCCTTTGGGTCAAGATAGATACTCTAGCGGGATATTCCCTGACCTGCAGGATATCTCGATCAGGAAGGCACCGCTTAAGCCAAGACGAACACTAAGCTCCTATGTAGTCGTCCGACATGTGTGGTAGTGTAGTGCATGTGAGAGCAAGTATTTGTCAGGAGAGATGCGGCACAGATGAGAAACGAAAGGTCGCGCGGTCCTTGGCCGGTTGTTTATGCAACTGCCCCGGCATTAGCCTGGTATTAATAGGAGACACCACCGAAAACTTTTTGGAGCCGCCAACCGATGCAATTCTTCTCCAGACAGCGACTGAAGTTGATTTAGCTGGTGTTGAAATTCCGCAAATGTCTATACTCGAACCCTAGGTCCTAGGCTGCAACTGAACGTTTACCTCGTCCGTAAAACATCGCCTGCTGTGAACGAGCATGCGAGGTGTCCGATGGGAGAGGTTCCAGTGTCCTTGATGCCTGGCGCCTGCCGCGTTGTGTCCACAGTGCGTCGAGGCGTGCGCCTCCGCTGCTCGCTGACCGCTCCGCTGGCCGGCTCGCGTGCCGGCCTGAAATTAACACATACCCAGCCTCACGGAAGAGGCTTCGCTCCCGCTCCCGCTCCCGCTCCCGCTCCCGCTCCCGCTCCGCTCGCGCGCGTCTTTTTGTCCACCTGTAGCCGCGCGCAGCCCGCGGAAGGGGCGGCAGCAGCAGCCTGGAGCTGCAGGTGGAGGAGAGGGAGGGGGGAAGTGGGAAGGGGAGGCGACGACTGGCGTAAGGGACACACGCACAACTCGGAAGAAGGGGAAGACGGGAGAAAAACCGACACGACCTGTATAAACGAAATCTCTCAAAACAGTACACCTGTTGGTTGTGGCAGAGTGCGATACCAAAAACGAAGCTCAAAAGATAAAAATAGACAATCAAATTGTCTCCATTCGTACAAATGAAAATTAAACATGAGGTTATAATAAAATAACATTTTCTTTTTCTAAACAAAACGAGTTCAAAAACGTTATTCCGATATTTTTGCCAGTATTAGTACAATACGAATCGAAATATATACTCTTATTTTCTGAAATGACTACTTTTCTCTTTTAAACAGAATATTTTAACATAAAGAAAATTATTTCAAATATTTAAAAAATGAGTTTTAAATTAATTTAAAAATAATTAATATGCACCTGCCATTTTATTCAAAATAGCCTATTTTGTTCGCAACCGTCAATTTTCACATTTTATTACATAATAAGAAATAAAATGAAATACTTATGAAACTGTCTTCCAAAATTTCCAAATTACTGTTAAACGTATCATTAAAGGACAGAAAATAAGGAATAGAAGGAGGCAATGTAGAACATGATTATAGTGCATGTTAGAGACGTACTGAAGCAAAAGGGAAGTCCATATGGAAAAGTAAACAGAAGTAAAGAAACTAAGATTAGGAGACAAGAAGGGAAGGATACTAGCAGAAAGACGTAGTAGATGACGAAAGAAGAATATAAGTCGGCAAATATGAGTTCGAAATGAGGGAAAACTACAAATAAATGGAGAATGAAGTTGGTGGAAAAGGGAGGAAAAGAAATAATATAACTTCGTGATCATCCAAAAATGAAAGAAAACGTGAACGGCGGCAATAAAGGACTTTGACGTGTGAAAGGATATAAAATTGAGGAGAAAATGAAAAAGTTACAAGGAGAAAGAACAATGGCGGTGAGAAGTGTAGCGGTGTTCCCGATACCTGTATTTATCCAGTGTGTTCTAGCGCATAAAAACAACGAAGTCAGTGAAATCGTTACAACATTCCTCGCAATTAGGGGGAGGATTTTGATGACCTAAAAACATTGCCAAAAATTACCATTAAATTGCTCTAAAAACAAAGAAAATTGGGGTAAAAAATTTGATCACAACCACTTCAGATGAACATCCCAAGCTCTTGGATATGTTACTGATGTAACAGAGGTTTCTTCATTTCGATCAAATTAACTGGACTGTTTTATAAAAGAAAATCTCTCCCTTTATTTTATCGCGAAATCAGCTGAACTGACAACGACGCAGATAACATTACAGGAACCTTAGATTACATAATACTAACAACGACCAACAATACATGAGCGAAGAAATCGAATCGGCTACTCAGGAATCCTGCTAGGAAGGAAGCAAGTTATATTAAAATCGATGAACTCAGCGAAAAATGCAGCAAAAAATGACGTAAAATGAAAAAAAATGACTTATTAATCGAAATCGACAAAAAATGCAAAAAAATACATATAAAAATGGGTCCTTTCCTTTCGTCATAACATAAAATGAAGTTCTATACTAAAAGGCATTGTTCTTTTCTTCATTTCAGCTTCATTTCTATACTAAATGAGTGTTGAGCGAGCCCCGCGATGCGACTCAGAATGACGTTAAACGGCTTTTGAATCCTTTCTTGAGGTAAGTGCGCCCCTAATTGTGGCAGCTGTTCCTCCAGATCCTGCAGGTTGGTACTGCGACTGCGTCCCCTTCCACTGTTATCGGGGTCAATGATGGAGAGGTCCGGGGATCTTGCTGGCCACTGGAGAACCTCAACAGCACTAGTTAGTCCATATACACACGTGCTGTGTGCGGGCGTGCATCATTGGAACACTGTCCCAGGGTGTGTGTCCCTTGAATGCGACGTACCGCTGTGCTATCAAAGTCTGCAGAAGAATTATTAGAGGTGAATTTAACGCATATCCGATGACTCCCCACACCATGATACCCGGGGTTACGCCTGTGTGTCTCTCCACAACATGAGCAGGATGTGCCCTCTGCCCTTCTCGCCGCCGATGAACACGATGGCCATCGGAGGTGAGGGCGAAGGGGGACTCATCACTGAACATGCTGTGACGCCATTCGTCCTCTGTCCATGCCTCCCAGGCACGGCACCAACACAAACGCCGACCACGGTGTTCTGGTCTCAATGGCAACTGACGCATGGGACGGTGGCACCCCAATGCGGCAGATGCGAGTTGTCGAGCCACTGAACGGGAACTCGCAGGCTGTTGTAGAGTCGCCAGTACATGTTCGTGGATGCCGACGTCATGGAATTCTGCATTTCTTGGCGCACCATACGACGGTCCTCCCTCGGGGTGGCTTTCCTTTTTGGACCCGAGCCTTCACCACGTGTATGGATGCCTTTATGTACCCATTGATTCCAACATTGGGCCACTGTGACATCTGAATAGCTCGCATGCCTGGCAATTGCACGATACAACACGACCAACCTGCCTCATGAAGTTCCACAATGCGGCCTGTGAAATGCAGTCAATTGGTGCATAGTCTATTGAACGCGTCTGCGCGGCATAGCAGGTGCTTCGTACTGTGCGCAAACGTAGTTCTTCACTGCCTGACTCACAGCAGTTGACTGAGAACAACTACGCAACAACAGTGCGGTGATATAACTAATGCATTCCGGTGGGCGTTCCACACATGACAGATACGTGTAAATTTAATCCTTTACTCACATATAAATGATGTATATATGTATACCAAAATGGGATAATATTTTCACCCATTACTTAAACACAGATACTTACTTGCACTACACTACCATATTTGACGAGAGACTATTCGGGAGATTAGAGCTTGTCGCGGACGGAGCGGTGCCCCGCTGGTGGGAGATACCTAGTAGGAAAATCCCTGCAAACCGCCATGTAAGTCGGCACCAGATCTCGTCATCTAACGGAGGGAGAACACTGCCACCTCTCGAAATAAAAATATGAACTACAGTCACGTGACTACTCACTCCTTGTAGGTGCAACACTTTTTTTTGTCAGGCAGTGTATATGGCTGGTGCAAGCCAAGCTTGTGTGATTCTCTCGAAGGAGTATATAGCCCTTTAGAGGCGTCTTACAGCTCAAGAGGTACGAGGACCAGCTGCCTACCACTACCGACCTCGCGTATAGACTGAACGAAAAGGTCGGTCGAGGGTTTTTAGGAACTCTTAGAATATTACCAACAGAGATCTTCTTTACAACGCCATTATATTGAGGCTACGAGTGGAAACAAGTGCCTAAGTGAATGTTTTCAAACCTGTTCTAAGGTAAACGAGAGGGTCAGAATAAATGTTACAGACATGTAAGGTAAGGTGGATGAGGTACGAAGGGAACATACATTGAAGTAGCTTATAAGACAATTTTTAGATAGCGCCTATAGTTGATAGACAGCTCGTCCGTATGTGACAAGTGTGCTGGTAAAACATAGTTACCGTAGTGCCTTATTTACTTGATTCGCACTTGTTCGACTACAGCTGGCCATCAAAATGTATTCCAACGTGGGAATTTAGTTAGCACCAACACTGCAGCATTTTTTAAAAACAAAGTCCATTTAACGTAAACACTTTACCATTAAACGTATAATGTTCACAATACAAATGATATCACAATATAATTTAATAATACCAGATAATTCTGATGAATTGATTTATTATTATTATTATTATTATTATTATTATTATTATTATTATTATTATTATTATTATGTTTCCGGGACAGTCAACTGATATGACCATTAGTCACGTGACTGTAGTTCATATTTTTATTTCGAGAGGTGGCAGTGTTCTCCCTCCGTTAGATGACGAGATCTGGTGCCGACTTACATGGCGGTTTGCAGGGATTTTCCTACTAGGTATCTCCCACCAGCGGGGCACCGCTCCGTCCGCGACAAGCTCTAATCTCCCGAATAGTCTCTCGTCAAATATGGTAGTGTAGTGCAAGTAAGTATCTGTGTTTAAGTAATGGGTGAAAATAGCATAAGGAAGAGAAAGGAACGATCGCGCACCGCTCGTACCTCGTTTGTTATGGTACTGTTCCGGCATTCGCCTGGTATTGATCGGAGAAACCACGGAAAAGTACCGATCAGAGACATGAACAGCTAAAACTCTCTTCCAGACAGAGGCTGACTTTGTCCTAGAACCCTAGAACCCTCTGGTCATAGGTATTGCGGTGACATCAGTTGATGACCTGAGACAATATAATTCTGACGGAGTATATTTTTCGTTAGAACTCTACATTGTGCCCTTACAGTTCACGAACCCGCACAGGCTCAAGCACGAGTTCGTTCACGATAAAGAACTTCTTCCTGTGCAAAACCCCCCTTTTTTTCCCCTACACAATTCACCTACAAACGTGTGCCGCGGATAATACCGCATGGGCATCGGGCACGCGGCCAAGCTGTGTGAGCCTCGAGGGCTTGGGGGGGGGGGGGTTGGCCTTGCCTCCGCCCCTCTCAGCCTCCTGCTCGTCGACGGACACGAAACTCCGTGCAGGGGGCTTTGGCCTCTCCCAAACATTAGAGGACAGGCGCCGACGTCCCCGCACCGCCCGGCTATTACGACGGCTGAGTCACTTACGCTGTTCAGCTATTCCGAAACAATTTCAGGCATTGAAATTTTCTTTTCACTCCGGTACGTTAATTGGGAGGCCGGCCACGTTCCAGTACTCTATTTTTGTCACAGATTATTTTTTGGTGGAATTTTCAATGACGCGACCCGTTATGAACTAGTACTGTTTGAATCTTTGGAGAATTTTGTTTGAAAAAAAAAAAGAAGCTGCGTTATAAAACTTCGTAAATGATAATATACTTTTTATTTTTAGGACTGCAGTTGTTTAATCATTAACGGTAGAATGATGTTGATCAAATCATTATCATCACCATATTCTTCTGCTTGTTATTCGTCTTTTTCTTATTCTTATTCAGCAACAAGCACCAACCGCAGAGGCAGCAAAATTAATTAGATCAATTTAGCGTGTTCCGGAAAAGATGTCACATAAAGATTTCCTTTTCTCCTCTCATTACCTTAACCGCCTATCATCTTTTTCACAAGATCTATTGTACATATCTATACAGTTCTTTCTAAAGCCTTGTTGTTTGACTTACATATATGATAAGCACAGACATAAATAAATAGACATACGTGAAACCTGCATACATATTTTTAAACGAATATTTTGATCCGAACCTGTAAAACAACTCCCTATCGAAGAAAAGTTAATATTAAGCTCTAATATAACTTCCGAGCCGAAAAAAGAGAATATGTAAGACGGTGGTTCAGTTGTTATGAAATAATTTTAATACAATAGTTACACTGAACCAACGATACAGGGAGAATGCATTCTAGACAACCAAACTATCAATCAAAAATTGTCCACCCTATATTCACGCAATCTCCCACCATTAAGCTTGTTTAAATTTAGTCGGTCAACACTGAAAAATCGTTTCTGGAAAAATCTTCAATCTTCTCCACGACACGTTTTAGCCGATGACGTCCAAATGCGTACGACTTCACTAAAACCTGGGTTCTATTAATTTATCAACGATGAAAGCTGGACATATTAGGGTGAACTGCATTAAATTTTAATGCGAATTATTACGGTGGACACAAATAGTACGGACAGCCGGAGAATCGACCTCAGTCATTCCATCCTAACGTTCACTGGAAAACCTTTCAAAAAATGTGTTGAATCTCTTGAATAATTTAGATGACAAATTATATACAATCGCTGTATCCGATGTTATTCCTATCGATTCCTAGCCAATCTTCTCAGGAATACAATAATTGTAATGAATGACTCATATGAATTTTGAATTTGCACCCTTACATTGACGGAATGATCTCATATATTTCTTCGTTTTCCTACAAAATAAAAATTCAGATATGGGATTGAAAATATGTATTGTATTTGAAAAATCATAAACACGAAATACAATGCGCCTTTTTTGGACACAGACATTCCGACAACCTAAACAAATCTCTTCAGTAAATCATTTGTAAACATTTGAAATACATTTATCACTAACCATTGTGCTGTGAGAACGGTACTGAAACTATATAAGAAATGTTACAATTGTTAGGTACAAATAATTAACTTTCCTACGATTAAAGACTAAAATATTCTGTAAATGGACACATTCTAGATGAAGATTGACGCTATTAACGAGAAATATTCCATCATCTTACATTCAACACTTTTGGATCAGACAGTTCTTAATGCTGCAAGTCGGAAAGAAAGTGTATTTATCATTCTATTAAAATTTGTTTACACCTGAAGACAAAGCAGAGCTAATCCGGAAAACTGCATTAATGTTAATGTAAAGCTCTGTGGTTGTAGACATAAATATGATGGTTAAGTGATTAATTATTTTCTTGAGAATTGGTCTGCGGGATCAAACCAGAAAACCGGTGGGCTGCACTTATCAATACTAAAACACGGACATACCTACAACTAAGAGTCTTCTTACAACGAAAATATTAAAGACAGAGATTTTTACTTAATGAAATTTGTTCCTTAAAGATATATTTTGAAATAAGTCGTTTACAATTTTTCGAAAGTTTGAGTGCTTTTCCCGTGTTATTTGTTTTTGTTTTTTGCGTGAAATTATGCACAGGAAATTATGTTCTAGAAGATTTAAATTGACGCAAGTCATGAATACGCCTTGGACAGGAGCGTACAATGGTTTAGCAATTTCGGTTCAATCGAAAACTAGCATCTAGGAATTTCAAATCTAGCTTATATGTTGTTTTGTGTAACATGTCTACGTCTACTGAAGAAATGAAAATCGCAAATTCGTGCAAAAGAAGCAAATTTGAGATGACCAGAAATGTGTCTTGGAATGACGCTGGGCGTTAATGGGTACCATCAAGATAATTAATTTCCTACATTTATTGCTCATAAAATACTTTATATTTATACTCGAGTTTCCTCGACACGGTCGAATAATCCTCCAACAATCTCCCTTTCGTGAAGAAGGACTTTTATAAACAAATTTAATTTCCTCCCTACAATAAATGATTTATTATAACAATATATCAATCAAATTATGGTCCGTTACCAAGAGATTATATGGAATACAATGGATATATCGCCATCCTATGATGACAGAGCGTAATTCGAGTAATGGATTGCCATCCACATGCTGTCAGTATCTACTATCATTTCCTTCCAGGGACCACGTGGAGGAGGGGAAAAGTCCCAAATCTCGGTACCAAAAACGGAGTGAAAACCCATCTACTTTAATACGATGCCAATGCTTAAGCTTTGTAGCTACACCTGGAATGCCTAAATTATTTTGATGGAAGTGTGGTTCTGAAGATACGTTGTGACTGGCGATGATGTAACAGTGAAATGAGAGGCAGAGGGAATGAGTAAAATCCGAGGAAAGCAACCGCAAACCTGCCTTGTCCTCCACTAAATCCACGCCGATCTACTGGATTTAAATCCTACTGAGGGAAGGCTCACCCGTGAAGTAAGATCCGGATCCAGAAGAAAGGATCACGTGCGGTTCGTGAAACAATTAACACCCGAGTACTCGTGCGAGCTGCAGGTGTAGACCAGTCATTTCATTTCTGTCCTCATTCCAACCTCTACTGTGTGTAGACTATCAGGAGCATAAGTAGCTTCAGATGACATGTTACTCTCACCAACAAGTCTGCTTCTCATACCAAGCCAGTTGGTGGAAGAGACTTTTAAATTCGGCTGAGCTACAATTGTAGCGCGTGCAAGCAGAATATGGGTCATATTTCTAGGGAAGTTTGTCATGTAGGAAATCCGAAAGAGGAGTTATATAATATCATATTGTCATATACTATAGTTTTATGAAATGTATTCATCATGAGTGCCTTGCGGCCACTACTTGTCTTGGGCTTGCGCCTTTTAAATCTCGCTGCCGCCTTATTGTCCCGGGTCGTCCGGGGGGCTCCCGAAGGCTGCGGACTTCCATAGTAATATACTATTGTCATGATTCCTGAATGGATAGTCGATGGAAAAATATAATATTTCGAATGTGAATAGATATCGCTTACCTCCATTTTTCATCCAGGAGGTCACATAGGTAGATTTAAATGCCATAAGTTAAATTTGAACGACTTTTACTTCATCTCCCACCAGCGGAAGGCTTCCCCAGCCGGAAGAAGCTCTTAGCTCCAACTAGTCTCCCGACATTTGTAGTAATGTAGCGCATGTAAGTGTAAGAAAGTGGCGAGGAAAGAACAAGGCAGAGGAACGAAAAATAGCGCACGACCCGTGTCCCATTTGTTTGGGTACTGCTCCGGCATTCTTCTGGTGATGATCGGAAAACTACCGATCAGAGCAGGCGGCCGCTCGAATTCTCCTCCAGACAGCGGCTGAGTGAAATTCATCCGTCATTCCCTGAGAACTTGTTTATTTCGGCGCGACGAAAGCGGGGCATTTAGGGTGCAACGCATTAGCGTTAATGCGGACCCTGGCGGTCAAGGGGTGAGGGGGAGGGGGAGAGGGGGAAAGGCGCGGCCGGCGTGGACGGTCGGCGTTCCTCGCCTTCCAGCCGTGGGCGACGCCTTCCCCCGTGGATCAACAGACCTTCGCGTGACTGGCGTCCATCAGCCGTTGACAATCGCCGCCGCCGCCGCCGACCAACCGGGCCATCCAAGGGAGCAGTGCCCCCACCCGCCTCTCGCAGGCGACGCCTGTTGCGAGACTTGATAACATACGATTCGATGCTGGGGATCGATACTCAAACATTATTTGTTATATCGATACTATCGGACGTCAAGTATTACTATTTCAAATATCGGTTGGTTTTACAACTGATTTTAAACCCAAAAATGGTTACATCTGTTTTTAAACACAATTACTTCGATTTAAGTGATTGATTGAATGATTAGTGATTACGGGCACGTCAACTGTTAAGGTCATTAGTCCTGTAAGTGTAGTGCATGTTTTTGTTTGAGATGAGGCGGTGAACTTCCCACACTGGATGGTGAAACACGGCGTCGACCTACCGCCAGCTAATAAAGTTTTCCCCCTACCACGTATCTCCTATCAGCGGGCACCGCCCTAGCTGGGACAAGGTCTAAGTCCCCGACCGGATTCCCGGCAGGTGTTGTAGTGAAGTGTAAGTGTGAGTAAATAAGGGGTAGTATAGGGCAAGGGTGAAAAGGAAAGATCGCGCGCGGTCCGTGGCCTTTTTGTTAGGGTACTGCTCAGGCATTCGCCTGGTATTGATAGGAGAAACTACGGAAAACAACCGACCCGAGCAGTCGGCCGCTAGTATTCTCCTCCAGACAGCGACAGAACTCGCTGTGCTAGCTACCTAGCTAGTCTAGAACACCCTATCATCGTCAGAACACGAACCTAGGACCTCCCGGGCAGAGGTACTGAAGTGACATCATTCTATAATTAACTTCTTGTATTCCAGGACAATAAAAATATTTTTCGTTACAATAAATCATTGATAAAAATAACATCTTATTGCACAGATTACGACGTAATTACCATTTATTGCATGAATAATTGCGTCACCACACATTCAGCTAATCGCAGCGAGATAATCGTAGGGAGGTAGCGGTAAACCGAACAGCCGATCATCGTTTTTCGTACAAATGTCAAATACCTGTGACGTCACAATAAAGTTTTTTCTAAAAATGAATTTTGATTCTCTTATAAATTTATAATACCGTTACACAAAACATAATAATATATGCAACATGTCTATAATGTTGCTTTATTGCATTCGCTCCTAACATCTCTTGTTTCCAAAAACATGTATTCAGACAATAAATCTTAACATTATAAACTAGTTTCATAATATACGAGTAATACGCACGTCATGTAAATATTATTAAATTATTTCAATATGTACTTTTTTTCAACATCAGATTCGTTTCGCAACAATATTTATTTAAATAATTTAAATAACACAAACACATATAAACACAAACACATACCCAAAGGTTTTATTTCTTCTTCTTTTAACAGTAAATTTATCCGTAGTTCCTTTGATATTGCTCTTCTGGTTTCAATGCAAAGAAACTGTCAGTTCCCCAGTGATGGGTTTGTTACGATTAATATCCTCTTAAACGAATATTTCGATGTGAAAGTATATGACGTATCGTGATGTCGGTCTTCAGTGAAAGCTTGATCTGACTCACTATCTCCTTTTCCAGACGTGGAAAAATATAGTTATTGGAACTAAAACGCGTTTCTGGAAGGCTGAAATGCTTGAAAAGGAAAGGAATTTTATCGTAAGTGTATTTAAGTGACGATTGATTCCCTTATTAATTATTTCACCAATTTTTTCTATGTTCATTTATTTGCTTTTTTATAATTTATCTTTGTGGTTGGAAATTAATGTAAAGATCGTTATAATGAACTGTATATGTAGCTGTATTTCAATCCTCACTTTCTTCACTTGTTACTTAAAATTTTCATTGTAAGCAGTTGCAACTACAAAATATATATTATTAAGCATTTGTTTTTGAGAAAATATGCAACAATATCTTATGTTTAGGTTTATATTTAAAAAGTATTCAATCAGAATGTTTATGTACGGGATTTTCTTCTTGTAAAACCAAAATGAGTTTCAAAGAATTTATATACTACAGGTATTTAGCCGTAGGAAATTAACATTAACTGATATAAAAGCTTTTAAAATGACTTTAAAATTCGATTAAAAATGTAAACAAATATTTCACTTTACAAGAAACATGAAAATCCAAAAATTGTAGTATGTAGGTTTGTTTTAAAACACGAATTAAATGAAAATGATCTTGGCTTTCCGGGTTACGCCGCGTGGAAGGGTGACGCCCTTCGACGCGGCTTCACCCAGACAGCCAAGATCATTTGCATGACTCCGGCCGCGGAAAGCTACGACTTTACGAATTAAATGAATTGTATATAATTCTATCTCCCTAATGCCTTCTAAAGGAATTCTTCATCACCGGTAAATAAAATTACAACACCCCTCTCACATTGTTTTAAAACTATGAAACATAGTGCAAATTTATAAGAAAATATGCTTACATAGAATCAAATGATAAAACGTCCTACAAAACAAAAAAATAGTTTCAAACCGTGTACCAACTTTAGACACCTGTCATGCGATACTTACTGACTTGAATAACGTTACGTAATTATACAGATTAATAATCACGCTCATAACGACAGTAATATAATTAATCCAAGCATCTCGTTTTTTTCCCTCCATCAAGCCACGAAACTAATGTCCCTCCTGGAACTTGAATGACCCTTTTAATACTTCCGCATCCCTTCCCAACCCCCCCCCAACCTCTTTAACGTGGAGAAAATAGTAATAATCGAAGAAATAACACCTTAATTGCGAGTCGCGTAACGACTGGTGGCCCGGTGTGATAGTCGCGGCCGCATCCCGTAGAAGAAGCGCCTCCGGCGGGGCCGGCCTCCCGGCCGGGGGCCCGCGAGCGCTCATTAGGGGTTGTTTACCCCCGCGGAGAGGGTTGGGCATTGTGCGGCGTTCTGCCATATGCCCCAAGCAAGGGTTCCGGCCGCGTGGAAATCGATTTCGGGAGGCGGGGCCTGGACCGCTCGTGCCAAAGAGTCCCGTTCTCTAATTTGCCAGGGCGGGGGTGGGGTGGGGTGGGGATGGGGGTGGTTGGCGCCAGGTTGCGAACGGGCGTCGCCGCTGCCGGGGGCGGCGATAACGGTGCACGCTCGCAGCGGTGCGTCTGAGGGTAGCGAAAAAGATGAGG
This sequence comes from Gryllus longicercus, assembly GCA_038098605.1. Lineage (NCBI taxonomy): Eukaryota > Metazoa > Arthropoda > Insecta > Orthoptera > Gryllidae > Gryllus > Gryllus longicercus. The sequence continues at coordinate 75,151 of JAZDUA010000759.1, forward strand.
GTGCAGGATACCTCTATCTGCCTATGTGCGTGTGAGCGCGTGTGTGTGTGTGAATGCATGCGCGCGTGTGTGTGAGGGAGGGTTGTGGTTGGGTCAGAGTCGAATAACATAACATGGAGTGAAGATGAGCACAACAGTATAGTTTTGAAAACAAATTGCTAATCGAATAAATGAATATCCACAACGTAATCATTTGTTTCCATTTCATGCCCTACATTACAATTAAATTTGTTTGAAAATGTGTTTTACCAAATTGCGGAAAAGATACTGCAGAGTTCGTGTTTTTGGACAATTTTGACAATATTATATTCACGTCTTTATATGAGGCATTAACAGCGAATATAATGCAGAAAAGCAAGGAGAAATAATGTAAATAAATTATTAAAATTATATATTTATAATAATAATATAATGTTTATAATTATGTAAATATATATTAATATATATATATATAATATATATGTATAAAATAATATATAGCTGCTATATTAAATACATAGGCGACAAAAAAAGTTTCCGTTATATACGGAGACAGAAAAAGTATCTGAAGGGGACATACTAAATATTTCTAAAACAGAGGAAATCAAGCGAATGAGGTTTGAGATTCTCGTCCAGGAATCAAAGGTTATTTTGTTTCATTAACTAAATGCTATGTGAAATGTAATTATACATTTTCCGTTATAAACATAGATTCTTACATATTTGTAATGATTAATTTTAAATCTATAGTAGAATCACGACCATTGCTGAATTATAAAATAAAACTGGTTCAAGCGATTGGTAATTGTGGGTAGAGAAACAATTAGATATACCAACGTTTCGAAATATTTAATTTGTTCATCAGGGCTAGAGTATAAAAACAAATGAACAGTGCATGAGGACAACAAACATTTCAATAAATTGATTCATTAATTAATTAACATTACGCAAACAAAAACAGCAAAAAAAAATAAAGTAATCATAAAGGTAAAGTCTCATTTCAAGTCACCACACCCAACTCCTTTGTTGTTGTACTCTAGCCCTGAGGAAAAAATTAAATATTTCGAAACGCTGGCACAACCAATTGTTCTCTACCGACAATGACCAATCCCGTGAACCAATTTTATTTCATAATTTTACAACTCTTATCTGAGAACCAACGAATTTAGCAGGGGGTAACTTAGACTACTAGTAATTAGGGCAGACATTTCTAAAACTGTCTTTTTAATTCCGGGATCCAACTCTGCCGACTTGAGTCATTGATGTTGGAGCTATAAAAATTTCACCACAACGGTTTGTGTTAATTTTTCACCAATCAAGGGGTAGTTGTAGCGTATTAGTGGTCGTTGTGGTACTACCAAGCTCCCACGTAACCCAAGATGGTGGCAGTAGACACGGCTGACTTTAATGTGACATAGTATACTTGTACTGTATACTCGAAATAAAATAAAATAAAATAAAATAAATGTCAATAAGGCTAATACGTAGTCTATGACACACGTAATTTTATTCAGCCTAGCGGTCTTACAACTTAACCTTCTCCCTCATGCTAAAATTCCGCTTTATCACTCATATCACAAATAACTATGATGATTCGTTTTTTTCTATCGTATGACTGAGTTTGTCCACCATTTAATCAAGTTACGTCTAGCGCGGGCACGTGCCAGAGCGAAGAGTCGGGGTAAGCCATTGGCAGTGGGCGGTCGGGAGGGGGCGACGTCTGGGATCATATGGCGGCAGGCGGCAGCGGAGGCGAATGCGGAGGCGAATGCGGAGGCGGAGGCGACAGCGGAGGCGGAGGCGGAGGCGGCGGGTACCTGCAGAATCGGCGACGGCGCGTGCGGCGGCTGCCGCCACAAAGGCGGGGGCGGGGGAGGCGGCCCAGCTCCCGTTAGCCGGCGCCCGCACCCTTGACCTCCAGCGAGCAGGCGATTTTTTTCGCGCTTAACGGGTCGCCGGCGTTTGACAAAGGGCCGACGCGCAGCGCGGGTGGTGGGGCAGACAGCCGCGGCAATGGGGGCGGCGGAGAGGCGAGGAGATCACAATGTTCCACAAGGGCATTCTGGGTGACGACCTTCTTTTAACCATGTCGAAAAAAAAAAATAATTAACCATGCATCATTAGAGGGCACACATGTTTCCGTTCAAATAATATTTATGGGATACATACCTCTACCACATCCCACTACAACATACGAAAAACAGAACAGAATTTAAGTTGAATTCCTCGCATATTTGATTAAACACAATTTGCTAATAAGGTTAATTCATTCTGAAGTGCACAGTGGGATTAGTCTCACGCTCATGAAACATACTTGTAAAGAATTGAATGTTTAGAAATTTAAAATAAGCAGTAAGCGTAAAAAAACATGCGACACGTTTTGTGAAACTGAAAAATATAACCTATTAGAAATTATAAAAATATGAAGGAAAATATTACGTCATTAGCATCGTAAATCATCATATTACAAGTGATTGGGAAATTATCAAACGAAACCGTCAGGCCGAAATGTGAACAGAAATATTGTTTAAGCTTTTCGTTAAAAACTTGCAATAACCTACAATTTTCGTTTGAATTTGATTGTTCATCCCACGCACGAAAGGCCCACGAACAGACCACGAACCGCGTGCCATCTATCCTTCCGCTTCCGTTTCCCATCTTCACCTTTTACTTACACCCACATTTACACCAACCTGCACTACCACACATGTCGGGAGGCCAGGCGGGACCTTGGACCATGAACGGTGGGTGGGGCGGGGTCCCACTGATGCTAGATCTGCGTCGGATCTCGCTAGCCAGCAGGAGAAGATGACTATTCTATTAACTTATATTCTCGTATTACTTGCTACAATTTTTCAATTGAATTGAATTTGCCTTATTTTACGTGGCGAGACTCGGGCCATCAGGCCCGCTCTTCCGTCTGACCACGCAAATTTCGCTACGCTCCTTTCATCAACTAGCAGAGAAAGAAGGTATTTCTTGGGCGAGAAACAGGCGATTTGAATTTAGCTCAGAGGCGTCTTTTTGGCTTGAGGATCTTTTACATGCAAGTAAATCTACGAACATGGGACAGCCGGCTTTACTTCCCCTCCGAAGGAAGGCGTACGAAGGATTTTTTCGCCCTTAAAAATCCACGGCTTCGATCGGGGTTGAACCCACCAACTTGGGTACAACAGTCCAGTACGCTAACCGTTACACCATTGCCGCCGCCCGTTACATCATCGCCGCCGCCGTCTCAATAATTTATGTTACTTATTAAAAACGAAGAATTAAAAACCTACACAACGTTAACGGGACTAATGACCTTAGCAGTTGACTCAGCAGGTATCAGTAATCAATCAGTCTTACAGCAGCAACAGCAACAGTCACGTGCCCCCCCCCCCGGCTCCTGGACGCAACCATGCCGAAAGCGCGGGAAGCAACGCGCCTGCTGCAGCGAGGGTGTGCAATCTCCTTCTCCCCCCCCGCCCCTCCCCTACCTCCCCCGCCCCTCTTCGTTTTTCCCCAGCGCGTCATGTGCAGCGCGCGTTCCGGTAGGTGCCGATTCGACGCGACTGCTGGCTAGCCACTCGACCCCAGCCGCCCGCCGCCACCCGCCGCCCCACCCGCCGCCGCTGCGTCATTAAAATTCGAAATATTGATCGAATTTTAGATAGCGCGCCCGCACACAAGTCGCGTGCTCACCCAGTGGGATTCTTCGTGTCAGATTGGCTCTCGGATTCAAATCTCCGTATCTCGGAGCAGGCACTTTCTCGTTTGGGTGATTGGATATTAATGGCGAACGATAGATGTAGCGGTGTACGTGGACGCGAAGGAAATAATTAGATCTGATTGCTTGTACTTTATTTAACCTCCGGTCCTTAACCCTGTTAGGAGAAGGTAGATAAAAGTCGTGAGATAAAGCATACAGATGTTCAGCCACGCGATTATAACAATTTAAAACATTTCACTAAGTGAATTGTCGGCGGGATACCTCTTGATTGTGATTTTTATTCTCACTAACGTCAATGCTTTTTTTTATAATGTTCAACTAAATATTCCAAGATTAGATGAATACGACTATTGGTTGTGTTATATTAGTGTTCATGTGTTGTTGATTTGTTAAGTAAAATATTAACTTAAACTAACTGACACGACTAGCTGTAGGACGTGACATTCAATAAGAGAGTGACCTAGGTCAACTATTGCTAATACTGGCAAGCCATTACGATAGAGACGCCAAAGTGTACTAAGTGCTTCCCCGAGCACGGGGTTAGTGGGACGATGCGCGGCGAAGGAGCGGGTGCGCGCATGAGCTTCAATTGGACGTAATTTCGTCCGCTCACCGTCGAGGATTACCGTAAACCCGTCGGCCTCCTATAATTAAACTGTCAGCCGATCCACTTCCCTCCCGCCTCCACTCGAGCATTCTTTGGGCCGAGCACAACGGCCGCGCGCCGCTCCCATTCCCGCCCCCGCCTTCCCGCCCCCAACCCCGCGACCCCCAAAGCTGCCTCTCTCGATCGCCCACGCTTCCGCCTCCACCTCCGCCTCCGCCTCCGCCTCGGCCATCGCCACAGCCTTCGCCACCGCCACCGCCACCACCAACGCCACCGCCTCCGTCTCCGCCCCCGCCTCCGCCCCCGCCTCCGCCTCCGCTCGCCCCTTCCATCCCCCAACCCCGCGACCTGCAGAGCTGCCCTTCTCGATCGCCCAAGCTTCCGCCTCTGCCACCACCACAATCCCTGCCAACCCCAACAAAACCGCCTCCACTTCCACCTCTACGTACGCCACTGCCACCGCCTCTATCTCCGCCAACGCCTCCGTCTCCGCCTCCGCCTACGCGTCCACCTCCACCTACGCGTCCACCTCCACCTCCACAGCCCCCGCCGCCGCCTCCGCAACAGCCATCGTCATCGTCATCATCACCGTGACCGCCACCGCAACCGCCACATCCATTGTCCCGCCCCTCTCCTACAACCGCCTACACCTCTACTACGTCCGCCGCCGCCGTCACCGCCTGCGCCTCCGCCTCCGCTACTGCCTCCGTCCGACTCTGCCACCTCCGCCGCAACAGTCACAGCCACCAATATCACCGCCACCGCCAATGCCTACGACTCCGCTTCCGTTACGGTGTGTCTCTGCCACTTTCACCATCACCACCACCACACCATCGCCCCCGCCCCCGCCCCCGCCTCCGCCGCCCGCGCACGCGCCGCCCTGTTGTTCTGGAACAAAAGACACGCGCCTCAGCATTCCTCGCAGGTGGCCGCCAACGTATTCTCCGACGCATCGCGCTGTGACCGATTTCGGACACGTGCGCCTTCCGCGCGGGGGCGGGGCGGGGCGGGGCGGGGCGGGGAGGTCAGGGTGCGAGGGTGAGCCCATCAGACGGGCGGGATGCGGGGGCCAGGCCGGGGCGCTAATAGAGCGCGTGTGCCAAGGGAATGAATAGAGGATTCTCATCCTGAGTGAGCGGTAGGGAGGCAAGAAGCCATGCAATGGCTCTAAATGGGAAAAGTCACTCTTGTAACCGTCCCGCACATTTTCAGTGGTATTAAAACCTATGGGTTTAAAACTATGGGCTCTAGGGTGCAAGGGTTCCGCTCTGCGCATTATGCTCTCGAAAAATTCACCTAAAATGGTTTAATTATAAACAACTTCATTTTTTAATAATTTCAATAATCGTCAACTTTCAATGTTAAACAAATGGTTATTTATTTAAATAGCTATGATGTGATGCATGGTGAGGGAAATTACATGAATCGATAGGCAGGGCTTCCGAGACACTGCGCAATATGCTCTCGAAAATGCACATAATTGTTAAACTTTTTATTCTTAATAACTCCCTTTCTTAATCATTTCAAAAAAGTCATATTAAGTAATTTTAAAAGAGTATTAAACAATTTTGCGAGTAGTGAATTTGAAAGACGTTATTTTCACATGTTTTTCCCACATTTTTTTATTCCTCTTATGAATTTTATTCTTATTACACTCTTCTTAATTCTTATTATTCTTATAATATTATTTTTAGATAGGACATTGGAACAAATTAAATTACTCTGCAAATTACAAATTACAAATTACAAATTACAAATTACTAATTACAAATTAACAAATTACAAATTAAATTAACTGCCCTCTCTGAACTTACACTTCGGAGGCATCAGCAGCTGGCACTCGCCTTATCTAGTTGGCGGAGGAATACGTTTTGCGGAGCGATGTGATCTTAGGTAATGCTAATATATTTTACAATCTCTTAAAATAAATCACTCGCTAACTTGGAACAACTAGAGCAAGTCAAGTGACATTCAACTACAGCAAAGGGAGACAGTCGGGACTTGGGGAAAGAGTACGGGTCGGGACTTCAGAAAAAAGGGTAAGCAAGTGCGGTTTCGAAAAATACTTAAGAAGAATTTTACAAAAGAACAGGAATTACATTCTTAAATGTCTTCATAATAACAACACATTTATACAATACTTTCTATTTGAATATTTTAATTTAAAGAACGATTTCGAAGTAACGTATAACGATATTTTAATTTATTTTTCTATACTTACTAGTTTTTCTGCAGTCAATATTAACGGTTTAATTATTTTGTGAACGATTACTATTAAATATATAAGAACTTTAATTATATTGATTAATTGGGACGAACCCAATCCAAATAACAAAATATTCCGATAATTAAATAAACCAAGAAAAAATTCATTTGTTAAAAAATATAAAATATACGTCTACACGCTAGTAAGTAAAAGTCTTCTGTAAACTGAAACACCTGCATAATAACAAAAAAGACACGGAATTCGGAATGTTTATTGACAAATCAGTGAAGGTTAATGTCACGACACAGACTGATGTAGGTCGCACTCCCTGACTGACATTGACAAACGCAACGATGCGCGTCGAATAATTGAATTCATTATTCAATATCGCGTTATTCCGCCTATTCCCATAATGTGAGTATCGACTAAATATTCGTATTCAATGTGTCACTACTTACGATATATTTGACACCATGTGACAGTAGGGCTCCAAGGAAGAAGAATGCCAATATTGTTCCTTACTTTTTGCGTTATAAAAAAGAAACATTTTTGATATTCGTTTTTTAAAGAATTGTACGGTATGTCTACTGCACTATGTTGTTGCCGCATTCGTGAAGAGTGTTTTTGTTGAAATATTCACTTCGTTATTCTTGAGCAGTGTGCGTGATACTGTGTGGGAAAATAATTTTTTATAGTTTTGTTCAGCAACTATTTTGCTGCTGCAGGCTTGTAATGAATTTCAAATCACAGAGTTTGCGTAATGAATTTGAAGTCACACCCTTTGAGAACGTCTGCGTTTGGCAAACTGAAGACCAACATTCATTCAATGAATTTTGACTACAATGTTTTTGGGCTCGTCAACTACGAAAGTCATTTGTCTCGTACGTGCATCTTATATCCTGAGAGGTGGCGGTGTTCTAATCCATTGGAATTTGAGATCTGACGCCATACCACGCGTTAGCTTGTGGGGTTTTCCTCGCGAGGTATCTCCTACGTATGGCCAGTGCCCATACACGTCTTACGCCTGACTGTCTGGTCTCACGTGGTAGTGTAGTGCATGTAATTGTCAGTGAGTGGAAAAGGAAAATAATAGTACAAGAGGAAAAAGGTTTGTTGCTGTGCTTCTTCGGCATTCGCCTGGTATTAAAATGAGAAACCACGGAAATATACCAATCAAAGCAGCTGGCCGCTATAATTGTCCTCTAGACTGTGTCTGAATTCCATCTAGCTGTGCAGAGGTGTCGAAATTCCTGCCAGTGAATGGTTTTAAGATTTAGGACCTATCGGTCAGCGGCCGCTGCAGAACGGATATTGATTCGACTGCTTGAATACTTAATATTTTCTAATGTGTCAACCACCAGGCTCATTTGTTTCGTAAGTGCATGATATTTCCCCAGAGGCGGGGGTGTTCATCGTTCGTTGGAACTTGAGATCCAGCACCAACCTACATGTCGGCTTTGAACTGGCTAGCATTGAGCTATCTCCATCGACACTTTTGATAGACCTACTAACAATAAATTATTTTCGCGATACGCCCACGAAAATGATTAATTTCGCTGCGTGTGCTTAAGAACCTCTGGTCATATAGAGAAACGGGCGGGCAGCGGTGGGGAGAATGCAGAACGGCCGGCAGGATTCAGTCGAAAGACCACGGCGCGAGCGAGCCAGCCAGACGGACGGACGGGCCGGCGGGCGGGCGGTGGGCGGCCGGGTGCGGCGGGCGACGCGGGCGAGGGCGCGTGTGAGCGACGCCATCTGGCGCGCGTGTCGGGGGTGGCTGCCGCCGCCGCCGCCCCCGCCCCCACCTCACCTGGCGCATCCTCGCGTCGCCGCCGCCGCCACGCGCCAGTTGTGGCCGTCGCCCCGGCGCGCGCAACCCTCAACGCGCAGCCGGAGAGTCGTTTAGATGATGCGGGTGCTGCGCAAAAAGGACTCCCGTACGAAGTCGTGTTTTTTTTTTTTTTTGTGACTTCAGTCCTTCTTACGGCATAGCATTTGTGCGGAATATAAATCTGTGGTATTACGGCAGAATCAGTTGCGTCATAGAAATGGATTATTCAGGTTTTGTTTTTCAAAATGCGTGGGTGCTCTGAAATTAAGATTTTATTTAAAAAAAGCGGACGAGTTCAATGAAATGTTTACAGAAGGGCCAGGCTCCCTTCTGTTTCCGAAGGGCTAATTAGAATGTACGGAACATACATTAATCTTAGTTTATCTACTACTACTTTATATACTAATTTCGAATTGGCGCAGAAATTGAAAGAAAAGTTTTGCTCTTCGAACACTCCATTTTCCACACTCCCAGCAGTAGCATTATTGCTGTTGTTTGCCACCTGTTTGTAGTTAATTAGTTCTTGCAAACACGTGAGAGGTGTCAACGGCTTTCTTACATACCCAGTGTTTTGGGAAAAGTACAAAAACAATGAAATAATTTCGAATTTTACTGAAAAATACAAATTTTTTGTCTTATTTCGCTTATCCTCATACAGCAGAAATAACGTGCTTAATTCTCATTCTCAGTTCATCATTTTTTACGACAGTGATGACATCATGAGACGAGGAAGAAATAAACTTGGGAAGCAAGTTTTCTTATTCCAACATCACATTTTCTACACTATCTACAGCAGTATTATTTTAATTTTTTAAATTATATTAATTAAAATTTTATATTTTTATTATTATATGTATTATTAATATTATATTTTTAATTATATTAATTTAATTCAATATCCTACCCATAGGCAAAAGAAAAGGATTCTTCACGTCATTCGCTAAATGGATCAAAGAAAGCGGGTCAAAAAAAAACAATTAATGTTGGGATGATACTATAACATTTGCGTTAATTTGGATAAATGGCGTGTTTTAGATAGGTTTGTGTAAAAATTTCCATTATTCAATACTGTTACAGAAATTATTTTATGTCCTTGTAATTAAAGGTAGATATGTATTTTGATAAGGTAGAGAAAAATTATGATGTTTTTAATAATAAATACCAAAAAATAACAAGTTAAATTTTAATTTTTGATCACTTGCAAATATGTATTTGTTTTAAATAAGAACTTGACAACAGAAAAATATTGTATTCTTAAATGCTTCCGTGGCATCTCAAATTAAACTAGAAACTTATTCCTCTAAATCAAATTAATAAAAAAATCTCACTTCGTTCAGTGATTATATTTTCTTGGTTGTGATTTTCATTGCAGATCTATCTGGGAACGACTTGTTTGGCAGCGGATAAAACTTCACAGATATTAATTCTGTGTTGTAACTGAGAAAACGAGAAAGTTTGTTTCTAGAATACTCACTTGAATTGCCTCCCTCACTCTTCAGACGCGCACCATTCTGCTGGCACCCGACATCCTCATATGCCCCGCTGGGGATCTCGAGAATTTATGGCCCCAGGGGCGGGCACGGGGCACAAAGAGGCAGCGGGCAACTCGCCCCAAAAACGCGGCTTCCTGCCCCGGAAGTTATGGAGTGTTGTTCGAATGTAATTTTATTCATTGATTCAGATTACGAAATTCCCGATTACTTCCATTTCCCCACAAAATTTTCGAGTCAGCTTCCAAAGACCGGTAGATCGTCCCTAATGACAATTACCCGTCCGTTTTTAACGCTCTGTATGGGGCCTTGGACGAGGAGTTCATTTTCTCGATAACTCCGTTGGAAGCGAGGAGGCCGTGCCCCAAAATTAATAGCGGAATGATGTTCGGGGACGGATTTCCTGCGCGCGGCCGCCGCTCACCTGCGCCCGCCCTGCGCATGCGCACGTGCGCGGAGGATGCGGGCGCCAGACGCGACGCGGGCGACAGAACGGGGGGGGGGGGCGGTGAGGGCAGCGGCGGACGAGGTGGCAATTTATTACGAATGAAAACAGTGTCACGGGCCTCGTGAGCAATGGGATACGAGGTGTGCTCTCTTTCTGCCGCACGATCCCATCTCCCTCTCTCATGCTTTCACTCTCTCTCAATTCACTATTCTCACCCTTCCTTCCTCTCACTCCACTCACCATGACACACTACTCTACTTCGCCCATTTCCCTTCTACCCTCTCTCTCTCTCTCACTCTCTCGTCCACACACGCACACTCTCTCTCCCACTTCCCCTTTCTCCCACACATTCTCTCCCACACCCCTCTTTCCCACACCCCCTCTCTCTCACACACCCCCTCTCTCTCACACACCCCTCTCTCCCACACACCCCTCTTTCCCACCCCTCCTCTTTCCCACACCCCCTCTCTCCCACACCCCACTCTTCCACATTCCCCGTCTCACATCCCCTTTATCCCACACTCCCTCTCTCCGACCCTCTGATTACCACACTCCACCTTTCCTACATTCTCTCTCTCCCACGCTCTCACCCCCTCTCTCTTCCTCACACACCTTTCTCCATCACCTCCACTTTCCATCACCCCCTCTCTCCAACTCCTATCTCCCACTCCATGTCTCTCCATTCCCAATCTCTCCAATTCCCCTCTCCAACTACCACCTTTCCTACTCCACCCTCTCCAACTCCCCTTTCTCCAACCCCCTCTCCTACTCCCCGCTTTCCAATGCCCCCCTCTCCCACTGCTCTCTCCTACTTCACCTCTCTACCACTACTCTTTACCAACCCTCATTTCCTCTCTCCCTCACATTCTTCTCTCCCTCATGTCGTCATCCTCACTTCCTCTCGCTTTCACATCCTCACTCCAACACATCCTTCTCTTCATCTTTGATTCCTATTATAGTCCCTTTCGTAGTTCCCCCTCTCTCTCCTTCCTAACTTATCCTCTCTCAACCTGCCTGTTCATCTTTCGATCTCTCCCCTTTTTCCATCCCACTCTCTCACCCTTTCCCTCTCTCTTGAAAGGCGTCTCTCACGTTTATCACAAAAATCTACCGGTAAATGATCCGAACTGCCAGGCAATTAAAATCACAATCAGCAGACCGTGGGAAGCCAAACTCAGGACCTCCCAGTCCACAAAACTGTTGTTGAGGGTTCTCAACAAGTATTCTTAACATACCCACTCTATTATTATTTTGTATGGGCATAATTTTGGACTGGGAAGTCGTGGTGAGTAGATAGCTAATATAATTATATTTCATACACTGTATATGAAGTGTGTTTTGTTTTGCTGGGTTTCCCAAGCAGAGAGAAATTCAGATTTATCAATTTGAATATATTAAAAATCAAGGTTCTGATTCCCTAGAGTATTAAGTAGCACTTTCCCGATTTACAAAACGAACATTATCTAATGCAAGTGTTTTTTCAATATATTTTGATTGCAATGATTGTTATAGTTAATGTAGTTAATGGGTTCCGTTGTTTGCGTGTTTGGTTAGTGATTCCGAGCGCGTCACATGTTAAGGTCATTAGTCGCATAAGTGTTTTAATCGCGAGAGGTGACGGTGATCTTTCCACGCTGACGGCCAGATTCGGCGCCGACCTATGTCGGCTTGCATGGATTTTTCCTAGCCAGATGTCTCCCACCAGCGGGGCACTGCCCTACCTGCGGGACAAGCTATAAGCTCGCAACTGGTCTCCCACCAAGTGTGGAAGTATAGTGTATATGACTTTGTGTGTAAGTAAGGAGTGAGAATAGGACAAGAAAGAGGAAGGAAATATCGTGCGCGGTCCATGGTCCGTTTATTTGGGTGCTTCTCCGGCATTCGCCTGGTGGTGATCGCAGAAACCACAGAAAACATCTATCAGAGCAGCCAGCAGTTTGAATTCTCTTTCAGTCAGCGGTCGATTTCGGCGTAGCTTTGTAGCTCGTGTCCAATAGCTTGTCACACTCGGGTGCGAAACCTCCCGATCAGATGCGAGTACGTATTATTTTCGAATTATAAAAAGTCGTATTACCGACGTTTGTGTTATCTGCTAGATACCGTGGTTCGATATACCGCATTGCACTTCCGCCCATAACGAATGCTCTTCTGATTCGCGTGCCAGGAATGTCGCCGCGTGCAACCGCAGATGCGGCCGAGGAAACCTGCCCGCCGGGAGCATCGGCTCGGACCTCCCGCGTAACGAACTCGGCCGATGAATGGGCGGTGAGAGCGGTGACCCCTCAATAAAACGCGCTCGGGCAGCGCTCTTCACATTACGAAGTTCCCGTGGCAGTTTTTGCCGCGGAGGCAACGGCCGTCTCCTTACGCAAGTGCTAATGCGCGCCCTACGGAGAGACGCCGAGACACGGAAAACACGCCGAGGCGACGGCAGCGCCCCCCCTTTCGCCCGCCCGGCTTGGCTCCGCGGCAGGTGGCGGAGACACCGAGAAAATACGGTTTCCCGACTGGTTCGCATCGTAAACGTGCACTTGGCTATGACACGCCGCGTATATAAACCACCGTCTGGAATTGTGGGACGTTAAGCGCTGCGCCCGGTCCTCAGTAAGGTCTTGGGCGCTGAGTGTACGTAAACTGTGATGGAGGAGTACTTCCAAATGAATGGTCAGAGGTGCGAGTTGACATTTTCATGATGTATTCTTTTTAACTGAAAGTACACCTTAGCGACTGCAGTTTCTCGAAGTTTTAGTTGCTGACTCTCTGAAGTTATTTAAAAAATGTTAATAAAAATGTTTTTTTAGAACAAGAATTTTTAATAAAAGAATGGATAACTATTTCTCTCCTGCGCTGTTGTCGGATGTCTAGTCAAACTGTATGATAATTATGATAGATATTCAGTTGACTCATTCTTATTAGCCGGAGGTCCATTTAAATTGAGTCATCGAAATATCTAACAGCCAATCTCATATAACGAATACTGATCAGTTTTAAATTTAGATGACACTTACACTCATACACTTTTTATCTTCGTACATCTCAATAACATGTCCATCTCATATAAAATTAAAGATTACTGTCAAATGTAGATATCTGTTTATAATAATCTCTTATTTTAAAGTGAAATTTAAGTTCTGCAAAAGTGTTATCATTGTACTTGTTGATACATCCAGAAAATATTAAATACACCATTCCTGTTGTTCGAGATAGCGTTTAGATAGATTTAAACTTGAAGCATACAGCAGAATAATGCTGCTGGACAAAACCACTCAAAACGGTTTTCCTAAAGTAGCACGCACACTGCTCAAGAACGACAACACAAATTATCTCCTATAACATTTCAATAAATTAAACACTCTAACAAAAACAGTTTTCACGAACATTACTTTGACACAATACAGTATATCTACAGTACATGTTTTTTACGTAACAAGTATATCAAAAGTGTTACTGTTCCGTAACGCAATAGGCAAATATGAAATGTTTCTCGGCGGGTAGCCTCTTCCTTGGAGACTTGCCGTTGATTGACTGTGTCGTAAGAAGTAACGCCCGGCGTGTCAGAACGCGATACGTGCACTATGAAAATGGACTTCAAAATCTAAACTACGAATGCTGCATTGTTTGTCGATTTTTTCCGCATTCCTCGATATAAAACGAAAGACACTACTCACATATCCGGAGATTGCATCATTTTGTTTCAATTTCTAAGCATTTTGGAAATTTCAAGTACATTGTTGCCAGAAAATTATCACCTTCAGGATTCAAACCGAGGACCTCCCTAAACGTGTTGTTTTCTGAAGTGAGTAAAGTTTCAGGAGCTGCCTTTATATTCGCTAATCCATTCAACAGCATATTTTCTACAAATACGTATTTTCTAACTTTCATGTAAAAAATAAAGTTGCAGACACTACAAACATAAAATAAATTAATGGAATGGGGATGGTTATATCACATTGAATGTAAATTGAGAAACAGCTTTTAGAAGGTTTTTGCCAACTGCTACGGCTTTTGAAAGACAAATTACACTGCTCAGTCATTTTGGGTCACAAAGTTGAACTCTTTCAACCAAAATTATTATTTTGTTAGAGTTTGTACTCTTCAGGTATAAGAGAATATAAGGCAGGTTCTAGACTTATTTGAACTTTTCAAAATTTCTGATGTTTTAATGAAAATCGAAACTACCCCGCATTAATCAATATACTTCTATCTTTTCTATAAAAAATGTATTAATTATTCAGAAAAGTTGAACATGATACAAGAGATTCATGTAAAGTACCCCCCACACACACACACACAAATAAAAAACATTCTAAAAGAACCCGTAACAGCTTAACTACGAGTAGATCGTACTCCTAACGCGTTTGTCAAGTTTTTAAGCTCAAAAGCTTCTAATCTAGTACGAGTTATGAATGACACATACTTCCATTCATCTGCCTCTATCCATACAGATATTCCCACTTTCGGGCACCAAATAAAATGAATCTCCTCGACAATTGAACCAATCTTAATCATCTTCGGAACATCTGTAATAGACCGATTCTGACGAGAGAGTGATTAGGACCAGAATTTCGCTATCATATTGCGATTGACTGATGATCTGAATACATTTCTTCCTTGAAGTAAGAGGAGGAAAACTTTTTTTTAATTTTATTTAACCTGATCAGTGGGATTACCACTTTACAGGAGAGTGTAAGCGTTCATAATGGACGGATGCACTACAGTGGCCCGAAGGTACGATTAACTGCAAATTAGCGCACCATCATACCCCTGTTTCTGAGTGAGGACATCCCACTGGTCACCTCAACGTCGACTGTTATGAATTTTATGGAATTGAAGGTAAAAGGAAAGCAAGACATAGAGTGAGGTGGGAGATAATTATTTTTTTAGATTTTGAGCGACGGAACAGATCTTTTGGGAGACGGGATTTAATTATTGTAGGAGCAACGCTGGTCTTACCGAGGTTAAAGTGGTTGCTGCAAAGTGCACGTTGGAAGCTCGAAAAGAAGTTGGACGTCACTAACGAAATGTAATTGGTAATTCGTTCGATGTCCAGTTCTCTATGACATCTGTTCCTTATATACCACGGGGTGTTGGTAATTATTCATAGCACTTTATTCTGGAAGGTTTGCAAGCGTTTCAGAACGGGAAAAGCGGCACCTCCCCAGATTGGGGCTGCGTAAGTATTTGAGGGTCTTAAGACAGATATATAGAAAAACTTAAAAAAACTAATTTTAGAGATGATTTTTTTATTAATAAGGGGATATCATTTTAGTAGGACTCTATTAGTTTTATTCACTCTATGAATTATACGAGGTTTGTTGTGACTTCACAAGGTAAAAATTTTGGTGTTGAGGGGTTCAACCGTAATCCCCATTTTCAAATTTAAAAAAACAAACTTTTCTGGGAACTGCATTTTTCATTACCTACAAGTAGGCGCACGCACCCTCCCTTTGTCGGCGTCGCGTCCGAGCACTTGCGAATTGCAAGCGGCCGACGGGCAGCTCGCAATTAGAGGCGGGGCAAATCCATGGCGGCGGATCATGCGGGTCCATTGTGCCCACGTGGGCACGCCGAGGCGCAGACAGCTGCTGGACCTAGGCCGCCCTAGCGCCGCCACCTGGAACTGTCTTCGTGCGGAGAGGGCGAGTTCAAGGTGTGTCTCTCGTCAAGAAGGAAACACCCGCCATTGTTTTGTTGTTGTTGTTTTGTGGGCTGTGCAAACTCTCTTCGTAAACGACGGTAAAAATCAACTTGACTAGATCGGCGCGCCCGTATGGTCAAGCAGATACCGCTCTCATAGGGGTAGCTGGCGGCAAGAAATGAAGGTCGCTGTGGAGATGGATAGCTGAAAGATTACGAGATTATTCGTAATTGAGATTCTAACTTGTAAAACATGTGCTAGATGAGTAGTCGTTAGAGTTTTCATGTGTTTGCATTGTTGTGTTGCAATTTATATAAAAAGAAGTGACTTTAACTTACAGTTTTGTTAACATAGTTGCCACTTTCTAAGTCTATGTTAAGAAGTTTTGGAACGTGTTTGCTATTACAATTATTGAAGAACGTTGAGTTTGATATATTGCTCTTAATATTTTTAACTCAATGTAATTTATATTTTCTTTTTTTCTTTCTTAAATAGGATGTAGTTATTAATAAAGTATTCGTTAGTTTTCATAATTTGTTTCTTATAATGTGGTTGCCAGTGAAACATGAAAACATGACTTAATGTTTAAAAAAATGTTTAAAGAAAATTCAATTACTGCCTAATTTCAATAAAAAGTAAACATTTTTTCTTTCAATAATTTCTGTTAAGGTACTAAATCGTCGTATATTGCATTTGCCCAAGAAAATTGTCACATCTAAAAAATTGTCATTTTGCAGAACTGTTTTAATCTGAACGAGACCACTTTTTTTCGTTTTCATTCTACTGTACATACCGGCTGTTTACTATTGGCAATAAACAGATCTGAACTCCTAATTTAATTTGACACACCATTGCACAATAAAATAGTATTAAAAATAAGCATTGGACATTTTATTAAGGAATTAAATAATTTTGAGATGTTGCGCCCGCAAAAACCTATACAAATTACGTATTCCGCCAGAATAAGTAGGGATGTAACGTAGTGAACGAGATCAGAAGCTTAAGTTTAATGGATGTAAGAAAGATGTAAATTCGTAGATCATTTACATTTCACATTCGCCATGTTACGGGAGACCTGGGAACTATTTTATTGACAGAATAAAAGGAAATCACGCCCATTAACACTTAAAACAATCATGGGCATGACGCAATTAATGGGCAACCATCAATCTGTCTAGACACCTTACGACTGAGATGAAGGATAAATGAAAATAAGATAATAAACACAGCTGCAGAAATAAAACCACTAACACATACCCATAAATTGTAATACTGACGACAAACTATTAATATTGTTCAAGAAGCAACAGGTTCCTCCTATCGTCATATTTAAGGCCTCATTAAATGAACTCATTTGCGAACATGGCTTACGCTTATTAAAAGTACGACACCGTTGCATTGTCTCCCACTTGGCGAACACTTCCAGCAAGTAGTAGCCGAGTCATATTTACATACGTCGGAAGGCAGCTCTTCAAGCAAGTGTTACCCGACGATATCTAGTTTTTCTCTAAAGAAAATTTTAAAAAATCATTAAATACGCAGTTGTAGAATTCTATGAGAATAAATTGAAAGAGAAATCTTTTTAGAGCAATTTTTGTAAGTCAAGGGATGAACAAATTGTGTAAAGGTAGATATATTGAGATTGGGAACCCTCATTCTTCTGCTTTCTATACACCTATTGTATATTAATGGACAAGTTTTGTAGAGTTTTGTATAATAAATATTCTCTTTTCGTTTTGGATGAGTAGAATATGAGTGAAAAATTCATTTAGTGTTCCTGATTCCTTCAGCATAAGAGCTTGGGGCAGTAAGAAAATTAGCCACGCCAGCTGCAGGCTGTCAATCGTAAATGTTATTAGGTATATTTGGTAAATATAGAGCTTATTTGACTAAAAGTAATTTTTCTAAATTAATAACATAAGTTCTCTAAAGAAGTCAAATTTATATTGACGAAGCATCAGAAAAAGGGGAAAGAAAAGAAAACAACTATTCGTTTCCATTGCTGAGCTTTCATTGATCCAATCTACTGGCCCATTTCATTCTTATCCAATACTTTTTGGATCAATAAACAGCCACATCAACCTACATTATAGATTATTTTTATATTAAGTATGACTTGATTAAATGTTTGAAGGGTTTGAGTCACCAAAAATAGAAGCCATGCTTAACATTTACGATCACCTGAAGTCTTCCCGTCGCTGGCGTGGCTGTCTCGTTACTGCCCCAAGCCGTTCTCTCTAATAGCGACAGCAGCGCTATCGGCTATTGCTCAAGTAACTACAGGTTGCCCCACCGTCCCACTTTCATTTTTAGCACGCGTCAGTACCAAACGCTCTCAAAGGCCACTTTTGCATGCCCCCCCCCCCCCCACCAGACCCGCCACTCACCAGTGTCGCGTCAACCCTCGCTTCCAGGCGCTCGGGTGCACCGGCGTGTCGAGGGGGGTCGCAGACACCCCTCGCCCCCCCAGGTGCCCCTGCGCTTAATTGGATCACCTGGCGCGCGCCCGGGGCATCGGATTCGCCGCGCGGCTACCGCCCCCGCCCTCGCCCTCGCCCCTGCCCTCGCCCCCGTCCACGCTCCGTGCCCTGGAAAATCATCTCACTTGTACGGTCTCTCTTTGCGCGCCGGCGCAGGCGCAAACAGCCGTCACTCGCCGGGCTTCGAACCCAGAGGCCGGCTGAGGTGACGCATGTCACTACAGTGCCTCTGACCGGGAGGTCATAGGTTCGAGTTCCGACGCTGGCAGGATTTTTCGCCACTAGCTCGAATTCAGCCGCTGTGTGGGGGAGAATCCTAGCGGCCGGCTGCTCTGATCGGTTGTTTGCCGTCGTTTTTCCTATCGGTACCACGCAGAGGTCGCGGCAGTACTCTAACAAAGGGGCCACGAACCGCGCGCGATCTTTCCTTTCTCTTCCTCCTCCTATCTTTTACTCAAGCCCACATGCTTACACGCACTACGAGTGCACTACCACCTACGTTGGGAGCTCTGAGCTTCTCCCGCTGGTGGGAAAGAGCTGGATGAGGAAAAACCAGCAGCTGACTTGTAAGTCGATGTCAGAAGTCGTCAACCAGCGTGGGAAGAACACAAAAACACATTCACTACACTTGCGGGATTAATAACCATGACAGTTGATGCCTATGGAAAAAAAAAGAAATAATCATTCAATCGAGCTCAAACCATCAAGGGTAGCCATACAAAAGACGCACCTGTCTCAGGTGTCTTTCAAAACAATAAAATGATCGGTATTTACTAAAAAAGCTTGCCATATTATTTTTTCTTCCTGTAATGATATATTCCGTTATGGTTCTGGACTGACATTCGCTTGCTCACAATTCTGCTAGTTATTCTTGATTCAGATTGGAATGCAGGATTATTCCAACGCTCGGGCCTTTCTCTCTCTCTCTTTTTTTTTCTATTTTGAACTTTTCCATTTTTTCGCTTGTGTCGAAAGTTGGGAATGGTGACGATGGGTGTGGAAGGGTCACTCGCGTTTCGTAGCTCGTTGCGAAAGACATTGCTTACGATATGTTTCGGGATCTGACAGCTTTCCCCGCATTCAGTAGGTGCCTTATGCCTGAGATTGCCAACTATGTTCGTGTAAAATTGAGGACACTCGACAAGCAAAAAGTAAAAAAAACGCATCTACTATTTTTTTATAAATATTTAATTTATACTAACAACATTTTTATTTCTTTCTTCTCTCCATTTGCGATTCAAGTGAAAAGATTCGTTCACAAAATGCATATGAAGATGGTACGAGCGTCCCTTTATTTTGGTCACTTCAGAGAGACACTATCACGCATGCGTGAATCCACGTACAGAAAAAGGATATCCGTTTTTTCTGTTTTAAATTAAACAATAAACGATGCAACGTAGCAGATGTTAGTCATGCGCTAAAATAAATGACAAACAAAAATTAAAAATTTACCAAAAGAAGAACATTTCAAATAAAAAGGGGGACGAAAGGACAATCGACGTCAATGGACGACTGTCCTCCATAATGGAGGACGATTGGCAACCCTACTCGACGCTCCAGTTGATGGGGGCAATCTTCTGGTACCAAGAGTGAATATTGGTATTGTGGTGAATTTTCGTTTTTGTGGCTTCGTTTTTGTGGCGTCGTTTTTGTGGCGTCGTTTTTGTGGCGTCGTTTTTGTGGCGTCGTTTTTGTGGCTACCATACAGCAGAAAACTGATGATGATGGCTGAGCCATCGAAATCTGCTATTTTAATAAATAATATTGTTGTCAATGACGACTTATATAATTATTTCACCAAGAGTGAAAACAGGGACCGGGCCACCGGGTGGGTAAAGAAGGGTTACACCCAACCAGTGGCACATTTCATAAGACACCTCTGGCATCCGTCTTCAATAATACATACAACATAAGACTTCAATAATATACACGAAAAAAAGAGCAGTTGCAGTATACCAGATCCATTATAATGTAACAAGGGAACATGTTACAGTATTGTGAATCTGGAATACTGCAACTGTTCTTTTTTTCGTGTAGTATAAATTTATAAAATATAGATTTATTTTAAAAAAAATATCAACAGTCTCTACTTCCTTTCAAGTCTCCAGAGTTGAATGAAATAAAACACTAACGGTACTACTTTTTATTTCAAAGGTGCAAACATGATGTTGCAGTTCCGAGATCAGAAATGAACTGACTGCATTAACAGCTGGCTCTTCTGAGAATTTATCCTGATCTATAATCTTGACGTGTTTGTCACTTGGCTATACTTAACTGTAGGATAAGTTGAAAGATAATTAAGTATGCGAGGTACATCAAGCTCTTGTGAAAAAGCGGAGGGCATAAAAACTGACTGTGAGGGGACAAGAAACCTGCGATGAAACCAAAAAGAGTTCGCGGACAACACAGAAATAAAATTTAAAATGAATCAGAATAATAATTGACTGTTCCTGCAGCCGATTGAACTGGTTTCCAACAGCCGGTTGTTTCGTTGCACGTTGCACCGGGAACGTATGTGACGTCATTGAATCGAACCTGTGCAGCCCAACTCTCAAGATCTGTGTGCTCCATCCAATATCTTCCATGATTAATGAGACGACACAAATATGGCCAAGAAACGGTTTTAGACGCCACCCTGCACGTCGTAAATTCCTTCCTCTAATTCACTGGCCCACTCATATCTTTTGATGATAAATTACGTAATACTGAACCTGGTGTGAGGAAATAAATCACAACGCGGTTTAAATTGATACTTTAATTAACCCCATATTACATTTTTAATCATCTTAAGTTCGTTTGGTACCCGTGTTTCATTCTTTTCTAGCTTCTGGTTTATTTATTATAATCCTTTCGCCTCTTTTACAACTGTCTCGAAAAATAACAGTCAAGAAGTTCTTTTTTCTTTATTCTCAATTATTTCTTCATTCTCTATTAAGTTGTCACTCGGATTGGGCATTGAAGTTTTTTCACGAATCTCCAGCTTTTACGTGCTACGATGTGGTACGAATCGAAAGTAAGTTCTGTGATTGATATACAATATCAGAAGGAAGGTAGGCCGACGAAACAATTGGGATAGCTGCCAGACATTTTATGAATCCTTAAATAATGTTACGTCGTGTGATATTGCACAGAAATACAAAGAAAATGTACATCACGACACAAAACCGGAAACGAAACCCTTTCCGTCAAATTCCCGAACATTATCGATTTAAAAATTCCATTCTCGTCCTCCCTACAAGCCGGCACTTAATGTATTCGCGCTCAAACGCACAGCTGCAGATGGCTGCATATCGCACGAAAATCGATAACCAAGCGACACCAACCCGCAACGACTTTTTTCCACCAAACATACCACAAGAATTCAGACCTCGACGTACGGGCTCCGTAGACAAACCACAGGCGCGGAATACATAATGCGAACAAGGCGCGGACCGTATTCTAATGAGGGAAACCGGTAGGCGGCTGCGGCGCGGGCGGGCACCGGGACATCGGATATCTTCCGAAGGAGCGCCGTGGCGAGCGGGGGCACGTGCCCCCTCCCCTCGTAGCGGAGGGGGGGGTGATGCGCTGGATGGAGGAGGGGGGTTGGGGCACGCCTGGGTGCGCGCAACCCCCGCCCGACGCCGCCATTAGCCAAATGACGCGCGCGTGGCCGGAGCGCGGTTGGCCGGCCATGCGGAAAACCCAGGCGGGCCTCCTCTGCCGCCGCCCCCCGCCGCCCCCGCCGCCCGCTCGCGTTACGCGCGTGCCCCCGCGTGCGCCCCCTTCGCACTCGCCGTGCCCCCGGAGGTCGCCCCTCCGTCTCCCCCCCGCCCCTCTCTCACGCGCCCTCGGGGCTTCCCGCCAGGCGCACCGCAGGGAGCAGTTCCCGGTCCCCGTTTTCTTCAAACACAAACAAGGCTGTTGCGATACTTCCGATTTTTACAGAATCGATACAATTACTTGAATATTAATTGCCATCATCGGCATCAATAAATATTCTAATTTTCAACGAGTTTTAGCAGCGGATAGTATTCTATATTGCTTTCTTCATTAACAAGTTGTGCCATCTCCATTAGATTGGTCTTACTCGTTCCCTTCCTCTTTTCCCCTTCCACATAGCCCTCCATGCCTATTCTTAATGTGCGTTCTTCCTCTTTAAAACCTTGCTCTGTCCTTTACATACTTTTTTTCTTTTTCTTACCTTCCATATTTCCGTATATGCTTTAAAACAACGTGATTTCTATATTTGTTTTGTCGATTTGATCATTTTCAGCCTTACTCCAATCCACATTTCAACTATTACTGTAGGGATGATGACAATATAGCTAATCGATATGATCTAACATCGATATCACTACTTAAATATTGAAATTGGAAAAATAAATAATACATTTTACATGTTAACTCTAAGGATTAATTTTGTTCTTTTCCTCATGTATAAATATTTTTTGCATTGGTATTATTGGCTATCGAACAAATATGATTTCGATATCCTATGATCGGCATCACAACAATAGTGAACGTCTGCCTCTCACTTTTCTGATATGGCTGATATATTGATGCATTAACAGTCCGCCCGACTCTTTTTGTGGGTTTTCAATTAATTTGCTTCAATTTTTGGATTTCAGCATTCCTTTATAAGTCGGGATTAATTAATTGATTTATATTTTGATTAATGACGAATATGTGACATGGATGAAACTAAAATAAAACTACGTCAACGACATGAAGACTATGACAGAAGCCAATGAACGATAAGAATTTTTTTTAATGGAAAGTTAAATATTTGCCTGCGATAGCGGTAATATCAATCTCATAGGTAAACGTAATAGCAAAGCATCATGCACATGTGATGTGTGCATATTAATACAGATACATTACGATGCAAATAGTCATCCCCAAAAAAGATAATCTTATATGTAGATGTAACCAAAATAAATATTAATAAAAACAATGAATAAATTTGAAACATTATTTACTTACAAATGAGTAGTGGCTGAAAGGGTAATAAGACAGAATAACAAAACCGATTACCAGATTAACAAGACCGATTAACAGAACCATATCAAATTATAATGTCCAATTCTCTCATAATGAAAAGTTCACGTAAAGTATGATCATAGTGTGCGTATACAAATATGAGGGCAATTCAGGAAGTTATCTCCGTTAAGTCATGAATGTCAAACAGTAATTCTGTGTGCCTCTACGTAACCTATTGAATGAAAACCACACTTCGATATCTTAAGCGGTACAAACATGTTTAGGTCGCTGTAGTTATTGAATTACTCATTAATGAGAGCATATCACATTCACAAACGCTATGAAGAAGCATGTGGGTGGGGGGAGAGGCATATGGAGCTTCAGCTCCTTCGTCTGGAAACCGATAAAACATTTTCACAAATATAGTTTTTACTATTTTTGGATAGTAAAGAAATTAACTTAATATCTATATTGATTGCGTAATAAATAACTACAAATTTTAACTTTCGCACAAATAAAACTTTCTTTACAAGAAAAATTAAGTTGAACAGACCCCACGCTGCCACCCACCCCATACAATAACTCTGCTTGCGCCACTGCTCACATCCCAAAACTCCACCGAACGGTTATATCACTCCGTTTCGAGTGGAATCATAGAGGAAAACTGGACATTGTGAGCACGTTCGAAATCCGGTTCATCTCGCGACTCGCTGAATCCGTCACGTGCGCCGACAAAGGCGGTTGCGACGTGAATCTCCCCCGCCCCAGGCGCAGAGCGTTAGGTGCACGCCCCGTGCAGCGTAACGTGTTTGCGAGGGCGGTGGTGATGGCGGGGGCGGGGGGTGGTGACTCGGATGCGCCCTGCGGCAGCGGGCGGGGGCGGGGGTGGGAGGGGGCAGCGGAGGGCCGCCAGGTGGGCGCGCCCGCGTCTGGCCGCCACCTGTCCGCCGTAACGGCGACGCTGCGGACGCCGCGACGCCCCGACGCCCGCCGGGAACAAGGTGACTCCGTTAAGGGCTCTCTGCACGGCGGAGTTGCTCAGCAACTGTCTACGCAGGAGAATTCTTGCGGCTGGCTGCTCTGGTCGGTAGTTTTACGTCGCTCATCCGATCAACACCTGGCGAATGCCGGAGCAGTATTCTAACAAACGGGCTACGGACCGGGCGCGATCTTTCCTTCCTCTTCATTGTCATATCCTCTCCCCTTACATACACACACATTTACATGCACTACCCTACCATACACGTCGGTAGACCTATCGGGAGCTTAGAGGAGGTCCCGACTGGCTCGGTGACCCCGCTAGTGGGAGATACACACACTTAATTACACAAATATACTAACATGCACTACACTATCACACATGCCGGAAGACCAGTCGGGAGCTTTGCGCTTATCCTGGCTGGGGCGGCACCCCGCTGGTCGGATGTACCTGGCTGGAGATACCGGGAAAATCCTTGCAAGCGTCGACGGGGAGGTCGGCGGCGGATCTCGCCATCCAGTGGGCGAAGATCACTGTCATTTCTCGCGATAAACACTTAAAGGGCCAATTATCTTAGCAGTTGGCACGACCAGAATAATTAACCAAGAGTTCAATCTACCACGGTGGAATCGCGCTTGACTAGTCTATGAAGGTGAAAGTTCGACCATTTGGATTGGCAAGGTTCCAACTGACTATATCTAAGTTGTGATAAAGTTCTATTTGACTTCTGCTACTAGTAGAACACACTCGTGCTGCAATATGTGGAAGAATAGCTACTGTAAAAATAATTACTGTACATGTGGAGAGATATAGAGTTAATGAAACTTTGACATCAATTGACCCCAAACGACTGAAATGTTAGAACCTTGTCATTCCTAAGGTTCGACCGTTGTGAAACTGTCGCTATTTACTTTATAAATAAAGAAATAGGTTGCATTGGCGATCTTGTCCCAATCGGCGCTTTCAAAGATTAGAAAGGAAAGATCGCGCGCGGTCCGTTGCCAAGAAGTTGCTCCGACATTCGTCTTCTCTTCATACGAGAAACCACGAAAAACCACCGATCAGAGCAGACGGCATTTTTCCCAGATAGCGGCAGGACCCAACCTACCTATTTAGGTAGATTCGAATATTCGCTACCCCCGGGACTCGATCACTAGAACTACTCGGTGAGAGACAGTGCAAAGGCCACGGAAATGACTCTAGCGAGTCATGTCAGCCTGATTAGGATTACGCATATGGATTTTGTGATCTTGGTCAATCACAAAACCCTATCGTGAAGAAAACGAGGACCGGTCAAGGCTCGTTCGTGATTCGAGCTACACACATAGTTTCATCGGTTGGGCTGTGGCCACAGACGTTCCTTTTAATCCGGAGAGATAAAATTGTATGGTCACTTTTCTAGACGTGTATGGACTTTACAGCAACGGATACCTATCATAACCAATATCAAGAATTGGTCATGTCTAATTCTCGAAACAACGAATTTTGAAAATACTGATAACCCAATTCTCTCTTACCGATGTCTTCGTCATCCTGATAATCACCAACATTGTCATTACCTGCACATTAGAGACATTACAAAACTCGAAAAAGTTTGCCTAAATTTTTCACTCACAATATTGAATGCAAGATATGCAAGACATTTGAGGACATTCTAGAATTAGTAATTGGGAAAATGTATATATCTTCTCAATATAATCACAATCATACGATTGTGATAGAATTATTATGAATATTACCACGTACGTATTTTTCACAATACGACTTAATCTCCGAGTATCGGTAAAACAATCACAATTATTACAGATGTCATCACATTCCGTATGTAGCCACTCCAATTTTATTATTACAGTTCTTCATCATCGACTTTTTTGAACTCTTTCTGTTCTTCCCTCTTTGCTTGCTTCCTTTCTTATTTTGATTTCCTGATTCAAGCAAAGAATATCGTTTTTTTTCTGTGAGGAATATAGGGGCTGTCAACATCAATACTATTGTAAACCATAATTGATATTGTTCATATTAAAAACATGAAAATTTTGAATTCGTCTCTTCCATTTTGCCTGATTTATGAGACATTCTGTTTTTGTTTCGTATTAGTAATATGGAGATCAATGACTTTCAAACACATTTTGTGATACACTCCTTTTTCTATCGTGTTGGAAAACAATTTCTCAAAGTACTCGTATACCTGCAGTAACTAGGTTACAGAAACAGGTTTTAAGAAGTCTAAGAATGTCGCTTCATATTAATTGGACTTTTTTATTCAACTGCATCAATTTATGGTCACGTGCGACTAACGAAATTTCAAAAAAAGAAGTATTATTCCTAACATGCCAGAAATACTTGAAACCTTGTTTTTAATGTAAGATAAGAAACTAACTTGTTGAAACAGTGTTATTACCTTTCTGTTTGAAATAGATTGAGAGTAGGTCAGGGATTGTGTGTAAGCTGAAGTAAACCATTGACACTAGCATTTAGAATTGTATAATACGAGGTTAAGAGAAAGAATTCTTTGTACTCGTTTATATGTTAACAGAAAAGATTAACGTAATTTGTGATGGTTATTAGGTTGAAGTGCTGTATTTCCGAGTTTGTGAAATCATATATAAAAATTATTTCATTAAGATTAGTACATATTTGTATCAAATGACAATTTCAAATTCTTGCAACATTCTGAAAGCAAATCCACGAACCATTAATTTCGATTGCCTAGGTAACACCCGCCGTAAATTTTCACCTTTACTTCCCCATCCACTAAAACATCCTTTTCCGCACGACTTGACCTTTACTATTCATGTTTATTATATTACGAATATCTTAGTTTACAGACTCTACGCAATCAATTGCTGATATTGGAGTCATTGATATTTCTGGTTCTTGGAGTTAGTCTCTAGTTAGCGACACAACAAGCAAGATTGAGGCATTTATCTTTTTCGTTTGTGCTGGAGGTTAGCAGACCATTGGCAAAGTAGTGAAATACAATAAACCCATGTAGGCGATATGTTTTAAGACATTAAATTATGATTTTACGTTGACGCATTAATTTAAAATATCTTTGAACTTTCAATGTACTCC
Source organism: Gryllus longicercus (assembly GCA_038098605.1). NCBI lineage: Eukaryota > Metazoa > Arthropoda > Insecta > Orthoptera > Gryllidae > Gryllus > Gryllus longicercus. The sequence continues at coordinate 102,558 of JAZDUA010000759.1, forward strand.
TGTAGAAGTCACTTCAAGTGGCCTACCATTATTCGTTCTGAGCGCCTCATTTAATGCACAGCAATATAGAATCGAATAAAACAATCCGCTGCTTTGTAGGTGCAATTATTCTCTCACTCTGTTTTTTCCAATACCGGAATTATACTTAAATAGATTTATAACAGTTTACAAACATAATACAATCATGATTCGTTTGCGAGATTATAATTATCCCGTAAGAGTGCGTCTGGGCGATCGTAAGCAAGGCGAAGGCCCTGGAGCCCCATAGAAGCCCAATGAAAAACCACAAACACACAGAAGAAAGCGGCCGCTTGGTGTTTGGACAGCTCAGCTCATCGCGCGCTCCCCCCTCCCGGCCCCCGGCAGCGCGTGCCTCGGGGCGAGGGTGGGGGCATGGAGGGGGCGCGAGGGGGCGTCACAGAGGTTTGGCCCGCTGGCCCTTTTCCGCGGGCGAAAAGCGCCGACCGCGCGGCGTGGGAGGGTGGGAGCGAGCAGATGCGCCCCTCCCCCTGCAACCCTTGCTCCCTCCGCGGCCCCCCGTTCCGTTCCCCCTCCCCTGCGCTCACGGCGGTCGCCGCCGCCCCTCTCCTGGCGCTTGCCGTCACCACGCTCGCCGCAGTGCGCTCTCGGTGCTATCGCGGAACGCGCACTCCAACCCGTCTTACACACCGCGCTCTCCTCACTGCAGTCACATTCTTCACATTACACACTCCGTAGCACGCTCTCCATAGTACGCTCTGTGCGTTACTCTCTTCACTGTACGCTCTCCACTAAGCTCTCCATTTTACGCTCTCTACTTTGCGATTTCCACGTTATGCTTTCCGCGTAACGCTCTGTACATTACGCTTTACAAGTAACGCTCTCCTCGTTACGCTCTCCACATAATGCTCACCGCATTACGCTCTTCAGTTTACACTCTCCATTACGCTCTCCATTTTACAGTCTCTACTTCGCGATTTCCACGTTACGCTCGGTACTTTACGCTCTACAAGTAACGCTCTCCTCGTTACGCTCTCCACATAATGCTCACCATATTATGCTCTTCAGTTTACGCTCTCCATTTTACGCTCTCTACTTTGCAATTTCCACGTTACGCTTTCCGCGTAACGCTCGGTACTTTTCGCTCTACAAGTAACGCTCTCCTCGATACGCTCTCCACTTAATGCTCACCACATTATGCTCTTCACTTTACGCTCCCCGCGTTACGCTCTACGATTTACGCTCTACGATTTACGCAGTACGATCTACGATTTACGCGCTACGCTCTACGATTTCCGCGCTACGCTCTACGATTTACGCGCTACGATCTACGATTTATGCCGTACGCTCTACGCTTTACACTCTACGTCACAATCTTCACAATATGCTCTCCACATTACGCATCCCACACGACGTTACGCTTCTCTCGGTTTGTGGACACGTTACTTGCGTCACGTTCTCCGCGCCTGCCCGGCTCTGCTTCCCACGTGTTCGCAACAAGTTCTCTGCAATACGCTCTCCGCAGGTTGGTCTTGGCGGCATTCTGTCTACAGCACACCTCACAACCATCTATAATGTGGATCCCATACTCCTCACCTCCAACGCGCCGAGCTCTCCGACCACCACATCCCGCAGCTCCCCATACATTCTCTCACACTCGGACAATCTTAAACAATTGACGAAAGACTTGTATAACTCATGTCTTTCGTGTGTGCTCAAACCGATCTCTATACCTCGTTCTCCGCGTCTTTGCGCTCAGCTCCTCCCGATACATCACTCTCTTTTCTCCACATTCTGTGTTTCGCCACAATCGCTTCTCCCTTTTCTATTTGCTACCGTTACGCGCTCTCTTCCCTCTCGTCTCCCCCCCCCTTACCTTCCGACCTCCGTGTCCTGGCCCCCCGACCTCCGGCCGCCTCGTGCCCCCAGCCCGTCAACGCGGTAGTTAGAGACTGCTCATTGCGCGCGCATAAAAGAGCCATTGTGCGAAAGCGCGGCGGGGAACCCCCGTCCCCCCGCACACGGGGCACGCGACGGCGGCGGCGGCGGCGGCGGCGGCGGCGGCGGCGGTGTCGGTGGCGGTGGAGGCGGCGGTGGCGGCGGTGGTGGCGGTGGTGGCGGTGGTGGCGGTGGTGGCGGTGGTGGCGGTGGCGGCGCTGGCGGCGGTGGCGGAAAGTTGAGGCTCACACCTCGGTGCCCCGTCACCCTCGGGGTACCGCTGCGCGCGCCCCGTCCAGTGCCCCGGGCAATTTATTTTAATTGACCTCTCGCATAAACACCGACGCCACGATTTGGAGGAGACCTTCTGCCTCGGCCGCACAGCACACGGCTTTTCTCAACACTCCCCCTGCCCGCTCCCCTCTGTCCCGCCCCCCCCTCCAGCTGCGGCGGGATGCTTTAATCATGCGTCCGTTCGAGCAGGCGTTGAATGAGAGTCAGCACTGTGCGCGGGGCATTTTAAGTGTACTCATCCAGATAGGGAGCAGGTCCGACGAGTAAATAGAAGAAAAGAAAGATTATACGATTTGTTTCTTCTTTCTTATTCGGTGGCGATTTTTTCATATAAATTGAATAAATCCTAAGTAAAAAAAATTCAATAAATTTTTTTTCTATGCAGAGTATTCAGTATCGTATTTTGTAAATAGGGCTATTAATATTTTTGGATCGGTAAAAAATGAATTTCTACGCTGTAATGTAAGCAGCGATAATCCATCAATAAACACTATATGCTGATTGCGCTGAGTGTTATATTTTTACTACCTAAACTTTATACGAATGGGTGAAGAAAGCTAAAATTATATATATATATATATATATATATATATATATATATATATATATATATTGTGACGTACCTGGTAATGCCGGGTATTTCACTGCAATATAACACTAAAGGAGGGTATCTTTTCCGTGAATGGGTCCCTGGATGAGTTGGTATAATATTGGGAAAGTTAATCAGAAATAGAAATACAATCATGAACAAGATTTATTTGCAACTCAAATTTGTTAATTACATGACCTGACAACATTTATACACTCTGCCTTGGTACCAAGATTAGGTGTAATATGCATTTATCATACCTTCGGGGCCCCGACCAAATACCTTCGATGCTCGTGGAACAGCTCGTATCGACAGGGTTGCCGACCTCTGCAGCGGCTGTGGGCCGTCGGCGGCCGATGGCGTGGCGGTCGTCCTGGGCTGGTGACCTTGCGACTCCTCCCGACTCGGATCTTGATACCACGGCGTTGCACCTCCCTCGAATCACCTTCCGTCGATGGATTCAATTACTCAACCCGCGCCTATCACGCGTGCTGGTCCCAGTTCCGTACCACACAGTTTCGGTAGGGTTTCCACTACACTAATTACTACAAGCGCGATCGATTGTTCTATCAACACGAATCTTTTATTCTAATGATAATCTCATTGTCTACTTCACGTATTTACTGCTTCACAATTACTATTACTTTACGAACGCATCGCATGTTCCCTTTTGTCCATGCGCTAACGGCGAGCTTTTCGCCACACGTCCGAACTCTTCGCCGCTCCGCTAACGTCTGTCTTCTTCGCAATTCTCCTAACGACTGCCTGCACGTGCTCGCTGCCCAGTTTGTAACCGACATTCTCACGCTGGCCTCCCGGCGGTGGCACCGGTGGCGGTAGCGACCGTTGCTAGCTCCCGTCGTTGTTCGCAGCGCTTGGCGTACGCACCGCGCAGTCCAAAATATATATTGATTACTTACACTAATGTTTTAATTAGTGTAAGGGAACACATTCTGTGTTTCATCATATATATATATATATATATATATATATATATATATATATATATATATATATATATATATATTTATTTTAAATACCCAAATATACCTTGCAGATGCAACCTGCAACACAATTCAACATGTTTGCAGCACACTATTATCCCACATCAAATATAACTCGGACATTGAGTTTTGGAGCCTTAAAACCTGATTTTCGTGTCCTCTAGAGGCAATAATTGTCAAGTTAAATGTTGCAAAAGGGCACCAGAAGACGACCAGAAGAAAAAAAATTATTTTATATAATGCTTTGCTGCGATTTCAATACGTTTCTTAGGAAATACAAGAAATATGAGTAAAGTGGACACTAATTCCTTATTTGACATCCTGTTCCGACCCTTTCCGCTCATTTAATGAACGATTTTCCATTTATCATTGTTATATCATAATACATAGGATACCTATGATTTCTGCAGTGGTAGTAATTTACTTTGTCAGCCTATTTACAATTATTATGAAAGACAAATAAATGATAAACTTTTAGTATTTGCAGGAGATTTTAGGTAAGTTTAACCTTTTATTCCTAAATGAGGAAAGGTGAAAATAACAATAAGTATATTTCTGAAGGCACAAACATTATGAAATATATTATTAACCCTCATAACTCCCAGCTATTGCTGTAACCGAGTACAAACTATTTTTAAATGAGTCATGACAAGAAAATGTGCGTCCTGGATACCCCCAACCGGCCAAAAGAAGCATTCGATGGAACCGAAACCATTATAGATGCAAATCTACTGCGGCAGAAGGGCGAAACAAAGTAGGTCTCAGCCGCCAACTAAGAATGTAGGTCAGAACAGGAGCCCCGGCGATCGCGAGGGCAGGTGGGTGCGAGCCGGTCGCAGCATCACACAGCCGTCTGCACCACCGCCCTACCGCGCCGCGCCGCGTCGCGCAGCACCGTCTACGCAATTACCACGACCGCTAGCCGGCTGCTGCCGCCGCCGCCGCGCCGCCCCAGACACCGTCTCGTCTCGTCCGCCTCCGCCCCCTTTCGTTTGTATCTGGATCACGACCAGTGCTACTACAGGCTGTGCTGGCTCAGGGCATCAGGTGACAATTCAGTGCTTCTGTCCGAGAGGTCCTAGGGTCCGAGTCCCGACTGATAACACCGTGCAACAAATTTCCCACTTGGTCTTCACACATGAGCAAGAACATATCATCGGTATACTAGATTTTTTTCCCTACCAAGCCCCGCAAGCAGTTTGGCTGGATCAATTCGTTTTGATTTTTAAATGAATTTTGAAAGTTGAAAATATTGTATTTTCTGACATTCTATGTATATACTTAAAAAATGCATATCTTCGGTACTTTATAACTATTTTCTGTGGTTTTTCGTGGATTTAACTGTGTAAAGAGTATGTGGTTTAATATATTACTCATTTACCAAAGAAAATAGTTATAAAGTACCGAAGATATGCATTTTTTAAGTATATACATAGAATGTCAGAAAATACAATTTTTTCAACTTTCAAAATTCATTTAAAAATCAAAACGAATTGATCCAGCCAAACTGCTTGCGGGGCTTGGTAGGGAAAAAAATCTAGTATACCGATGATATGTTCTTGCTCATGTGTGAAGACCAAGTGGGAAATTTTTTGCACGGTGTAAGTGATTCCTCGCGCGTCAACAAGGAATTGCTCTCGGTCTCGGTCTCAAGGTCATTGCTCTCGTAGGTGTAGTGCATGCTTTCATCGCGGGAGATGACTCCCGAATGATTGATTGTTTAATGAGTGGTTTCTGGTGTGTCAACTGCCAAGGTCACTACTGTCGTATGAGTAGAGCATATATTTTATCGCGGGAGCGGACAGTGATCTTCCGTTGCTGGATGGTAATATCCGGCGCCGGCCTAGGTGTCGACTAGCTGGGTTTTGCCCAACCATGTCTCTCCCAACAGCGGGGCACCGCCCCAGCTCGGACAAGCTGAAAGCTCCCGACAGGTCTCCCGGCGTATGTGGCAGTGTAGTAATGTAAGTGGACGTCTGGTCCCTGAACCGTTTGTTAGGGTAATGCTTCGGCATTCTCCTGATGTTGATCGCAGAATCTACGGAAAAATTCCAATTAGAGCCGCCGGCAGCTAGAATTCCCTTCCAGGTGTGACTGAGCTCGACCTAGATATCTCCCTAGTGTCGAAAATCCTGTCACCTCGAACATAGCGCATTTCGATCAGAAGCACTGCAGTGACGTCAGTTGATACTCCAACAGTATATGGAGCAGAGATACTATCGGGTGTGGAGGATTAGGGAATCAACTGACGACATTGTATAGCTTATAATAAAAAAAAGAATGTCTGTCCATCTGCCAGCAAATGCGCTCATTTGTTTCAATTGTTCTTAACGGAACGAGGACTGTTAAAGTCTTAATGGACGCCGGTCGTTAGAGGGACTTTTCGTTTCGCTGTTTGGTTGCATTATGTTCACATATTAACAACACATTATTATAAAAACTTGCAACTTTCACCGTCAATGTAAGGGATCTTGCTCTTCCTTCATAAAACCTTAAGTTTTATTGATTCAGTTTACCTTGGTCATGAAAACAATTTATTCACAGAACAGAAGAGATCTAATGTATAATTGTTCCTGGGACAATTTTGTTGACAATTCCAACCTCCTCTGAAAAAAAAAACAACTATATTTCGTAATAAATTTTCTACATTTTGTGATGTGTTCAATTTCTTTTCAGTTTTATATCCACCATTTTTTCATGAGAATAACCCTTCTCGTAATTCTATTATTCGTTCTACTGTCTAGCCAATGGCGACGGTTGAAACGTCTAGCGAAGCGTACTTCATCAATCCTCCACCCAAAATTATTCACAGACCATCCACAATTCTTTTTAAAGATATCATGTGTACTGTATCTTCCACAAACACCACATCCATTATCTATTATCATCATCATCATCATCATCATCATCACACACGACCACCACGTATAATTTAACCTGCATAAAACAGACTGCATACACTCTCATAACATTTCGACTAGGTGAATGTCTCTGAACACAGTACTTCCGTGCCCAGTATCACGCATAGCAACACATGCCCGCCTCTGATGACAGCCTTCAAAGCGCCCATTACGAAAAGTTCAGTGCACATTCGGCCGGTTAAGCACCGGCGACTGGAGCGCCTCCATTACGATTGTGACCCAGAGAGTCTCGGCCACTCCGCTTGCCAAAATTCCGTTACCTTCGTACACCTGCGAACTCCGTCGGTACCACCTGCAGAAGTTGCGACCTTTGCTTCAACACAGTTCCTTCTTCTCCCTTCTAAGCTTTATTTCTAGATTGTCTCTCCACCTGTCTGGCTAATTAGTCGGCTGTATTATCTTCTATTCGTCCTCTTATTATAAGGTAGTACCTCGTTGGCAACTTTCATCATTGCTACCACCAAAACTAATATTTGTTAGCGAGACTTCTTTTTCAAATGATCTACTTTCAAACGTTTTTGCTTCATTATCCGCGCAAACTTTCTACTTTTAACTATTTTCGGATCTGACTCCTATCTCATTTCCTTCTGCCTCTTTTTGCGTTTTAATGACTATCCGTTTTTGTCTTTTTTTTACCATTACGTCTCCGTAATTTAGTTTGCATGAAATCATTGCTCCACACGGTTTATTTACTTCCGGCTAGTTACCGTCATTTGCTACATAACTTCCTAAAAGGCGTACAAATGTTAATATGATATTGAGGGAAACGAACATTTACTAATGTTATTTTCGTATTCGCGAGAGTTGGCATCCGGGTTCAAATTTTGCAAGGAAATTTTATCCTCGAATTAAAGTTTCACTCTGTCACAAGTATTTTGGTGGTTTATATTGATAATGTTTACACTGTTTTAGGATGGTTAATTATGATGAATAATTACGTTAATTTCATAAATAAATTTGTATAACTAAAATCTACAAAGAAGTAAAAAAATTAAAACAGAAATTCGTCAATTCTGACGCTTCACTTTTCAATCACTATGCCATCACACATGTCAAGAAAAAAAGTAGGTGCTGAAAGTAGTCCCACTGCCGGTGATGTGGCCCCCACAGCCGGATATAGGTCATAGCTTGCAAACCGTCGCGCGGGTCGGCGCCGGATCTCAGTAGCGAATGTGGCACGCTGCCACCGCCCGGAATATGAAATGCACCACATTTACGGGATTACGTCGTAGACGTTGAATTGGCCGGAAACACAAAATAATTAATATATCACACGACGGCGGAAGACTACGAATTCAGACAATCCGTATTTCGTCGTGAAGTTGAACGACCGTATTTCGTACATTACACATTTCTGAGCGACGCCCACCTTTCTACCTCGTTCCTCCAAGCATCAACTGACGTCACTGCAGAGAGTCTGATCGGGTGGTCACAAGGTTCAACTCCCGACGGTGGAAGATTTTCGACACTAGCTAAATAGCTTGATCGAACCCAGACACTGTCAGGAGGAGAAATCTAGAGGCCGGATTCTCAGATCGGTAGTTTTCTGTACTTTTTCTAGTCGGAGTGGTACCCCAACCATCGGGTCACGGACCGCGCGCGATTTTTCTTTCCTCTTCCTTGTTCTATTCTTACCCCTTCCGTACACACACACACACGCACTACTTCCACACATGTCGGGAGATCTGTCGGAAGCTTACAGCGTTTCACGGCTGTGGTGGTAACTCGCTGGTGGGAGAGACGTGAATCGGGATATGCCCGCAATCCGTCTCCAGAAGCGGGGTACGAACACCACCACCTCCCGTGATGAAACATGCACTACACTTACGGGATTGACGATTATATCCCTTGACGCGCCCGGAAATAAGAAATAATGAATCACTCAAACCCAACCTTTCCCTCACCAAAAACGCCTGCAGCCCCGTGGCCTTCTCCGCCCCAACCCTCCTCGTCCCCTCCTGCCCCACCCGCCTCGCGTCATCCCGCAACCTCCCCCTCCCCGCTCCGCCAAGCCCTCCTCGCCACGCCCCTTCCCGCCTCGCCGGTAGCGACCGTCGCTCATTGTATGCGAGACCTAATGGCGCGAGCACGGCTTGTTGCGTATTCATCCGATATGCAGAATCATTTCGCCACGTGTGTAAGGTCCGGACGCGCCGACCGCCGCGGGCGCTGCTGCCACTACAAAGGAGCTGCAACCGTAAGCGCTGCAGTGTACTCCGCCGCAACGCACGGGCGAAACCTCGAAAGCGAAAGCGAAACCTGTTCAGAACCAGTTTTCGCTTTTCTTTTGCATTTGCGGAAAACCACCACGTTTCGCTACCATATTATATATTTTTTTATTTTAGGTGCCATTGTGAAATTGCAGAAAAACGTAAAAAGCTTTAGAAGAACAGTAATACTTTAGAAGTTATATTTTAAGAATAATGAAGTAGTTGATGTACATGTCAATGAAGCTCATAAATATATAATTAAATATGCACAGAACAAACAATCCGCTCTAATGTACATCTAAATCAGTGTTTGGAACATTTATTCTGGAAATATCTCAACGGTATTTTATTTCTAAAATGAATTGTACCTGAGTATTTCTAATGGTTATTTTAAAGGAAATATGATATTTATTTACAAAATAGCGTTCGTTTCTCAACTGACGTAACTTTCACTTCAGTTGTTAATAACTAAGATGGAACAACGTGTATCACGTCATTTAAATGACCTGTGGTACAGTTTATTTGTGTTTAATGACTGAATAGAGTTGTTGAAGAACACAAGGCAAATTTTAAACAATAAATTGAAACAGATTTGTTGAATCGGTAAAATGTTGTACTTCCCTATCATATTTGATAATGTAATTCCCACAAAAATTAAATTACATGAAAGGCTATTAAGCCTATCCTACCCCTTTCAGATTCAAACTCACTTATAAGTGACTAATAACTACGTACATTGTGTGTCGTAACTATGTTAACTTTATTGAAATATTTTCTGCATTTCTCTGCTTTTTGTGATCAAAATTTAAAACTAATTTCAAAGCCTTCCCTTGAAATGCTGCGGGTATTTCATTAACGTTTCTCTACCATACGTCACATAAAAGTATTTACTGTTCTTTTAACTGTAAATACATTTAATTAAATATATCAATTTTAGCCAAAAAGAGGCATAAGGTATTGGTTGGAATTACAGAATATTTTACTGGAATACTTTGACATTAAGTTATACTTTTATTCCCATGCTTTTTAATTTCACATCCATGAACACTAGCTGGTTAAATTGTGATAAAAGGACCGAGGAACGCGTAAGCCATGCCCGCCTGGTACCGCGGTTTCGGCCACTGCCCCCATCCCCCACCCCGAGCGGCGCGGCGTCTGCCGGTGGGTGATTAATGCAACGGCGGCGGCGTCGACGATGATAATCGCGCCGGCTGCCCGTGCCTCGCGGTTAATGATGCTGCCAGCGGTGATGCTAATCCGGAGATTTTCACCGGCAGACGCCACCGTTGCCGCCGCCGCCGCCGCCGCCGCCGCCTCAGCCGCCGCCACCGTCGCCGCCACAGCCGCCGCCGCCGCCGCCGCCGCCGAGGTTCCGGTAACTACGGCTCACTTCATTTGTTGCACCCCCCGCCCCCTCCACCACCCGTCCGTCTTGCTTGCGGCACTGAAAGAGCCGTCAGAGAGGGCAGACCGCTGAATTAATTTATTATGGATTCTTGTTGTATCATACCGCGCATCTCGGGTGACTGACGGACGGACGTAATTATGCGTCTGCCAGTTTCGTACGAGACTGACGACTCAGAAGCAGGGTTGGAGAGTTTTCAAAGTATAGCTGGGGAAGTTTTATTGTGAAGGCTGCAAATGATATGCAAGAATGATTGTTGTGGACATAGTGCGGAAGACGCTAAAATAATTTTGTCGCGTCACTGTCTGTGTTTTGGAGGGGTTGTTTCATGATGTCCATATTATTAAAGATTTTATAGAATGGTTGTGTGGGAAAGGTTATTTCGGAGATGCATTTACTAACTTTAGTGAAGGCAATAATGAGATATCATAATAGGACTTAAACTTGTCTCAAAGATTCCGATCCAAGAAATTATCTATGTGGAAATCTCTGAAACTATTAGAAATTCTTATTGGAAAGTATGCTAACGATTCATTCTTTGAAATTAAGTATAACTATCACCGATTCATGTTTTATTTATGAAATAATTTGCGCTGTATATAACAATTGATGCTTTTTGACTCGTCTTTTGAGACTCGTCTTTTATCGTCGAGTCGTCCGTTAACAGTTCACTCGCTTACAGATATTGCTTCATCAAGAGATCAAAGTTAAGAGTCTATACGAATAGATTTAGATCTCTAGAAAGCATCTGACGTCATTAACCATATAATTTTGTTATCAAAATTACATTCAAGTGGAATTTGTATTACCCTAGATTACTCATCTTCGTTCCTTCCCAAAGAGTAGAAATAATGTACTGGCATACAAGAGCGTTATCTATTCATCTCTCCAATTATTTGGAAATTTAGAATGGGTTCTGTAAGGTTCAAATAACTATTAACGCGAATATGTATTTTACTTTTGTTATGTTATTTGCATTGTTGAAAACATTGACTATTAAACAATTTTTGTGCTTACTAAGTGTGATGGGTTTAGGTACTACGTTCAGTAGGGACTAGCGATTGTAAACTGACACGTTTCGTAGTATTTCTTTCCTGTTCTAAACGCTATAGATAAACATTTTTTCTATTGACCGTACTCTAAAAATGGAGTGGATTGCTAAAGAGTCTCATAGTGCGTGTCAGTGCCTCCGGTATAATTTCCGGTAAATACAGTAACCCGAAGTGGAGAAGTGGTGTCAGAAAACATTTCATTATTCCAGAACCGCCTACCAGTCTCCCCCTTACTTAAAAAAGCGCCGGTACTATTCATTTAAAATTATTTAAATAACAATTTAATTTAATTACTGTAAAACCATAACATTCTGTGAGCTACTTAATTTCCGTGAAACAAAAACAGTGTATTACCTTCCTCCTTGCACTATCGGAAAATTCATTTACCAAGAGATTACTTTCCTCGGAGAAAGCTCATCATTGGGAGGGTTCAAGAGAGACGGGCATAAGGATGGTGACACAAGAACTATTTCATTCCTCTTTGATGTGCTTGAAAACATATGCTTGCGCTATCCTCATCCCTGAAGATGGATTTGAAGAAGAAAAAGCGACGTAGAACATGTCCGAATGTCCGAGTATCTGAATGTTGGAACAATACAGTAATATTCGGTAAATAAATTAAACCGATGTGCACAGGTGGTATAAGAAGCCACTTAATTGATCCAGAATGGCGTCCATGTTATCATTTTCACCCGCACCCAACCACACCGGTGTCGTTCTCATAAAATACTCCTAACCACAACGAAATGTAATTACTGTAAATGTGAAAAATTGCATTCAAACAAAATGTCTGCGTAACACGCAAAGGATGTTAAAAGCTCCTGCTTATTTAGGTAGTGCATTATCCTGTAAAATTTCAGCAATGCAGTTGCAGTGAAACATTTTTTTCGTAGGTTAACATAAACAAGTCAAGAGTTTTGGATGATATGAGGATGGAAGTATACCCAGGAACCCGAAATGTATAATAAAATAATGAAAGACAATAACCAATAACTGATTTGTAATAATTTTATTTACGTGAATGACTAATAAAACAAGGGGTCTAAAAATCACATTTCATAGACAATCAAAATCTTTTCTCTAAATTACCGGCCTAGGTGACTCAGGATATCGATTGATGTCACTTCAGTGCCTCTGACCCATAGGTCTTAGGGTTCGAGTCACGACGGAAAGAGCATTTGTGACACTGGATACGTAGACAGGTCGAATTCAGCCGCTGCCAGGAGGAAAATTATAGCGACCGGCTGCTCTGATCGGGAGTTTTCCGTGGTTTCTCCGATCCACACCAGGCGAATGCCAGAGCAGTACCCTAACAAACAGACCAGGAACAATATTTTCTTCCTCTTCTGTGTCTTATTCTCACCCTTCATTTACACACCCTTAATCTTACATACACAGGTGCCGAGACATCATCTGGAAGCTCAGAGCTTGTCCCTGCTGGGCCGGTGCCTCTTTGGGGATAATTACCTGTTACGTGAAAACCCCGCAAGCCGTCGGATAGGTCGTCGCCGGATCTCGCACTTCAGCGGGGAAATATTATATCGCCCTTTCCCGCGATATAAGCATGGACTACACATACGGGACAAAATATCTCAGTAGGATACTCGCCCTGAATCACCAATCAATTAGTTTATCTACATTCCTTTAATTAAATTTGTTCAAAGAATTGGTTTCCCCGATCGGGACTCGAACCCGGGCCTCCTGTTTACGCCCAGCAGCTCTAACCACTAAACTACCGAGACAATAAGGTGCGTCGAACAAGGTGTCGGGAAGGTGACATTTATATGTGTATATACACACACACATTCCTTTAAAAATGAAAAATCCATTCCGTTTAACCTGTGCGAGAAACGAAAACGAAAATTTCACAGTGGCATTCCGCCTTCCTCCCCTCCACTCCCGGCGACGCCCTTAACAAAGAGATTACTCGGAGAAAGCACCTCCTTGGGGGCGGGAGAGGCGCGCGGAGAAATGACGGGGCGACCTGCCGCCGGTCGCGTGCCAGCGGGGGGCTCCTCCGGCCCAGATTGCGGCAGGGAGGGGGTGGGGGGTTCACTTTCACCGGCTTGTCACCGCCCCGCCCCGCCCCCGCCCCCGCGCCCATCACAAACGCCCTCGCCCGCGACCTCGCAGCACGGCGCCCGCACAGTGGTCCAGGAATGTAAGTCTATTTAAAACACTAAAGGTTTTCAGATAATTCTGTGATCACTGAATAAATCGAACATTGCAATAAAAACGATGATTCCAGACGAATTTTAAAGGTATATATTTTAAAGACGTTAGACCTCATTTGTGAGGTCCTCTTCAGTTTCTGAAAAGGTAATGTTACAAAATAATACTTTAAACAAACAATAAACTATTATCCGTCTGATTTACACAAAATATCGAAACTATGCTAAACAGCGGCAAGACACAGTTACCTGTCGACAGAGATGTGTCTGTCTCACCGACGTTTAGTGTAATTTCTATATTTTGTGTACCGTATTGACGTAAATGACGGATACTAGTTTGTTTGTTTAAAGTATTATTTTGTAACATTGCCTTTTCAGAAACTGAAGAGCTTCACAGATAAGGTTGCAACGTCTTTAAAATATATGCCTGTAAAACTTCACTGGAACTATCGTTTTTTTTTATTTGAACTAAGGGTTTTCATTTAGAAACAAAATTGTGAGCTTTCCAGAAAACTAAATTTCGTGGATTTTGCTTGACATAAAAGGTAGCGTGCCATAGATATGTTATCACTTGCTCATTTATATTGTTTTTATAGTTCAAACGCTAAATTTTAGAAACGTGTTAAAATTAATAGAATGAACCCTTAGCTGCGTCATTTCTTCATTACATCATTTTCAAGATCCAACACAATATAATTATAACACAAGGATATACTTGCATCATGAGGTTATAATTGAAATATCGAAGATAACGAGTATGAAGTTTGTTTCTAAATGTAAAGGTTAGTGAGTGAACAGAAATAAACGCAATATCTAGCAATTGTCTGACACACATTCGTTTACATAATTTCAGTGTCTTTAATTATAGGTGATGCTTTACGTTTTTAAGTTAAGATGGATAGCAGAATATCCAACAATATTCCACTACAACATATCAATACAGATCTAGGTAAAGATATATTTCAATTATATTTTCATAAAAATGTTTAATTGTGACTTCATTAAGAAGAGTGATTGTGTGGTTCAAAAATGTGTAAATCTCCCTACTTTTATTTTTGGAAAATAAGAATCACATGAAACAATACTTTAAGGGTTTTAAATTTTCCATGTAATGCATACCTAGTACTTTTTGAACTTTTTAACAATTTTTCCTTTTTTCTGATGTAATCGCAGGGGTTTATGTATTTTATTACGTATTCATTGTTTAACCTCTTGTTTAATTTTCATGCAAGTTCAATAACGTACGGAGTTTGTTTCTTCGCCCTCAAGAGTTAATAGCTATTCACGATAGAAATATTGCAAAGAGATGTTACAACAAGAATATCCAACTGTGTTTTACCATTTTGTAAAAGTTCTAATGAACTATAATTTTGGACTTAGATTTTTCTATTTACATAGAAAAAGATGACATACTGATGTAAGTAATAGAAAATATTAGTCCATGGGTTAGTTCCAGTATTATTTATATTATATTAGTTGTTAGAGGGTCATGGATAATTTCAATACTTGTATCGTCTTATTACGAGTCTGAGCTCTGGCTTAGGTTAAGTCTGACTTAAAAGAACCAGTGTTGGTAAATATTGTTTATTATAGACTTTATGTAATTACAATGCAATTTTTAAACAAGTACTTTTACTCAAACCACTAATTGGTTTTACCGCTCTAGTAGCTAAAGGTTCTTTCAAAAGCTCCAATGTGTCAAGTGATTTTCTTTCTTTGTAAAACTAGTAATAAACATATAATTTTAACTGTATGAGTAAAATAAATATTTTCGTTTAATCAACAATAAGTGTACAATATGTAACTAATAATGATTTCTCAGAATAATTTCAGAAGGAATTAAACTATGATGTTTTGCTATTATGCAACAAATGATCTAGTCTATCGAATTCTTCAAAGTTTTAAACAATACGTGTTTTTTGACCTATCATTTTGAATTATGTAGTTTTAACATCGTTTTCATACCATATTTTCCTCTCAAATCTATTAAAAGGGTTTCAATAATAGTGTATGTAAGAAATTGATACAATTATTGAATTATCTCAGCTTTTCTTTCACCCTCAACCACTGTGCTGGGACACCCTGAACCACTGAAGCCGCAGAGAAAGTCACAAAATTGGAAAGGAAGCTACGCGTTACGGGATGAAAAATAGAGCTCATTTTTTCTACCTTTTTTTATTCATCTTCTCGATCATGAAAAATACTCACCCCTTTGGTGACTACGTATGCCAGGTGCCGAAATGGAAGTGAAAGTTTTTGGGGGATGAAAGATGCTCCAAATTGTAAATGGATTGTCTTGACTTGGTAAAAAAATTACCTGATCTTTTTTTAATAATAAACTCATATTTTATGACCGAACTCGTCCCGAATAGCCTTTTTTTCGAAAACCGATATTGGTTTATTTTTTTCAGTTGTGTTATAGTCATATATTCATTTCTGTTTACTGAATAATTTTAAATACAAATAGGAAATTTAAATCTAGGAAAGAATTTGACGTTCGAGAACTTAAAAATTCTTGATATTTTCGGAATTCACGTTTAAATCACATGTTAATAAAGGAGAATCTACATAATTTATCTTTTGAATGATAAAAGAACGGGGGTCCAATAAAGTCGAAATCTGGAGCAAGTTGACCCCAGCTACCCCCTCTTGGTACCTCTGCATACCAAAACACTCCTTAAATTGCACAAAATTAGCAAAATATTCTAATTCAATTGCCGCAAACATCCTCAAATTTGGCCACACCATTACTATTATTCCTTTTAACAGCTTTTGTGTAA
The DNA here is from genome assembly GCA_038098605.1 of Gryllus longicercus. Lineage (NCBI taxonomy): Eukaryota > Metazoa > Arthropoda > Insecta > Orthoptera > Gryllidae > Gryllus > Gryllus longicercus. Next base: position 118,901 of record JAZDUA010000759.1, read on the forward strand.
TTGTAGCTGCTTAAATTTGTGGTTATTTTTCTGCACATTAATGATTCGATATATTCCAGAGATTCGAGAACATTTTAAAATGTGGCTTGCTGGAAAGGACAATTCCTCCTACCTCTAATTTTCATGTCATCTCACCCTCCATTTCCTTCAGCTGTTGGTCGTGTTCTTTCACTTTCATCCAAAGAAGCAGATGACTTTTAAAGCGAATTTTGACAGCTTGGAGGTGGTGATAATAGCACGCGCCTCAAACAATGCGTATTTTTCTTAGGGCCTTCCAGATGTGTCTTCTTTCTCCTTTGTAATCTATTATGCCACACGGCACGTGGATGGTAAAAGTGAAAGTCTTCGGATTAAGGGGGGTGAATGGGGTTGCTTTTTAAGATAATATTTTTTTTGTCAAGATGCATGCATAGCATTGTCATCCCATTCTCTCTCTTCGCCACGGCAGCAGGTGACTCAGTGAAAGTTGTCAGCTTGCAAAGGGGGAAACCAAATTTAGATCCGCCGTACCCCTGACACAGCCCAAAATTCTGCTCCCTTTTTCTATAAATTAGGGGACTCGATAAGTGAAAGTCCTTGTGACGCAAGAAGTCGCCAGATGGGCAGTGAAAATTAATGGATTTCGTTTGAGTTCGAGAGTGACAGTCTTTCCCGAAACAGCATTTTAAACGCAGGGTTGTTGGAGTCACAAGGAACAGTCTTGTTACAGCTTGAGCGATATCTCACCTTTTCAACAAAATACGGATCTAGTGAAAGCTGCCGCCAACACGCAAGTCCCACATAAAGCCTCAGAGAGGGTGGCAGGAACGGATGTGTTGTGGCAGGGATATCTCGGTCACGCCACCCCAGTTGAGTACACCCCAAAAGAATACAGTGCCCGAATGTGGAATACTTTTTACATTTTCGCCTCCAATTTTACAAATAAGCGCAAATTTGAAGACCAGAATAGATAATTACTTAAATTATTCATTTATAAACACGTATTTGTGACCAGTACGGTTAATATTATTCACTTATGTCAATTAGAAATTCACAATATTTCGTAACTAGAAAAGGTCCATATATTCCACATTGGATGTATCCTGTTGCTAAAGTGGCATAATGAATGCATTTTTTTGTTAGCAAATAATAACTGCATTAACGTCTAGAACAATGTTTATTTAAAGAAAAATACGCATATGATTTAATATTACAGACAATTACTGCAGACGAAATTCCTTTTTGTGGATTACCTGCACCTGGGACATGAACCTGTTCTTACACTTAGGTCATTGAGCCTAATCAGGTGAGTTCTTGAACCATACACCTCCACAGTACAGTATAGAATGTCAACAGAACGCACATCACAGCGAAAAGAAACCAAATGTAACCAAAATATAATTGTATACAGTCAAAAGAACCATGTACATTGTTCATACAGTAAAAATTATATTCTACGTTGGGACAATGCTCGTATTCCACATTAGGGACATACGGGGCACATTGCCTTCAAGTTGTTTAGCGGTCAATAACAACATCAATGTTTTATAGACACAACCAGCACATACTATAAATAATTATTCAAATATTGACGACACACCAGTAACAACAAACTTTTTGTTCACTGCTCCAATACTTTTTGTTGAAGTTCTGAAGAAAACACACTCTACAACTTCACTCAAGAGCTTTAACTAAGAAAACATACCTACGCTACATCAGGTTCCTCTTCAAAGTAATTCCCAAATTTTGTTTAGAGACGTCAGCTCAATACAGATTTGATACTCTTGTATTTCACATTAGGAACGTATTCTACATGAGTGAACTTTACCCTATTAATTTAGAATTATCTTTTAATGATTTCTCGATCTAACGATAAGACAATAACTTTGAATCAATAATGCAATAGCATTGATTTTACAACGTTTATGAAGATAGTAATTCGAATACAAACAAATATACGCAACGCCTCAAAGATTTTAGAGTAATAATAATAATAATAATAATAATAATAATAATAATAATAATAATAATAATAATAATAATAATGTGTTTATTAATGGCAAGGTTCAGGATATAGTGCCTGTTTTTCCTATCTACTGAATCTACATTAATTTAGGCTAGAATCATTTCAGATGGGGAGGGCAAGCTGTACATTTCTGTCTGGGAGTACAAAACTAGGGACCATCCCGACACAAGCCTTAAGCGATTGAGTAAAGTCAGAAATCTTCAAATGGAATGGTGGCTTCGGTCTGAACGTTATCAATTCATGGAAGTGAAAGAAAAGTGAAAAATGAAGGAAGGGAAACAAATGAAAATGAAGACGAAAATCCGAAGGAGAAAGAAGAAAGGAGAAAGACTAGGAGGGGGACCAGCTGTACATTTATGACTGGGAGTGCAAAACAAGAGACCTTCCCGGCGGATGCCTTTAGCGATTGAATACACCCAGCAAACATGCAATCAAGATGACAGTTTAGGACCGAACATTAATAGTATAGAATATGATATTCTTGTAGTAGTGAAAGAAGAGAAAAGAGCTATTCAGAGGAAGGGGTCATAAAGAAAAAATGATAAAATCTGTGAAAGGGGGGGGGAGAAACGGCGAAGAGAAGGAAGAAGAAAAAGAACTGTGCCGAAAAGTACAATTATTCCAGAGACGATACAAAATGATATGTTTGGTATATTAGCACTTTATATAAATATAAAATCATTTTAATACCAGAGAATCACAATACTCTATACGCTAATAGTACCAATGATTTCAAATAAAATATTGACAGTATGAAGGAAAATATCTTGCAATTAAGATAATAATAATAATAATAATAATAATAATAATAATAATAATAATATAAATATAGCTGTACTAAGTACATTTTCTCTTGAGAGTCGCTAATAACAATATATATGTTTTATTTGAACAATTTCATTGGGATATACAGAAAATATATTATTGTTTATCGAGACTGTGAAAAACCCTATCGATGTATTCAAGCGTCCGCATGTGCTGGGTAGAGATTTGTTTGAGACCATTCTGCAAAAAAAAAAAAAAAAAAAAAAAAAAAAAAAAAAAAAAAAAAAAAAAAAAAAACGCATGAAATCCGATGAACAACGCGTGCCGTTGGCACGGGCCTCCAAGGCGCCTGCGCCATTAAGACAGCAGCAGCCTCTCGATAGAAAGGGTCGTAAAGTATACGGCCGCCCTGCATCACCAATAGCTTCATAAATGTCGCCGTGTTGTGAGATGATCGTCTCATACGACCTCTTTAATGGCACGGCGACGAGAACGTAATTGGCAAACTCGTCTTCTAGAACTCAATTTAGCCACTACAAACAGGTGGGTCCCAAACTGCGACATTATCTCCCGACACGAGAGGAAAATAATTTTACAGGTAAGGAAACCTCGTCGGCTTCCGCGGTTTTTGTGATCGCGGCCTGCTATAAAGCGAGTATTTATTTGCATGTTGGGTGCTTAAACGCCATTCGTAAATCATTAGAACCAGATCTTCGTTTAGACTCGATTGCATTCAAATAAACAATTCGGCAAACCTGGAGGGTCGCCCTATTAAAAAGTTCTAGCTCCCCTGGGAGAAATTAAGACCATTTTATCGTGTGCTTGCTTATTCATGAGCACTTTTGCCGCTTCTTCTGTGGAGCTCTTCAGCTTTCTTCTGAGTGACATGGGCTACCTCTGGGGGCGTGATCGGAATTTAATGAGAGTTAATCCTCCAAATTCCAAGATGGCGCTTAGCAGGTGTATGAAAATGCATATCAAATTTTAACCATTAGAATATTCATGTTTTTGCGTTTTACGATTATTTTTTTCTCCACAATAACATTTTATTTTGAAACATTACCATTGTGGGAATTAGTTCTGCCTGAATGCATGGAATGCAAATACTTATTAAAATTCGCGTGCTAGAATATTTCTTTGGTGAATTCAATGTCCCTTGGGCAATTCTGTTTGCATGTATCTTTGCATGTATCTGTTGCTCAACTGAACACAAAAAAATATTCCCCAAGTATTCGCACCTACGTGCACTAATCATGACCTTTTTAGGTCTTGTCAGCAGCACCCAAGCATTAGAAAATGTTTCCTATGTAAGACATTAACGAAAACAGTTTTTTTAGGTATTGTAACGAATATTGCATCACCTGCCGAAGTCGCTGCGCGTGGATTGCGTCATCTGCCGCCGTCCCTTCCCTTCCCCCGAACTAGACGGTTCCGGACTATTCGCGAGCCGCGGGGAAACGCCGTGAAAGAGCCAGGTGCCTGGAGTCAAGCGCCGGGCAGGTATAAATGCGCCGGCCGCGGCGGCCGCGAGTGAGTCATTCAGAAGTTAGTAGAAGAAGTTAACAGGAGGAAGTCAGTAGTGAGCAGTAAGACGTCAGTCCGTCAGTGTGTCCGAAGTGGAAGCTGTGCTGGGAAGTGTGCATTGCGGTGAAGAGTGGTGCGGTGGTTGAACAGCAGTCAGCAGTCTGAAGTCTGCAGTGGAAGGAGTGAGCTGTGAAGGGTGCATCGTGGTAAGCAGTGGTGCAGTGGGGAAACAGCAGTCAGCAGTTTGAAGTCTGCAGTGGAAGCTGAGCTGTGAAGTGGGCATCGCGGTAAACAGCAGTGCAGTGGACCCTGGTGTGCGCAGTGAAGTGTGGTCTGCGCAAGGAATTGTGGTCTGCGCAGGGGAATTGTGGTCTGTGCAGGGAATTGGGGTCAAGTGCAGTGGACCGTGGACAGTGCATGGACTGACTGATACTGTAGAAGAAGAGAACTGTTTAAATAAATAGTGTGTAAGAAGTGAACTGTGTAAATAAATCAAGAGAACGGAGTCGCGTGTAACAGTGTAAATAATTAAGTGTAATATATCTGTAAATAGACCAAGTAGATTTTAGTGTATAATTGTTCCCGAATAAACGTCTTTGTTTAAATATTGTGTTGGTTTTAATTCACCACGGAGAAACGTTACAGTATTATAAAACTCAGCAGCGCAATAATTTCCTACCATCTTCTCACATTGTGCAATTTACTCCATGCATGCCTGCTCTACATCATCTCTTACATATCAAATATGAAAATCAAACAGCTTTCATTCAATTTAATTATATCTTCCGGAGCAAACAGGAGACTGTCCCTCATTGCATATATTCATTAGCTCAATATATTTAAACTACGAGCTTAGGTTAATTTCTTTTTTTATCTATAAATTGGTCAAAAAGAATTTAGAGGTTGATACACTAACACTTAAAAACTTTCTACTCCAGTGTACTACGTACTCCAGAGTTAAACTCTAGTGTACGCCAGTTAACCTTTACCTTCTCTACTCGACTTTACTTGCCCACTCCAGAGTACAAACACAATGAGCTATCGGTAATGTGGCGCAAGTTTGAAATCCGGCCTTTGTATCCAATATGTTGTCAAAACTAGTATTTTTTTTTTAAATGCAAAAACGAATATACGCCAGAGGGAGTTCGCAAACAAACAGCCTACCTGATTAGCCGTTAATGCTAAGGCGATGGTCTCATTGGAGCCAATTTTGGTAGAAAGATTGATCGGCCGAGATCAGGCATTTTCGTATGTCAGATTCAAGCACGTGACGGTAAAAGGGAGTTGTCAAAGGGCAGTCCTTAGAAAAGAGAGTGCCACAACAGTCACCATATCCTCTCACCCAATAGCCACGTTAGGCAGCATTCAAACGTTAAACAGAAATTATGACAATTGAAGGCACTGTGTTGATTTTCAAGGATTTTAGGGAGATTCGTGGTTCTTAACACACACTATACCACACAGTTACACCTCTCCTGAGAACTGAATAAAATATGGATAATACTTACGACGGTCAGTGGAAAAAATAGACTATTTAATTCATGTTTTTCAACGTTTCGGAAAATATTTTTTAGTCATCAGGGTTTGCAATCACAAAAAAACGTTATTTTAGCCTATTAACCAGCATTCACAATAACTGGAAAAAGTGTTTAATTTCGTTCTGTCAGTTCCATTCGCCCGAAATCAGCTGGAGACTCAAGGCCACAAGGAGAGCAGTTGGAATATTGCCCAGTAATTTTTTTTTTCGATATCGTCACTATACATAATGTTGTAAAATTGGAAATACAAAAAAATTCGAGAAACATGCAAGAATAATAATATGTATTCTTGAGTAGGGAAATTCAACGATTAGTAGTACGCACGTCGAAGATTTACAGGCAGCACGGAATCATTGAAAGAGCCGGGGTTATTCATTTACAACACGCTTTCAACTAAATTAACAACAATTCTTCAATCGAAGAATAATTCGTGGAAGTTATATTTCTTCAAATACAATATACATAGTTCACTTTTCTTACACTCTACACATATTCTTACACATATTCGTTGTGTGCTAACGTCTTCATTTGTTGGAATGTCAAAAATAATGAATATACTGAACGGGCCTCAACGCCTCTACCTCATCGCCTCTACCTCATTAGTTCCAGAACAAACCAGAAAGAATTTGTGAAATAAATGCAAATGATTTCTATATTTTGTTGGTAATAGTTTTCTGACCACGTTAATACAGACACTAAAATATATTAGTTGAATAATTTATTTCTTTAACGTTTCTCACATAGTTGAGGTTTTCTCCAAAAATGTATGGTCCAGACATGTTGAAAACATAGTAAAATTCTCCTAGCATTTTATAAACTAATTGTCAATATTATAAAAGAACTGTTTGTGAAAGAACTTAATGTATGTGAAGTTACATGTATGATCTCGCCAATTCCCCACGCATCATCAGACCGAAAATATATTTCTTAAATTTTTTAAATTTTTCTCAAAAATCACGCTACCACACCCCTCATACTATTTGGCGGAAATTCGTGTCAAGATAAATGCTCGCTGAACCAAACCAAATATACAATGGGTGCGCTAATTTTCTATGAGTTCTTTCCATCATTCGGGCCTTCCAAGAATGTGAAGACGCATGTATCATCTGGCCAATTACGCACACATTATCTGGCCAAAAAATATTTCTTACAATTTTTTTCATAGACGAGGCCACGACACTCCCATAAAATTTGGCAGAAATTCGTGTCAAAATAAATACTGACAGAACGAAATTGAATATATAATGGGTACGCTAATTTTCTATCGAGTTCTTTCCGTCATTCGTGTCTTCCAGAACGTCTCAACGCCCCGAAAGGGATGTAGCGTATTTCAATTTTTACTCTCGGAGGATCAGAGCAGCGTCGGCGATTGTGGTGAATAAATAGTTCGTGCATTAGGGCTACGGTCGCGGCACGTGTAAAATTCGGTTCTATTACTCAGCCGCTTTCGATGCCTAATTTGGATTTTTTGTCGCTGCGATCCACCTAAAAAATCGGCGATCAGAGCCGGCTAAGAGTTGCCGAAAGATGAATCGCAGAAGCTACAAAGGCTGCTTATTTCTCGAGCATTGGTTTCGGAAGTGGGTTTACAACCGTTTTTCTCGTACCGACTACTTCAATTACTAATCTACCTCGCACGTTTTGTTTGTTTTTTATTGTTGTTTTGCTTTTTAAGCCATCCTACCGTTTGTATCATAGAATCATTACTGTTGTATGGTGCATGAACTATGGACCCGGTAATAAGACACATATCGTACATCCAGACATACCTAACCAGTTCGAACCCTCTTTCCATTCGCCGTATACCAGCATCCTGTCTCAACCTTTCCTATTCCACCTAGCCCATATCTCTTTCCCCGTCCTATTGTCAATCGCTACATTGTTCCCGCATCAGCGTCCCGCCTCGTCGCCTCTACCGCGTCGCCTCTACCTCACCGCCTCTACTTCTTCGTCTCTACCTCATCGTTCCCGCCTCATCATTAACTCACCGTTCCTGCCTCATCGTTCCCGCTTCGTCGTCCCTACTTCGCCGTGCCCGCGCACCGTTCCCGCCACACCCTCGCAAGCCATTGTCCTCATCTAACCGTTCCCGGCTCCATGTTTCCACTTCCTAAGCTTTTTATCCCCGCCGCATCGTTCCCTCCTACATCCTTCCTCTACATTTCTACCGACAACCCTGCTAGTCAGTCACTGCCTCACCATGCCTGCCAACTCATTCCCGTCTACACGGTCATGTGTATCTGCTTCAGAATTCAATTTCCTTGTGTTCACCTCTTAGACACTCTGCGTCCCACCTTCCACATCCCCACCTCATCCACCATGTCCCAACTTTCTGATCCCCAACTGCACGTCCCCTCCTTCAAGTTCCCACCTTCACGTCCCCACCTGCACGTCCCCACCTTCAAGTTCCCACCTCCACTTGTCCACCTGCACGTCCCCGCCTCCACGTCCTCATCTCCACGTTCCCATCTCCACGTTCCCATCTCCACGTCCCCGCCACCACGTCCCCACCTCCACGTCCACACCTCCACGTCCCCACCTCCACGTCCCCACCTCCACGTCCCCACCTCCACGTCCCCGAGTTCACGTCCTCGCCTTCACGTCCCAGCCTCCACGTTCTCGCCTCCACGTTCTCGCCTCCACGTTCTCGCCTCCACGTTCCCGCCTCCACGTTCCCGCCTCCACGTTCCCGCCTCCACGTTCCCGCCTCCACGTTCCCGCCTCCACGTTCCCGCCTCCACGTTCCCGCCTCCACGTTCCCGCCTCCACGTTCCCGCCTCCACGTTCCCGCCTCCACGTTCCCGCCTCCACGTTCCCGCCTCCACGTTCCCGCCTCCACGTTCCCGCCTCCACGTTCCCGCCTCCACGTTCCCGCCTCCACGTTCCCGCCTCCACGTTCCCGCCTCCACGTTCCCGCCTCCACGTTCCCGCCTCCACGTTCCCGCCTCCACGTTCCCGCCTCCACGTTCCCGCCTCCACGTTCCCGCCTCCACGTTCCCGCCTCCACGTTCCCGCCTCCACGTTCCCGCCTCCACGTTCCCGCCTCCACGTTCCCGCCTCCACGTTCCCGCCTCCACGTTCCCGCCTCCACGTTCCCGCCTCCACGTTCCCGCCTCCACGTTCCCGCCTCCACGTTCCCGCCTCCACGTTCCCGCCTCCACGTTCCCGCCTCCACGTTCCCGCCTCCACGTTCCCGCCTCCACGCACCCGCTTCCTCGCACACGCCTCCACGCACCCGCTTCCTCGCACACACCTCCACGCCCCCGCCTCCACGTCCTCACCGCTACGACTCCGCCTCCACGTCCCCACTTCTCCGACCCTTCATGCCTCTCGGCACGATTCCCGAGACCATCAGTTCCGTTCCCGTTTCCCGTTATCACTGGAACCCTACACCTGCAAATCTTGCAGCATCGCTCCCTCGCCTCCTTCTGCTCCGTTCTCCCTGCGCGCATCCTGCTTCGTTAAGAGGCTCCCGCGGCGGACTTCGCGCCGCACGCCCCGTCGACCGCGCGGACGCCACACCTGCCCCGTGCGAGTCGTTAGCCGCGCCTCGAGTGGTTTTAGCGATGCCGCCGCCACCGCCGCCGCCGTCGCTTCTTCTTTTATTTCGCAACGCACACACACACACGCGCGTGTGGGCTCGCACGCACACGCGCGCGTGCGCTGGTGCGGGTCCCTGCGCCCCAACCGGTCGCACGCAGTGGGTTCGACTCTCGATCTACAGAGATCGTCTACGTTCAGTGAGGGAGCGTCACAATGCGGGATGTCTAACAGCCGACAGATTCACGTGTGCTGTATGCAGGTAGTTGGTGAAAAACTGCGCAAACGGGTATTCAGTTTGCTGCAGCAATGTCAATCGACGTTTATGGCTTAATTCTACGATTCAGTTCCGTTTAATATTCCCCTTATTCATTCTAATACGTGCATTCCGATTATGCCCACTTTGTTGCAAGTTGTAGGTTCTTTTCTCAGTTAGTTGTTGCCACTGATATTAACGATGTTTAATTATCGACCATCACAATGCGTGAATCTAGTTAAGTCATCAGGGTGAAAGTTCTGCCTATTGCTGTGACCCAGACCGGGAGGTTCTAGGGTTCGAGTCCCCAATCCTTAAACCAGCGTCCTTCACACTAAATATTTCACACGTGATGGACTCGACCAATAGGTCGATGCTATCTTAAGAACTATTGTTAAGGATATTGAAGTATGGATGAGAGGAAAGGAAGAGCAAGAAGGAATGGGAGAGGGAAGAAGGAAAATCTATCTGTTTAGCGTTTTTTTTACAGCCTAGGCCGTTTTTCGCATCCCAATTTCCATGTCTCCTTATCCCGTAGGTCTTTTTCCTCTATTTCTCTTTTTTCCATAGATTCAGTTATTGCCATTTTCCATGTCCTTCTTGGTCTTCCCCTGTATCTTCATCGATTGGGTATCCATTCCCAAACTTTTTGTGGAAGTTTATCTGATGTCAACCTTTTCATATGTCTAAACCATTTTAGTTGTTTCAAATCGATCGTCTTGTTAAAGGTTGTTTGCACCTTCATTTCATTTCTTATTTCATAATTTCTTATTTTATCTAAAAGAGAAAGTTTACAACATCTTCGCCAGAACATCATTTCTGTTGCTTGAAGTTTTTCTCTCATATTTTTTGTTAGTGTCCAGACTTCTGCCCCATAGAGTATGGTACTCTCTATGAAAGAGTATACCACTCGTATATGCTTTTCATTGTCTTGAAATAATTCAGAAATAATTGAAATAATAGAGTTTCACAGAACTGGATTCAGTTGTCTTGTGGCTATTTTTCCTCTTATATTTTCATTTTTCACAGGAAAATGCACAGAAAATAGTCAATAAAAAGATTTAAATCATTAACGCCCGAGAGACCTCAGTGCGCGTATTAATTTTATTATTTTAATATTTTGGTTTCTTCTTAATTAAATTCATTTGTTTACAAATAAATGACACCTATCAGTAATCGTACTTCTTACTAATAATTATGTCGCTAGATCCCCAGAAGACTAAACTTCGTGGCATTTCCAGTCTGTTTTATTATTTAAATTTTATATTTTCAATTAAACATCAATATTATTACTTTAATATTTTTGTTTCTTATTAATACATTAATTTGTTTATAAATAAATGTAGACACCCAGTTAGTAATGTTTTTTCTTACCAATAAAATATTTCACAACGTTCCCTGAACTTCGTGGCTTCGTGTTTCAAGACCGAACCACGACTTCTAATTTCTAGAAGTACACACCTGTTTCATATATTCAATTAATTATTATTTTATTTTAATATTTTTATTTTTTCTGAATTAAATTAATTTGCTTATAAATAAATGTTGACATCTAGAAGTAACGCCTTTTTCTTACCTATAAAAGCTTTCACTAGGTCCCTGAAGTCTAAACGTCGGGGCATCGTGTTTCCAGAGCAATCCTCTGACTGTGTGGCGTGGCGTCTGGTCGCGCCAAAGCGCCCATTAGAGGGACCACAGCCCCCTGGTAATAGTCGTCACCGGACCCTGTCTACCAGCACGAGTCGCTGGCTCGCTCCAACCCGTCCTGTTCCGGGGACCACACGTTATTTTGCTCCTTTTTTTCGAGCGTCTGATTTTTCGGCACCCGACGTCTCATGAGATCGCATTCCAGGCGTTTTTCAGCGGCATCCTCCATTTCCGATCGGGCGGCGCCAAATCGTAATATCTGTTTTCACAGGCCCAGTTTCTTTCCCGCTTCAAAACCGCCGCGGAACTGTGGTCGCAATTTTCGCTTTTTAATTTGACGTGCGTGATGTAAGGGAAAACATTAATGATCGTTTTTGTACGTAAACGACAAAAATTCTAAACTGCACGCAAATTGTATCAGTAGTTGTTTACTGTTTTTAAATCTGAATCTCTGGACCGAATTTCAGCGAGTCTAAATGCTAATGTCTATGTTCTACGGTCCAAGTGTTTTGACTTGATTTCTTTGAAGTAATAATAAGACAGGAAGTCGAGCTTTTCTATTACAGCATGTGATACGTACCATTAATGTATTTTTCTTTAGAAAAAAAACAGGTGCTATTCGAATAGTAATTAAAGATTTTTTCAACATTTGACGGGAGAGAATCTCTCCTAACGAAATAAATAATTCCCGTTTGAAATAATTTCTTCTAATTTCAAAGGCTCTCTTGTGAGTGACATTAATTACAACACAACTGATGTTTTGTCCCACTTTATCTCATTTGACATCACTGTAATTTTAATAGCAGGATGTCCAGAAGAAGTTCAACGACCATTTTCGAATTCTTGGAAATATTTTGATCATAAGTCGAATTTCTGATAACTTAATACAATGTATTTTTATAATACATTTCATGATTATTTTCAGTAGTACGTTTCCTGAAATTTGAGGATTATTTTTGAACAGTTACAACCCACAAAAATAACTATTAAAAAACGTAAGAGGAGAATTTGTAAAAATGTTTGATGATTTGATCGATGCATTTCCAATTCATTTTTGAGTTTAAATAAATTAATTAATGCAACCTTGTAGAGTAGAATTTTCTCAAGAACATTCATGCCCTTTTTAAATAGCCTTATTTTACCACAGTGTAACCTTATTTAACGTGTACACAGAGTAATTTTTTTTTTTAGAATATAAGGCAAAGAAATGATGTCTTTGAGAAATAACAATACAGTGTGTTCCTTAAAGAAGATTTTCAAGTTGACATAAATCGCGTACTTCTCAAAGGTGCATTCGTGTTTTCAATTGGTAGACGATTGAAAACTTTTTTTAGCATTCTTTGAACCAGTGTTACATCTTAAATCATTTCATACGCATGCTCTCCGAAACCCTTCCGAACGTGACACTATCATTGGGTCCAATTATATCCCCATCATCGGCGGCACCTTTGTCTTTCCCGGCAATCATCCCCTCTTCTGTTCTGCACGAAGTGCATGTGTACACAAGGTGCTCCATGCCCTGCAGCTCGGCTGACGATAGGTTGCGTATTGGGGCGGAAGCGCGCGGTGGACTGAGATCAATATCCTCGCAGCTGATCGCCGAGAAAAAAAAAAGAAAACACAAACACAAAAAGCATCTCGCGCACGTGTATAAGAATCGTTCTGGAATTTGCCTCGGAGGCCCACACGGACGACGGGCACACCGGTCTGACCAGCAGCGGTCCGCGTTCGAGCCCCGGACCTGCCTAATAAGGAGCTGGCACAGTAACCATGCGGCCGAACGCACGGCACGTTGGGAGTATTTGTGTAGGTAAGCTGCTGCGGGGTTCGACTGTAGGTCCGCACGTAGATGGGATCGGAAGGAGGAAATCAGTCAAATAACTTCCCGGTCTTTCCACTCTCTTGTCTGCGTACTATAGTGTACGGTGTGTCTTTGTGTCTGCTGTCTGCCAGTCAGACGACCTGTCTACGACAGCATTTGAACCAGGGAGATATATCCATTTTATTTCTTCATCAGAATTTGTATTTATCTGTACCGCCTTTGGTACCAAGATTACCTAACAACGTAGCCGTGAGCACGGGGAGGGGAAGTGAGAGGGGGCCGGGGGGCCAGAGAACTCCTAAAAAATTTCGAAAGGGTGATGGACCAAAATTTTATTTTCGTATGAATGATCAATTCCTTAATTCTTTTTCCGTTCTTTAAACTGATATTTCAAGATATTGATACACGATATTTAGGAAAGAAGCAATGCAAACAACCTGTAAATGGTTCAACTAAAATTAATTATAATTCTTAATTGTACCATTAAATTTATAATTTCATTCTTCTTTTTGCCTCTTTTATGTATACACTAGAAAATATGACAAATAAAATTTTAAAAAAGGTAAATGGAAGAGGGGGCCAAAAAACGCCCTTCCAGTTTTAGATTGCACACGCTTTAGCCTAAATCTGTATCTTTTTCTTATAATTTTTCTTTATCTGACGCTTCGGGTGATTAATGTTTTAGTCTGAGAAACGTTTAAATTATTTGAACAAAAAGATCTTAGGGTACGGATGAATAATTTTCACTCACCTATGAACGACTTTTTTACACACTTTTCCATTGAACAGAAACAGTATATTCCGTTCAACTCTATTTAGATAATTTATTGGGCTTTCTGGTTTCTTTCTTCACATCATTCAACCTGGAGGCACATCAATGGTACTAAACCATTTGAAAAATATCTAAAGAAATAAGAAGAATATTTCCGAGGTCATTGCCTGAAAAAAGGGGCATTCCACGTCTTGATATTAAAAGAATCTCTTGTAAATCACAACGTATCTTGTCACTTGAAAAAAAATCATTCTATTTCACTCTGCTTTTTCTCAAGGGGATTAACACTTCAAAGTTGTACCTAAATGAATAACACTCCGAATGATTACTGGCCAATTAGTGGAAACCAACTCGCCTCTGTCAGATAAAAGGACAGAACATATTTTTAATATTCCACCCAGTTTCTCTAATTATCATTATCGATTTCTTTTCATAGTAGCGTTATAACCTTCTCGTTAGAAGTTCCGCAACGCGGAGAAGCATCGAAGAGAAGAAATAATTGAACCTGTCGCAAATTACCTTCAAGGCGAAAACTGGAAACTTGGGACCGAAATCGAAAATTCATGCAAACCGGAACGGCAACCGGTTCCATCCAAAATTCCTCCGACCGCGCCCGGCGCCGCTCAACGCTCCCGCTCGCAAGCTGCGGAGGACCGCGACCACGGCAACACCGGTGGCGGCAGCGGTGGAGGTAGTGGTAGTGGTAGTGATGATAACAGTGGAAGTTGGAGTGGTTATGTGGAAGTGGAAGTTGGAGTGGTAGTGGTTGTAGTGGTAATGGTTGTAGTGGTAATGGTTGTAGTGGTAGTGGTTGTAGTGGTAGTGGTAGTAGTGGTAGTGATTGTAGTGGTAGTGATTGTAGTGGTTGTAGAGGTAGTGGTTGTGGTAGTGGGGATGATAGTGGTAGTGGTTGTGGTAGTGGGGATGATAGTGGTAGTGGTTGTGATGGTAGTGGTGATTATAGTGGGAGTGGTTGCAGTGGTTGTAGTGCTAGTGGTGATTATAGTGGTAGTGGTTATAGTGGTAGTGGTTGTAGTGGTAGTGGTGATGATAGTGGTAGTGGCGGTAGGGACGGCGGCAGGCGGTGCGCGGCGGGCGGCGGCGGCGGCGGCAGGGGCGGCGGCAGGGGCGGCGGGCGGCGGGCGGCGGGCGGCGGGCGGCGGGCTTGCAGTCCCGGGCGGTGGGCCAGAGCCACCTGCTGCCGGAACGCGCTTCGCGAGTCGCCTCCCCAGACGGCGCCAGTGATGACGCGCGCGACGACCCAGACCAGTTGTCATTTCTTCCGTAGCGAGATACAAAAATGTTCGTTTACTGCCGCGAACTTCGTTTCGCTGCCAATTACATACTACGAAACATTGTCAACATTACGTCACGTCTCTTCCTCAGAAATGGCTTGAGAGCAATGAAAATGTTTTCTGTTTAAGCGTCAATGCCTTATTGACATTCGAACTTTTGAATTTCATCTTACAAGCTACGTCTGGATCTTTCTCGATCCGTATAGCTCCATCCATCTCCGTCTTGCACCGTCTCGCTTCGCCTCGATCCGTCTTGATCCCTCTCGCTCTGTCCTGCTCCGTATCGCTTTGTCTCGCTCCTTCTGGCATCGTCTCGATCTTTCTCGCATCGTCTCGATCTTTCTCGCCCCGTTTCGATCGTCCTCACCCCGTCTCGATCTTTCTCGCCCCATCTCGATCTTTCTCGACCCGTCTCGATCTTTCTCGACCCGTCTCGATCTTTCTCGCTCTCACATGGTCCGTGACGCTCCATCTCGCTATGTCGCGATCCTTCTCGCTCCGTTCTGCTCCGTCACTCTCCGTTCTTCTTGGTCTCTTTTCGATTCTCATCATTTCCTTCCGTCTCTCATCGTCTCCCTTCGTATTTCTCCGTCTCCTTCCGTCACCTTCTGGTTCCACTGTCCTCAGCGACGGCTCTCCGTCCCAATAATTCGCCAGCCATTACGACTTTCCCGCTACCTCCACCGTCATCCCCCCAGCCACCACATTCAGCCGCGAACGCAGCGCGTCACCCGCCACCCACTTCGTAATGCCCGTCACCTCCCTCCTTCACCGCCATCCGGCACCGCCGCCCGCCACTGCCCGCCACTCTCCGCTACTGTCCGCCACTCTCCGCTACTGTCCGATATTGTCCACTACCCGCCACAGACCTTCCACTGACCCTTGCCACTGTCCGCCACTGTCCACCACCCGCCTCAGACACCTTCCACTAACCCTCGCCACTGCCCGCCACTGCCCGCCACTGCTCACCAGTTCCTGCTACTGTCCGCCACTGTCCACCACCCGCCAACGACGCCGTCCACCGACCCTTGCCACTGCCCGCCACTTCCCGCCACCGTCACCCGCCACCGCCACCCACCACCAACTCTTGCCACCACTGCCACCGCCCGCCACCGCCCGCCACCGCCCGCCACCGCCCGCCACCGCCCGCCACCGCCCGCCACCGCCCGCCACCGCCCGCCACCGCCCGCCTCGGGCCGCCGGCGCCCGCCGCGTTGCGTCGCGTCGCGTCGGCGGTGGCCGCGTTCCGGGAAGGAGCTGATGACACTCGCGCGCAGCACCTGTCTGCGCGGCCGAAGCGCCTCACGCGCCGCTGCCACTCCAGGGGCGCGTCTTTATTCATTGCGGGCTTCTGCCAAATAGGGCTCCGCGCACGGGCTCCTTTCGGGAACACACGCCCTATTTGGAGGGGCGAATCGCTCACCCGTGACGGAACTTCGGATATTCACAATAAATATCTCACCGACTACCGATCTTCCTTGAACAATGATATTTTTTTGCATATTGGTTATTTTCTTTTTTTATATTTTCCTGTTTGCTTAAAACAAAGCAAAGTAATTAGCTGCCAACGGATTATACCCAATTGCAGTTTAAATAAAAGTATCTAATTAATTAAAGAGAGTTACTTTTTTACCACGTTCTTTCTTAATTTCTTCCCTGTGTCAATTTATTTCAACGAAGCAAAACATTTTAATGATCAAAGAAGCAAATAATCTATTTTTACCATGCAGTGAGAGGTACATGATGCACAATATTTATTAAAAATCAGTGCTTATAAATGCGTATAAGAAATGATCCATCTAAGTCTAAAATATGTTCATGGATAAATGTCTATTGGAACAGTAGAATTTAATTAATCTTATTTCAGTGAAAGTGGCAGAACCGACCTGAACTGGTAATGCTTGTATTTGAAATTTATGTACTACATGAAACTAACATAAAGAAAATAGTTTTATGAAATGGCACAAGTATCAGTTTTAAATAAGAATTAATTACAGAGTTCCACATTCTACAAATTTTTTGAAACCAACATTTCATAAATTCACGTTTTGAAAGAACCAAGGGCTGATTATTTAGAAGGTGTTGATCTTAAAAATCACCATGTTTTGTCATTGTTAAAAATTGTGTTCATAAGAATAATGATGAATCGTTTATTTCATTAAATATATATTACCAATTAACTTGTTGGTGAGACCGTTTCGGTTCCAACTTTTCAAAACCTAAATTTGCAATGTCTCAGAGTTCTTCCAAGGAAACTTAGCTTATGTTACAGTGTCCCATCTTAATAAATCCCTGAAATGTTCCGCGAGATATAAATTTCAAAATAATTAAGAATTTATAAATATCTAAATTTATTGGAGTTATTCACGAACTGGAAATCTCTAATAATTCGTACAAATGAGTACCACAAATGGACGAGAAGATGTGCTTCAGTTCCTGCAAAACGTATGGAAGTTAAATTGGAAGAAACATGCACGAGAGAAGGAACTACAGAAAACGACTTGAGAAGGCCAAGATCCGCAAGGCGTCGTATCCCCCATTGAAGTACAAGGTATGTTAAAGACACGCCCATAAAATAGTCTAAATCGACAAGACTTTCTTTTCCGCAAAATAACAGTATCCCTTTCCGTTCAATTATTCATCGATTTCCTTAATTGCGATGCGGGCAAACCGCACGACTTCGACCCGATTGCCATCGCTGCTTCCCAAAATGGAAGCGAACATGACCCAAGCAGCCCGAGCAGGTGAGCCACAACTCAACCGTATTATCCTTTCCCCGCGCGCGTCATCACATCTGGAACAGTACTGTCACGATCCAGCCATCTTCTTTTCCATCCGCGCCCGTCCGCGCAACAGGTCCGCCGTTAGGGAGTTGCTCGCCACCACCGCATTCCATTGTTCCTCCGGCGACTTTGTCTCGCTTTATATCTGCTCCCCCCGCCCCCCCGCTCCGCGGGTCTCTTGTGTTTGTTTCTTAATTCGAGCGCCATTGTGTGCTCAATCTAAATGCGTTTTTCGGTGCGAGTGTGCGTGAACGCGAGAAAACCGGAACAGCGTCGGAAACAGCCGTCGGCATCTGCCGCGCCAGAGACGGGAAGTGGGAGGAACGGGCGGAGCAGGAAGTACGTCAAGGACGTCAGGCCTCGCCTCGCCTCGCCTCGCCTCGCCTCGCCGACGCGTCACGTATTTCCGAGCCCGGCCACAAGCGGGAGTCGCGCGCGAGGCGGCAGAGGGGGCAAATTCTTCGCTTTTTATTCAGATTCCTTTGGCACGGGGGCATATCTGGAAGAGCTTTTCAGTTATTAACTTATCAATTTTTCATTGTTCATTATGAAACGGCTATTACGCTCGATTCGGAACTTACACAACCCAGGAAGTTCACAGGTACTTTCGAAGGATGTGAGAGAATATTAATAATAATAATAATAACAATTATATTATTATTATATTATTATTATTAGATTATATTATTATTATTATATTATTAATTATTTTTCGCCATTACAATTAATTGAATCTGCGTAATGTAACGGGCGATTTCTTCCATTGAGCTTACCTTTAATTGATTATTTGGCTGCGCACTTATATCTTTCTCTCTTTGCTTTTTAGAAACACTTGGTTAATTTCTAAGTAAAATATTATAGGTGTTTATGCAAATGTTTTCCCATAGATGTTACTTTTAATTCATAAGAAATTTATCTTTTATTTTTCCTAGGAAAAAATTAATGATAGGAGGAGAAAAGACATCTCTTAAAAAATTGTAAAAAATAAGAAAATATTGGCCGAGAGGAACTAGTCAATGATCGATTAATCGAAGAGGAACTCGAAATAATTTCCAGCATACGTGGGGTGCTGGAACACGTTGTTTTAATGGAAATGAAAGAAGGTACCATCGGATCGAAAAGGAAAGATGACTTAACAACGCGCAAACTTGTTGATCCAATATTTTCTAATAGCTACAGCTTCCATGATATACCGGAAGAGTGTGAAATTATTTACAATATGGAGATCACAGTTACTTTAAACGCCTCGTCTAATATCACGTAAGACCCAAATGGATATTCGGCGTCACCGCGTTTGATCTCATTAGTTTACTTATCGTATTCCATGATTAGATTTTTGATCATCTGTCCTGTCGACGACCAATAACATATTTCTGTGATGATAGTGTTTAAAACGACATGCATAAATTAATCCAACGAACCAGTTATTGACAAGTGACTTTTGTACTGACACCTATTCGTACGTTTGAAGTTCCATTTATTAATCGATCTTGGGAGCTGATAAACATATGCTCGGGCGCACGTAAGCTTTCCTTTTCGAGGGCGTTTTTGTTCCGAAGCGCGTCCCGACCTTGATCCCACTTACGAGGCGCGCGCCCCTCGGATATCAAACCGGGGCCGTCGCCCCGTCGGACGTGATGGATGCGAGCGGGCGCTCGGCGAGGCAGCGCCCCGCGGCGGAGGCGGCCTCGGCCGGGCCGTCGCGTCGGCGGCGCTTATCTCTATCTCGGCGGCGCCCGAAATCATTTCCGCTGCTACCAATCCGCCGGGCCCCGGAGCGGGCGGAAACCTCTGCCCAAACAGACCGCCGACGCGGCGGCCGAGGGTGAGGCGGACGGCAGAGAAGACGGAGGATGGGAGGAGGTGGGAAGGGTCGTGGGCACGGCAGGGCAGAGAATTGACTGTGGGGGTAAAGGAAGGAGAGCGAGAGCGGAGAGTGGAGTGATGAGGTAAAGATGAGAAATATAAAGCGGAAGGTAGAAAGACGGGGTACAGTTGGAATCTGGAGAATGAAGAGTGGATGGTTGGGGTAATGAAGGGAGAGTGGATGGTAGAGGGATGGGGTGAAGCTAGCACAAGGGGTGCGGGGTGTTGGAGTAAAGGAGGAAGAAGAAGAGTGGAGGGTTGAGGGATATAGTAAAGAAGGCAGAAAAAGAACGGAGGTTGAGGAAATGGAGGAAGGTGAGCAGAGGGTGTAGGGAGGAGTAAAGGAAGGAGGAGAGCAGAAGGATGAGGGATGGGGTAAAGAACAAAGAAGAGCGGAGGACTGGGGAAAATGAGGAAGAAGAGTGGAGTCGGGGGAAGGAAGAAAAGGGGAAGAAGGAGAGTGGAAGATTGGGGAAAGGAGGAAGAAGCAAATCGGAGGGTGGAAGGATGGAGTAAAGGAGGAAGAAGGAGAGCGGAGGTAGAGTGCGGCCGGCACGAGGTGAGGAGCGAATGGAGGAAGGTGAAGGGCAAACGGTTCAAGGCTGTTGGCGGCACGAGGAGTCAAGGCGGAAGAAGGGAACTGATAGAAGAGCAGAAAACACGGGAGCGCAGAGAATGAACAGAGATTCAGAGGAGAGGAAGAGAGCGGAGGGAGGGCTGACGGCGAGGACCGGGCAGAGGGTGGCGATGGCGGAGAGAGCGGCGGAGACCAGCAGGCGGCGAGTGGTGGCGAGCGAGGTCAACCGAAGGGCCGTAGGGAACGGAGGGCGGATGGATGAAAAGCGAACGGTGGAGAGTGACGGGTGACGGGGAGAATGGTCGACGTGTGATCGGTGGGGATCGGCAGGGCACAAGGTAGCGGTTAGTAGCAAAAGGCGGGCGGGCACGCGAAGAGTGAATGGGCGGCGAGGAGCAGACGGTAGTGAGGGGAAGTACGATGGACGAACGGCGGGTTGAGGGAGGTGGGAAGGTGGGAGCGAGGGGAGGGCAAGGGGAGGAAAGGGGAGGAAAGGGGAGGAAAGGGGAGGGCGGAGAGATGCGAGTAGCAAGAGAACGAGGGAGGCAGGCGAAGAGCTGAAGAGACAGCGAGTGGCGAGCGGCGGGGAGGAGGGTCGATGGGCAGCGAACGATGGGGAGCGAGAGCCGGGTGAGAGAGAGCGGTGGTGATGCTCAGAGAGCGATGGGAGGCGGTCAGAGGGCACGCGATGGGCAGAGCACAGGATCAGGCACCGGGTGGCGCGGGAGGCAAGCGGGGGGCTACTTGCAGCAAGGAACGGTGACGGATGGCAGTGGGAGTGACGAAGAATGGTGGTGACGGGGAGCGTGTATGGCGGTCTACGGGGTGGCGAGCAGCGCGAGTGACGTAGTACACCAGTGGCGGGGAGCGCGCTTAACGGGGGAACGGTCAGGGGACAGCGTGGAAGCGGGTAGAGTTGTGGCGTGGAGAGGTGTTGCGGGAAGACGAGTGGCGGTGAGGGGTGGTGGGGACAGAGGTGGTGGGGCGAGAGGTGAAGGGAGAGGGGTGGCGGGGAGATGGGTGGTGGGAAGAGAGGTGGCAGTGAGACCTAGTGTGGAGAGGGGTGGCAAACAAGCCAGCGGGCGTGACAGATAGTAGAGGTGGCGGGGAGCGCGTGTGGCTGGGTCTGGATGGGGGGGGGGTGAATTGCGAGGAGCGAGAGTGGTGGACAGTGGCGAAGGTGGACAAAGTGGGCAGTGAGCAGCAGTAGTGGTCCGGGCGTGGCGGGGAGCTTGGATAGTGGGGGAATATGTGGCGTTGGGCATCGGTGGAGTGGAGCGGGGATGGCGGACAGTGGAAATGGGGAGCAACAGGGACGGCGGGCAATGGGGGTAGCGGGCAGCGCACGGTGGGGCCAAATGCCAAAAAGCTGGCCAAAAGTCCAAAAAAAAAGTTACTAGATAGGGATTTTGTCGTTGCTACTTCAATAGGTTGGTATTTGGGCCGTTGAATTCCGCAATTAGTAACGGTTTCTCTCTTATACTTGAGGTAAGAGATCAGTTCAAAGTTGGGCCTCGAGCGATCGATATCGGTCAGCTGTGAAACGTGTTTTCAGAACCTTTGTGTTTCGAAGGATAGAGAAGCGTGCAGTCGGCCGAATTCAATAAAACAAAATGGAATCTATTCCTGAGAGTAAGTAGAAACATAATATGTATACTTAATTTTTTTTTAAATAATTTGTTAATGTAATAATTAACGTTGATTGTTGGCGAAAAATGAAAATGCTATAATCAAAAATTTGTGTTTAAAATAAAAAATAACTATGTGCACCATCGTGCGGGGCTAAAAACTTAACATGACATTATTCGAAATGTTATTCTCTGTGAGAATCACAAAAACACAGCTGCCCGTAGCTGCCGTTTTAGTGCCTGTGACAAATTTTCGTAGCGCGTGCAACATGTAGAAATACAAACTTTTGATGATTTTGTTCGCCATATTGGTCCGCCATTTTGTTTTTTTAGCATTTTTATTCAATATTTATTAATCAGCATGCTTATAAACCCAAATCAACTCATTTTTAATTATAAACACGATCATTTCGTGTTAAAAATGGAAAAAAATGATGATTTGGTCCGCCATATTAGTTCGCCATTTTGTTTTTTGGCATTTTCATTCAAGGTTATTAATTAGCATCCTTAAAAATTCAAACTAACTCTTCTTTACTTATAAACATAATAATGTTGTGTTAAAAATACAAACTTATGGTAATTTTGTCCGCCATATTGGTCCGCCATTTTGTTTTTTTATGCATTTTTATTTAATATTATTAATCAGCATGCTTATAAACCCGAATGAACTCATTTTTAATTTTAAACACGATCATTTTGTGTTAAAAATGAAGAAAATGATGATTTTGTCCGCCATATTGCTCCGCCATTTTGTTTTTTTGGCATTTTCATTCAAGATTATTAATCAGCATCCTTAAAAACCCGAATGAACTCATTTTTACTTATAAGTATGATCATTTTGTGTTAAAAATACAAAATTTTGATAATTTTATCCGCCATATTGGTCCGCCATTTTGTTTTTCGGAATTTTTATTACAGATTATTAATTAGAATGATCATAAACCTCTGAATACAAAGTTTCAGTCAAATCGTACAACGCTTTCGACTTTTGACCAGCTTTTTGGCATTTGGCCCCACCGTGCAGCGGGTTTGGCGGGGAGTGGAAGTGGCCGGCAGTAGTGATGCCGGAAAGCGGGTGAGATGGACAGCGGGATGGTTGGCAGTGGGGATGGTAGGGAATGGGGGTGACTGTAGCGCTGGCGGCGGTCAGAGGGCAGAGCACAGTGGGAAGACAGCGGGCGGGGAGAGGCAACCGGTGGACGGAGGCGACGGCGAGGAGCTGGGGCGGGGGCGGGGAAAGGCGGACGCCCACCACGTGCCGACGAGTCCGCGTCGCTTCCGGTCTCGAGCCGTTAGCCGGAAGATTTGAAAAAGGGCTCCTCCCCCTCGCCCCCTCCCTAAGATCCTTCCTCAAGGAAATCGACTTTGCAGCGAACACCCTGCCCGAATGGGCTGGCGCGCGGGCTATTTCGCTGCACAGGTTTTCCGGCTAATGATGGTCGTGCCAGATTATTCTGGAAGAGCCTGGTGAATATACATTTTTCTACACTTTTATAAAGTTTCTAATGGAAGTAATAATGGGATAAATATTATTATTAACTCCCTTGCAGATTTTAATATTAATTTGTTAGATCTTTTATTACGCTTATATTCGGTCTTTAATTGCTGAACGATCGAAAAGGTAATTTTTGGAACGTAATTTACATTTTCGTGCTGTTTAACTTATCTGATACACGAAAATATGAATTAATTTTGAAGACTGTTGGAGTCATCAATTAAATTGATCGCCATCTTGAGGCCTTTTCTGTTTTATTACTACTTTCTCTTCAAATTCATTTTTTGTAACTTACGCTCTGTTCACTTGTTTCACACACCATCATCGTGAGTTCCACTTTTCTGTATGATAATATAGATAAATTTCACACATGGAACTTATACGCTTTGCTTTTCTGGAAATGTAAGCAACCACTTTGCTATTTTTTTCTTCTCACTTCCTTCTCTTCGGCTTATCATAAGACTTCCGTCTTAGTATTTGAGATCATCAGAAGTGGTTCGTACCAGTCGGGTATTTAATTTTACGATATTAAATTATTTTACATACGGGTCTCTCAAACTCCTTGTCATTTGGATGTTCTGCAGAACAATCTCCAAAACGAGGCAATTCGAGTCACATTCCTGCAGAGTACTGCAGTGCGACCCCGACCACGTACCAGTTTAGCCAACCTCTGCAGCAGACTGAGCCCCACCTGTTCAACGCGGGGCCAACTCTCCGGTGGCGAACTAATCATAGGCTTTTGATGGCTGCGATAACACTCGTTGCCGCGCTCTTCGGCTTGTTCGCTCGGATCTGACCTGTGGTTAGGAGCGGGCATTTTGATTCCTCCGCGTCTCATCTGTTCACAACTTCCGACTACCTTTAAAGGGAAATGGCTGAAGCGGCAGGAAGTGGACTAGAAGCAGCACGCTGCTTACTGTCACGTTTCCTCAACGAATGTGCTGCCTGAGAAAGCACATTTCACGAGATAACTGTCTGTGTGCACTGGCGCCTGCGCGTGAGACGGGATCAGAACAGGACGTCATTTATATGATGATTCTGATGTTCGAGGATGTGAATGTAAATGAAAAAGCAGACATTCTTTTGAAAGATAACGTCATAGTATTTTTTTTTTTGACTTATTAATTACTAAATTTCAAGGTTAAAGTTGAATATTCGTGGCATAAATTTACGGCATTTCTTAGGGCAATTATATTATTACAGACAATAGTTATTTTAATACGTGCGAGATTCATTTTTCAGATCTATTTTCGATTAGTAAGATTTACTATTTTACACAACGTAAAAAGTACTATAATTACTTTGAATTGTACACAAACATTTCTAAACCAAAATTCTAAGCTGGTTCTTTTTAAGTTACCATTTATTAAAGCGTTCATTATTCAAATTCATTATTGATGTCGGCGTCATCGTTTTTGTGCCGTGGAATTAAAAATGTTTCTCGAAATCTATATATTTTATGTTTTTTATTGTTAATATTAAGTGCCGTGTTTAACACACTTAGTGAATGGAAGGTATTTAATCAGCAATATCCCGTTAAAAAGTGTATCTTTATCATTACTAACAATTTGCGCACTATTTACTGTTTAGCTTTACCCGCTTTTTACACTACCTAAGCGGAATGAATGCAACACTGTTCCAAATTTAATGTAATAAATCACCATAAATCTTCTAACGTAATACTTACGACAGTCTATTCATTAAATATTTTCTTATACTGTAGAAAGCACAATATTTTTCTGACTGTTCGTGTCAGTACTGTAAATACGTCCCAAACCTCTATATTAATCAGTTGCGTATTTTTACGCTAAGCCGGTTTCCAGCTGGTTCTCTAATAGTTTGAAGCCATTTGAAATAATAATTAAAGGAACACTTTTAATAAAGATTTTAACTTAACAAAACAGATCAGAGCCTCAACCAAGAAAATTAATCCCAAGATTTTTTTCTTTTAAAATTCAGTATCATTGGCTTTTTTCTAACCGTGCTAACGCAGACCAGAACCTGAGAGAATAAAATTAGAATCGGGGCAGGTGGAATAAGAGTTGAAAGCCTCGGAAACAGCAAGTGGCTGTAGGAATTCCTCGTCACCAGAAAACCGCAAAGAGGCAGCGGTGGCGGCAGAGGCATTTCGAATTATCCTCATCAGCAACCCTCCGGCTGTGCGGCGCCGCCTCAAACGCGGACGGCTCCCCCTCCTTCGCCCTTCCTCGCCCTTGCCTCAGCCCCAGCCCGCGTCCTCATTGTTCTCATTCGAGTCATACAACTAGTTCTAGTTCTAGTCCTAGTCGCAGCATAGTCCTAGACGCAGTAAAATCCTAGTCGTAGTATAGTCCTAGTCGTAGTATAGTCCTAGTCGTAGTATAGTCCTAGTTGCTGTATAGTTCTAGTTGCTGTATAGTTCTAGTTGCTGTATAGTTCTAGTTGCTGTATAGTTCTAGTTGCTGTATAGTTCTAGTTGCTGTATAGTTCTAGTTGCTGTATAGTTCTAGTTGCTGTATAGTTCTAGTTGCTGTATAGTTCTAGTTGCTGTATAGTTCTAGTTGCTGTATAGTTCTAGTTGCTGTATAGTTCTAGTTGCTGTATAGTTCTAGATGCTGTATAGTTCTAGTTGCTGTATAGTTCTAGTTGCTGTATAGTTCTAGTTGCTGTATAGTTCAAGTTGCTGTATAGTTCTAGTTGCTGTATAATTCTAGTTGCTGTATAGTTCTAGTTGCTGTATAGTTCTAGTTGCTGTATAGTTCTAGTTGCTGTATAGTTCTAGTTGCTGTATAGTTCTAGTTGCTGTATAGTTCTAGTTGCTGTATAGTTCAAGTTGCTGTATAGTTCTAGTTGCTGTATAGTTCTAGTTGCTGTATAATTCTAGTTGCTGTATAGTTCTAGTTGCTGTATAGTTCTAGTTGCTGTATAGTTCTAGTTGCTGTATAGTTCTAGTTGCTGTATAGTTCTAGTTGCTGTATAGTTCTAGTTGCTGTATAGTTCTAGTTGCTGTATAGTTCTAGTTGCTGTATAGTTCTAGTTGCTGTATAGTTCTAGTTGCTGTATAGTTCTAGTTGCTGTATAGTTCTAGTTGCTGTATAGTTCTAGTTGCTGTATAGTTCTAGTTGCTGTATTGTTCTAGTTGCTGTATAGTTCTAGTTGCTGTATAGTTCTAGTTGCTGTATAGTTCTAGTTGCTGTATAGTCCTAGTCGTAGTATAGTCCTAGTCACAGTATAGTCCTAGAAGTAGTATAGTCCTAGACGCAGTATAGTCCAAGTCGTTATTTAGAGATAATTCTTGTCCCAGTCCCAGTTCTTGTCCTAGTCCTAGACCACGCCCTTGTTCTAATCTGTTCTAACCCTATCCCTAGAACAACACACAGACCTAATGCGAAACACAAAATAGGAACGCTCAGTGAAAAAAACACATTAAGAACGCAGATGATGAAGTTGAAGATTTTCGGTGTTAGCCGACTTACGAGACAGACAGAGGCTCGCAAATTTCCCGCAAGTCGAATGCTGATAAGTCAGAAAGAATAGCTACTGTTTGTTAAGTTCCACTGAACTCAAAGTGAGGAATACGAAGTGAGATATTTTGCAATAACTTCTGTTCTGTGCAAAAAAGCAATAAACAAGAAGGAATAAGAAATAGATAAGTATCAAATAAGAAGTGAATAATAACTGTATTTAATTGTCATAATGAGCAATTCAATGTACCTCTTATTACCGTATAATATTATAGAATACATTAATGTCTTGCTGTGTTTTGCAGCAAACAAAAGATTTGATGTTTACTTCGTTAAGTGTTATTGTGAGGAAGGTGAGTAGGAGTGCTATTACCATCCTGAAAAGATCATCAACTTCTAAGTGTTGACCGTTTCATTATTAGGTGATTTGGGCCTACTCTTTTTACAACAATGTTTGCAGCATTGCGTCAAATACGTCTTAGATTTGGTTTTTATCGAGGAGATCCTCGTTGCGCTTGTATCTCGAGATTCTCTTAAGTAGTTCTAAGTCCGGGGCTGACTTTAACTGGCTTGTAGAATGTAGCGCGACAGGAAAGTCTCTCTGCAGCGGCACTTTGCTGGCGGGAGCGCTTGCAACAGTAATTGAGTTGTTTTTAATTCGTTATTTTTAAAACCCCGCGAGTCAGGAAATGGAAAGTTGTGGGAAAACAAGAAAAACTTAATAATTAAGTACACAGAGAACTTTTATGTTTTTTTTTAAAATTTTTTATGCATATATCTTGATTGAAAATGACATGGAGCAATATAATTTACTTGTAAAAATAGCACAATAGTCACTGGCCTTCCTTTAAAGTTTATGACTTACGGGATTTCAAAAACTAATCAGGAATTTTTTACAGAAACATTAAATAAATACACATTACAGGTTCAATTTGTAATTTGACATATTTAATACAATAGTGTGTGAAATCTACATCAAACCTGATTCATATGACAGAAACAGTTGCTTGAAGTATGTTTCCATGACAGTACATAGGGATATTTCCGTAATGAATATACTTTTTTAACCAATCCCAATCTCTCAGTGATATCTGTCATACACACTCTACACGAACACATACATACACGGTAATATATATCCCGCAAGTAGGAATTAAAGAATTTCAAAAGCAAACCAAAACTTTGAAGTGTCCTCACGGTCATTCTATTCATCTGGTGTACGCTATTTACACATGGAACAATGCATCTCTCCTACAGCTTCTGTTTTCTCACAAAAGTGAAAATTCAAAAGAGAGTTACTTAGAAAATATTAAAAATAACCGATTCAATTATGATGGTAGAACAAGCTACAACTTGAAAAGGTAAATTGAATGCCACCCACAATCATAATATATGCTGGAAGTGTTGACTCCTTCACTTGTCTCCCAGTAACCTGGTTGCTACAAGCATCAATGCAATTTTTAATAGAAAATCCTGATTCGTTCGGAGAAACTTTCCTAATGCACTGTACAATGGGGACATTGCTTAATTCGAATGTAGTATATCCTTTGTATTCAAATTAAAATCCAGCACATGTCTTCCTTGTAAACCCCCACTGCACCCCATAAACGCCATTTTCTAATCCTCGGGTTTACTACCCCTCGCGCAAGATTCGTCCCGTTTGAACCCAGGGCTTTTCAACTCCCATATGTGGTGGAGACCATTACAGTGGCGCGCTCTCCTTTAGCACCTTCTTACAGGAACTAAAATATGAACTGCTGCCAACGGTACCTAAAACGTGCGTGTCGGCTGGGAGGGTTCGCGAGACGCAAAAAGGCGTGTATGTTTATGGAAAAGATATCACCCATGTACGCACTTTCTTCAGCGGTTTCTCATAAGTATTTATTACGAATAATTGAACATTTAGAAGACACTTTTTTTCTAAATTAGCCAATTTTTTTGTGCGGGAGTACGAACCTAACCTGCTGCTGTAGCAAGCACCCTCAAGCTTTGTCTCCGATCTCGATGGGGAGTTCAAAGGTCCGGTTTGGGCCCAGCGCGCGAGCACCGGCGGCTTGCGGTCCGCGCTCGCCCTCGGGCGCGAGTCTTCGAGTGGGTGGAGGGGATGAGGAGGGGGAGGAGGAGGGGAGGGAGGGGCATGAGGGCGGACGCGCCGGCCGCCTTCGCGCGCCGCCGCTAGGGCGCGTGCCGAGCGCACACCTGCCCTCCGCGCTCACAGGTGCGCCCGCCTGCGACCAACCGCCGCCTCCGCCTCCGCCTCCGCCTCCGCCGCCGCCGCCGCCGCCGCCGCTCGCCTTGGACTGTGGGCGGGCGGGCGCCGGGGCACGCGGGTGCTCGTACAATAGCTAGCTGGCCTCAGCCCTGCAAGACCTCTGCAACTGGCCGCCGCGCCGCCGTTGGAATACGAAAAACAGGATGAGGCGCTGCCTACCCGCGGTTCTCCAACACTTTACATTGCTCCGAAAACAAAAAAGTGGATTGCAATGTAAACCTTAGTCATACCATTCATATACCTATTAATTTACACACACACACACACACACAATGTGTATAATGCAAATTAATAGGATAATTTTCAGGAATAGCATCAAAATATCAAGTTAAATCGTAAGTGTGCGTAGCCTTCAAGAGGAAGGAAGCCTTCTACATTTCTGCATCCCTCCTTTTCCATTAAACGTTTTTTTAAAATTTACGTGCGTCTTTTTTCCACAAAATGATAAAATATACATGGAAAGTGAAATTATAAGTTTAATGATAGTAATTGATTTTATGTTCCATCATTACAGGGCTGCGAGATGGTTTGGAGAGCCCCCTTTCTAAAAGTGTATTAATTCCCCAAATTGTCAACTAAAAAATGAGAAAATAGAATGGCTTTGTGCACGGGTGGTCGTGCTACCCGGGCCATGGACTCCTTCTAGTAGCATCGACCTCGACATCACTGTTTTAGGGTAACTGTGAGATTCGCCGTACTTCAAGTGCATAAATACAATCGTTTCTTAGGTACTATTGATGTTTGGTAATAATGTGAACGATGATGGATGTCAAAGAAAGGGAGAAGCAAGTGAACCTCGGACTACTTATCGAAAGTTCATCTCATCCACCACAAATTCCACAGGGATTGACTGGCATAGGTGGCTCAGAGCATCAAATGATGACACTGGGGTGCTTCTTACCAGGTCTTAGGGTGCGAATCCCGACAGTGGCAGAATTTTCGACATAGTTTGATAGCTAGGTCGAATTCGGCCCCTGTCTGGAGGGTAATTCTTGCGGTCGGCTGCTCTGTTCTCTTTTTCGTGGTTTCTTCGATCCACAGCAAGTAAAGGCCGGAGATGTTCCCTAATAAACGGGCCACGAACCGCACGCGAGCTTTTCCATCTTTTTCCTGTTTCTAAAATTTGCTTACACACACGCCCCTTCCATTAAAACACATATCAGAAGACCAATCGTGAGCTTGTATGAGTAGCTTTTCCCAGGTGGGGTGATGCCCAGGTTATAGAAGATAAATGGATGGCCAAAACCCCGCAAATCAACATGTAGGTCGGCGCTGGATCTCGCCATCCTACTGGGAAAGATCACTGACCCGTCCCAATATATATATATATATATATATATATATATATATATATATATATCATGAAGAAAGGAAGGTTATGTTATTAATTGAGGGAATTGAGTGTTTTTTCTCAGTCTCAATAATTTTAAACCAATTTACGGATTCTGATGACCGAACTACAAAAGTGTTTTCATAAATGTCCGGCCTTATACGAAGAAAGGTAATCATTTTAAACTTCTGAGCACCTAAAAATACAAGAATTAAAAAAATACTTTAATAAACGAGTATGTGAATTCGGAATGTTGTTTTGGCGATCGGACCCTTTTTGTTTTTTGCAAGCCCCGCAACGGCAAGTTTGCAAGTGCAGTTTTCCTCTAGCAGTAAAAAAATGTAATTTACTATGTAACCATCGTACGTACTTCATACCAGCGTCAGTCAACAGTAACATTCACATAAAATGTACATATCACCCCCACAAATCTTTTGGAGATAAAATTTGAAAGACTTGTAAAAAACAGTCTCATAACGCGGAAACCAACAGGAAATGCTGTCAACAAATGCAGCTAACAACAAAACGCCCATCCAAATTTATCTTTTAAAGAAGTAGTCGTGCTAAAAATCACGTTCTTTCTCGCCCGTATTTTCACGCAATATTACGTAAAAGGTAATCAAATTTTCGAAAAATCAGAACAGACGGACAGACGTTTTGTCCATCATTCGATTGTTTAGTATCAAGGACCCGTGAAACACAGATTCTGGCTACACCACGTGTAAGAAGTTTGTTTTCTAAATTTAAGCAACTAGATTTATCAACTTCTTCGTTACGACGGCCCTGTAATAAGAGTTTATGTGCCACAAATTCGACTTTTTTCGCGCAATATTACATAACTTTCTCTCTACCCTGTAGCGAGAATGTAAAAAGTTCCATAGACTTTATGTGTAAGAAGCTGCTACAAACGGAAATGTATACGACCATAATATTTTTTAAATACAGAAGGTGTCATTTGTCACACATTGGAGACTTGGTGTTCATATTCTTATTGTTCTTGTTGTCGGATTTTTTTATAAATGCATGTTTTTCATCGGTTATGTTTCATTTCAGAATTAAAGCAAAAAAATTACTTTTAAGTTGAAACTATTTTTATTATTTTATTTTTTAACATAACCAAAAAATAAAAAAAAAGTATTATTTCACGCAAAATTCGAATTTAATGTGATCCTGGAAGAAATGGTAATTTTGCTAGCTGGAGTTTGCTGGCTGAACAGTCAAAACTCCGCAAAAATGTTTCAGTTGACTTGAAACTATTAATTTGTACCGTTTTTGTTGCATAAGGAAATTAATGGATTTTGCTAAAATAGTCAATATTTTGTATGAAATACGAACAGGAAATGTCAGTTTTTAAACATTGCCCGAAAATGTGAATGATAATTTTTCTAAATAAATTATTGTTATTGGAGCACATTTCTAGAAAACGAACTATAAATATTATAAATCAATTTAAATGGCCGTGCAATATTATTATTCATCTATGAATTTAGCCACAGGCGTTTCTTCAAATATATGGTTTTCAATATTAGTGATGAGTTAAATATCTTGAGCAGAGGTCTCATGCACTATACTTTGAGATATACAGGTAGTGCAGGTATATTCGACTAAGAAGGTGAATTATACAACCGTGGGTTCTTCCCACTTCCCGCTTTGGCTAATTGAAAAACAAACACGTGCAAAGTAGCAGATGCGAAACAAGCGACATGACGTGAGTTGTAACTGCTGCACGTGTTATAAGTTTAAGCCGTGGTCTGGGAGACATCCGGAGATATTTAACTTTTACTTGTGGTACTAGTTTCGTGTACTGGAAGTTACAACCGCTTGGTATTCACACGTTCCACGTCTTGCTAGTGTTTTCGTTCTACATTGCAAATTAGTAATACCGTATTTCAAAGATGCAGTGAAGAACCGGGTGATGAAAATTTTTGAAAATCTGATGGTGTTTACTAATGATGTTCATAATTTTCATTTTTTACAAGAATATAGAATCTGTAAAATGCAGTTACTTGTGCTTCAATTTCAAATATGATAGTACCGTTTATTTATCCAATATTCCGTGTAACATTCTCATTAATTATTTTCAATACAAAGTTGTATTGAATCATTGTCTCATATTTAGAACATTCTTGAATATATTATATTTCGGGCCCATTTTCTTTCGTCTTCGAGTCCAATCAACCACTTATACGCCACACTGGTCCTGTTTTTCACGTCATGCTATCAGTTTGTTTCTCGTGCCTTCAGCTCTGGATTCATATATAGCGTCGGATTAAGATAATAAATGTGATAACTTGATGGGACGATAGTTCGAAACCCAACATGGGCGATCTAGAGTTTCTCGCCCTCGGAAGAGCTGTATTTTCAACGCAGAGATGACAATCTAATCGATTAACTCTCCGGTTCGTAACTGCGGAGGAAACGAACCATCTAATTGTGTAATTAAGTAATTTGTCGGTCAGGAAATCAAAATTGACCAATGAGGTTCCCGTTTGATGCGTGAAACTTATAAATGCTTAATAATTTAATGAACAAAATTTATCAGTGTCGAATTCCTTTTTGCCGAGTTCCACCAGTAATTACAGAAACTCAGTGTATGACGTTCAAATATCAGCTGTGATTTTCAATTTTTTCAATTATTTTCACATACATTTACTAAAAAGTAACATCATGAAAACAATTTTCAAACTTAATGCATTTGATAAACTAACATACTCTTATTCTTAAAGTTTCCTAGTCTTAAATACTCCTCATTCACAAATTATTAGACTGAGATATCTCATTATAAATTCTCTGGTCAATTCTTTATCTGGAACAATTTTTGTAAACTATTTATTTGTTTTTGAAATATGCGATTCAAAACACGAAGAATATGATGTCGTCGTCGGGGTCAACCTCGTGGCCGAGGATCCCTCAGTTTACTATTGCTGCCTCCGTCTTTCATGTGCTCGTAAATGACTCACTAGGCCGATCTTGGACGCTATCGCTCTTTGACACTCTGAGCAGGTGAAACTTGCATTATTAGCTGTTGAACCAGCGTCTTGGCGAGCTTTAAAGATGCCTTTGTTTTTATAGCAGACATTTCTCCATTTAGATCTGTCTTGGCATAGTGTTTCCCACGTGTCCTTTATTCCAATGTTCTTTATCATTGCATGGATACCATCTTTATATCTCTTTAGCTGGCCACCCTGACGCCGATTACCTTCCGCTAGCTCACCATACAATATCTGTTTAGGGGTTCTCTCCACTGACATCCGGGTCACATGTCCAATCCATCGTAATTGGTTGCGAGCTAGAATATTTTCTATGGTGATACAGCCCGTTTGGTCTCGAATTCTCTGGTTGGATATGAAATCTTGCCATTTTATCCCTAGAATATTACGTAACTGCCTCATTTGGAATTTTTCTAGGGTTTTGATATGCTTCTTGTAGATGGTCCAGCACTCACTGCCGTATAATAGTATAGACAGGACGACGGCTTTAAATACCATAATTTTAGTTCTGATTGTAAGATCATTGCAATTAAAGACACGATCTCTAAGCTTATAGAAGGCATAAGAGGCATTCCGAATTCGATGGCTAATTTCTGCATCCAGGTCTCCTCCGGTGGTTACTAAGCTTCCTAAATAGTTGAACTGTTCAACCAACTCTATGGAAGTGCCGTCAATGATTAAACCATTCCTTTGTGGGAGTGTAGGCCCACTACAGTACATAAAGAGCGATTTCGTCTTAGATGAGTTAATCTCCATACCTAGTGATTTATATACACTTGCAAAGGTGTCCATCATTCTTTGAGCTTCTGGTTCTGATTTGGCTAGTATGACCAGATCGTCAGCATATTGCAGTTCGGTTAAGTAGCGATTGCGGACGTTGCGTTGAGCTTTTAGACGGGCCAAGTTGTATAGTCCCTTGTCAAATCTATATCTGATATTCATTCCGCGATCTTGAAGTGTACGGTCCAGGCTGATAATGAATGCAGTCATAAATATATTAAATAGAAGAGGTGCCAACACACATCCTTGTCGCACTCCGTTTGATATAATAAAGCCATCTGTTATTCCTCCACTTGTGATGACTCTGGCTTCATTTCCTTCATGTAGGTCAGCGATAATGTTGACTAATTTTTGAGGACATCCGAACTTTAATAGGATTTTCCATAGAGCGTGCCTATTAACCATGTCGAAGGCTTTTCTTAAGTCCACGAAGGTTGCATATAAGCTGGAATGTTGCTCTTTGACCTTTTCCTGAATCTGTCTTAAGGTAAAGATCATGTCAATTGTACCTCTGTTTGGACGAAACCCAGCTTGGCTTTCAGGGAAGATTCTTTCCAGTAGTGGCTGCAGGCGGTCTGCTATCACTCTTGTTAAGATTTTCCCCGCCGTACAGAGAAGTGAAATTCCGCGGTAATTAGTACAATCAGCTCTGTCACCTTTCTTTTTGTATATGTTTACAATTAAAGCATTTTTGAAATCAGAGGGCGATTTACCCTGCTGCCAGATCCTTTGGAATATCTCGGTAAGACAGCTGAGCAGTGAGGCGCCGCCATATTTATAAATCTCAATCGGAATTCCATCAGGTCCAGGTGCTTTATTATTCTTAATTTTTGCGAGAGCTTTGGTGATCTCTTCTGTTGTTGGGTGTATAGCAAGGTGTTCGCATACAGGATATTGCGGAATCTGATCGATAACTTGCTGATTCACTATCGAGTTTGTATTCAATAGATCTTGGTAGTACTCTCTCCAACGATGACTTATTTCTTTGCTGTGGGTAAGTAGGGTACCTTCTTTATTTTTAATTGGGCAACAGCCGTTCCATGTAGGTCCATATATTGTATTTACGGCTTTATAGAAGGCACTGGAATTGTTCTGATCGGCAAGGACTTGTATCTCCTGTGCCTTATCCTGGAACCATTTATTTTTGAGTTTACGTGTAGTTTGCTGTACAAGGGCTTTTGCCTTTCGATAGTCTGCTCTTAGTTGCATATCCTGTGGTTTAATAATGGTAAGCTTAAATAAATTATTCTTCTTCTTGATTACTGCTTCAATTGCCTGGGAGTTCTCGTTGAACCAGTCCGGGGATGTCTTTTTGGTAGTGGGCTTGAGTACTTTTTTGGTTGCTGTCTGAATACCCTGTACGAGAGAGTTCCATTCCTCTTCAATAGTATTGTTTTTTCCAGAATGACGTTTCTGTATATGATTTTGTAACTCATTTACTAAATCTGCCCTGGTTGTGGAGTTCATCAGAGGTGTGACGTCGTATCTAATTTGCTTGTTCTTGGTTGTTTGCGTTCCAATCTTCTTGGGTTCAATATGCACCTTACATATCAATAGTCCATGATCGGTATCACACTCAGCTCCCCTATAGGCTCTGGTTACTCTCACTGTTCTTCGGTCTCTTTGCCTTACGATGATATGATCCAGAGCATGCCAGTGGCCTGATCTAGGGTGTTTCCATGTGCCTTTGTATATCTCTTTCAATTGGAATAAGGTGTTTGTAATAGTTAAATTGTGTGAGGCACAAGTGCTGAGCAACATTTCTCCATTTTCGTTCTGTTTACCAATACTGTGCCGCCCAATTACCCCATTCCAGGCTTCAAAATTCTGACCTACACGAGCGTTGAAGTCGCCCAGTAGGAATATGCTCTCAGATTTAGGGATGGAATTGAGCACTGTGTCTAGATTCTTGTAAAAATCTTCTTTAATATTGGCCTCGGCATTGAGTGTAGGGGCATAGCAGCTTATGAAGTTAATAGGTGTGCCTTTGAACAGGCCCAAGCGCAGAGTCATAATACGCTCATTAACTCCCAAAGGGGCTGTTGTAGTTCCTTTTAGGATCGTGTTTCTTATCGCAAATCCCACGCCGTGTTGCCTAGGGTGAGTTTTATCACGACCTTTCCAGAAGAAGGTGTAGTTCTTCTCAATAAGTGAACCTACTTCTGCTATCCGAGTCTCACTTAAAGCTGCGATGTCCACTCTATACCTCAGTAGTTCTCGGTCGATAACTGCAGTTCTTCGTTCTGGGCGGTTATCACCGTCTAACATCGTTCGTACATTCCATGCTGCGACTCTGAGTATAGGTCTACGTCTTCGTATTTGCTTCATTCGTGATTGGTGCTGCATTGGCCTGGGCAGGGTTTCCCCCCCGGAGATCCGAGTGGGGGAATATACTCCGGAAACATTTATTCCTGTCAGACCTGGCATCAATAGTAACTGGTGACTGCACATGAAGGAAGTACAGGGGGGCTTGTACTGTATACCCCGCCTGCTGCTACAGATAGACATCCTAGAGTCGGTGGCACAGCTAGCTGCGACGATCGACTACGGGTGCCTATCCTTGGGTAGCGGTTATGAAAGAGGAATAGGAAAGAGTGAAAGAAGAGTGAAATGACTCCCTAGCCCTCGAAACCTAATAGCGTCGGGATCGGAAAATATCAAGAGTTGACCAAGAGAGGTCTATAGGATAGCTAAAAGAAAGACGTGAGGTACAAGTAAGTGGAAGCAATACCCCACGTAGCTGAGTACCCTCGGGTTTGCCATGCCCGTCGCTAGGTGCGAGCCTTTGAGGGGGAATGTCTGGTTCGGGACCCCTTATTGGCTATTCGGGGTTGCCCTGATAGCGAGCAGGTCGCTCAGGGTTTTCCGCTATCCACCACCTGCGGACCCGCTTGGTAGCTGACATCCAAGCCCCAAGAATATGATGTGACAATCAGACGAGCAAGCTTTAACCATTTTTGCATTAATTATCATTCGTGTTATTATAACATTATAATTTCAAATACAGGAGTTATTTCTTCTTCTCTCCTTTTTTAAATGGTATATTTTCTAGGCAGTTAGTAAGTACGACCTCTTCTATAATTAATGCTCTTAACCAGCATATATTTTGCGTTGCACTCAAGAATCTCGCGTCATCATTATTGCTACTATAAACTATCATCCACTTCATGTTCTCAGGAAGCGGAAACATAAAATTACGCCCAAGCATTTGCTTCGCGGATGTTAAGAGTTGCAACATTCTTAAGTCGACTACTCACATTCGGCAGTCACTTAGCAGCAAGCGACTGCTCTCCCAACCCCGAGCAGCTGATATATGTTAGCTCCCTTTGATGTGTGCAGTGGGTAGGGCAAGCACCGAAGGTTCGTCGCTCGGCAAATAGCAAGCGGCCCATTCACAATACTCGGAATTTGGCGAGCGGTCGCTCGCAACGAGTGGAATACTGAATGTATGAAGCCGCTTTTAGATACCACAGTTAGTACATAACTACTAAAAACGACGAGTGTGGTCGTATGTTGCTGTAGTGCCTTTGAACGAATGACTTCACACCGTCTTTTGTATATTTTTTATTTTTTTACGTCAAAAACATTTTAAAATTGTGTGACGTGCTATGGGAAGATGTTAATTTGAAGTTACATTTATGTCCAGAAGCAAAACAGGGGGTCATCTCAGCATTTGCTACAGGGGTCAGGAAAGCCGGACGAAAATCTGATCGAGATAGGGGTCATTAACCCAGAAACTGAAGCACAATACTTGTAATAGGTTCTTTACAATTATACAACTCAAATGGTAAATATTACACTAAATGTTGTTAAAATTAATATGACTTTTTTGTGCTCAGTGTAGTTTCTAACAGTATAGCAACAGTTGCAGTTGCAACAGTGCAGAAGAAAATATTTTACTTGGGACTTAAACTTTTGTATCGAATATGTATGTACATGTATAATATGTGATATTTTTGTAGTGAGCTGTTGATACTGTCACCCGATGAATATGATTACTACTTCGAGCGTTGTAGTTATATATATCCGCGTTCGCTGAAAATATATTCCCGCTCTTAAGTAAGTAATTTTTGACCAAAAAAACTAATTCATACATCAAGAAATAATGTAATGGTAAGATACCTAAATGAATAAAGAGAGGCTTACAAGAATCACGTGAATAGGATTTGCTTATTATACGTACAATCCTTTTTTTGTAATCTAAAAGTCTGGGAGCTATAAGATGTATTTCCTCTGCAATTTTTCATCGCGCTTCTTATTGTTCATGAACCACAGTCACTGGCAAGACAAGAGGTGGTTTAGGCGGAAACGTTCCCTTCTCTATCATTACTGCCACTACCATCTCCGTTATACTTCCATCCCTATTTCTACACAATATTTTCTGTTTCAACACTTTCGTCAGCAAGATTACCATCCCCACCACCATCATTCCTCCATCAACACCATCACTACAAGCATCATCCAGACGATCACCTTTCGCACAATTTTTATCTAAACAAAAACCATCGCAAACACAATCGACATCTCTACAATGAAAAAGAAAAAGCAGATGTTGACGATTATATAAAATAGACCGCGGTCCTCTTCAGGGCTGTACTAATGTACCGCGATATGTCGTTCGAATCGTCGTCACCTCAGCCATCGGCGCGGCGTCACCCGGACAGCCCAGATCATGACACTGGCCGCGGAAGCCTACGACATGATTTGGATGGTCCCTACCGCTGATGACATCATATAATAAACACTTCCTAAGGGTCACCCTGCATCTGTGCCTTGTCTATTCTTCGCGGCACCCATCGTGCCTCGCGTTATCGTCTCTTGACGCACGCTGCTCATTTTCAAAACGCACACCAAATACACAACAGTAATGCATCCAAAGACCTTCGGGTGATGATAGAAAATTATTTTATTATTTTATCCAAAACTTGTGTCGCTGAATGGGACTTCAAGAACAAAAAAATCTCAGCGACATTATTTTCTAATGCAAAAATTAAAAATTATAACATTTTCATTGACAATTATTGTTAAGGGATAGATTTAGACATAATGATGAAAGTACTTCCCCCAGCTGAAGAAACTAAAATATTGAATCGATTTTTTCCAAAATAATTCCACCAATTTATGGATGTTTTAACGGTTTGAAGAAAAAAAGATGTGTAAAACGGCATTTTGGAAGAAATCCAAAGTTTTCATTATTTTATTTCAATAGAAAATGAATGACGCATTTTTCATGATTACCATCATGTTCTTTGACATTTTTCACAGGACTATATTTTTTCTACTTACTTTTGCAACATTCAATGTAGGAACAGTGCACGAGATTCTTCCACAAGAATAACATTGTCCGTAAGACCCCCATTGTGCCTTCACAACGTGATAATGTGTATAGCCGTGTCGTAAATCACGTGACCGTCGGGACTCGAACCCCAGGACCTCGGTCAAAGGCACTAAAGTGTTATCAGCTAATATCCTGGGCC
Organism: Gryllus longicercus; assembly: GCA_038098605.1. NCBI lineage: Eukaryota > Metazoa > Arthropoda > Insecta > Orthoptera > Gryllidae > Gryllus > Gryllus longicercus. Next base: position 158,706 of record JAZDUA010000759.1, read on the forward strand.
ACGCGAGTCGGCGTTGGACCATTACATCATCAGTCTCATGATCAAATCGTCAATTTAATGTGAACATAACGAATAAACGAAATCTGTGAAAAAAATAATAACGTAGTACAGTATGAGGATAAGCATACACAAAAAAGTTGAGCGTGCTCCGGCTGTAAATCTGTTGCGGATGAATTGTTCCCTCATTGGGGCGGGACGTGATTTCCACAATGAAACACGCACATATTTGTAAAGGCTCCAAGAGAGTCTTCGCTATGTTTTTGTCGTTTAATAAAATTATAGAAACCAATATTTAAAAGAACGCCCTTTTTGGGTTTGAATGAAACAAATTAGAGTGTAATTGACTGCTTCAGGACATAATCCGTCACGTGGTTCGTAAGTTTATTTTCATGCATTGCTGGGTGACTCACCATGTCAACCCCTTTGTATTTTAGAATCTAGTTAATTTGCAATACTTTGAATATTCGCAATAATAACTTTTTGTTTCTGAAATTAACGGTGACTAATTAATAACAATGAATACATACAATATACAATATCCATAACAAAAGTGCAGTATCGATGAAGAATAGTCCAGATTGTCGGCATGTAATAAATTGAACTTCGTGTAATAGTACTTAAATTACTTTACAATAAATTACGAGTACCATTATATGAATTAAGCAGAATTTACACCCACTACATTAACTTGTCTGCAATGTATTTGCGATTTCCCCTAATTTTATAACACAGAATTGAATGAACCACAATGGTCAAAACTACAATAACATTTTGAACATCGAATATCCTATCAATATGATCAAGAGGTTTTTGTGGCTTCAGATTCTCTTCGTGGAAATGATAATGACATGTTAGTTGTTGCGTTCATTGGGTTTTCAGTGAATCGTCACAGTATAAATAGAAACAAAATATTTTGAATATTTGGGAAGTCCAACTGTTTAATGACACGTTTCATTTTCCCCGGTGCGTGTAGTCTGTTGTCGAATACTGACGTTTTTTTTTTTTTTCTATTACTCGAGGCGCTTCTAGCGGAACTTGAGCAGAAAGAATTCCTCGCGTTCGATCCTCAGACAAATGTATTCCAGACCACCTGTGAGCAGCACTTGACGTGCGCTCGTGATTCCGTGGCCACCCGATAACATTAACAGCCACACGCAGCGCTTTGGGGATAAAAACCCGCAGCCTCGGCGCACTTCCCCGGGCCAGGAAGGACAATGGACCGCGTCCACGCGCTCACTGGCTCCTGCGGGCGAAGTTGTCGGTCGTCCCCGCTCCGCGACGCCGCGGACACGCCGAGAAACAAAAGCGAAAGAGAGAAAGTGGAAGAAAAAGAGTGCGCGGTCACCGAAATCCGTATCAGCTTGCTTCCTCCATTACATAATTGGACCGGGCATGCCCGCAGTTATCCCACACATCGGGTCAAAAATTACTGTTAATTGAGGCACTTAGGCTATTAGAGCGCTCGTTAGTTTACACGCGAGCGCCGTCACGAAGCGTGTGTTGGCGGAGGGCGTGTGGAGACGGCGGGGGTGGCGAGGGTGGTGGGGGCAGCGGTAGGGGGCGGTGGGGGTTCGCGAGGCGATGAACTAGAGGGATGATGCGGGGACGATGGCTGTGGTGGGAATGGTGAGGAGATTGGCGGCGGCACTGGCAGGACCGCGAGGGTGGTGTAGGCGGCGGAGGCGATGGGGGCGGGGAGAGCGGCGGAGGAGGCGGGAGATGCTGGGGTGGCGAGGGCGGTATGAGTGGCGGAGGTGACCGGAACGGTAGGGCGGTGGAGGCGGTGGAGCCTGTGGCGGCGGCGGGGCGATGGGGGCGGGGATGGTGAGGGCGGTAAGACAATGAAAGAGGTGGGAGCGATGGGGGTGGTGCGAGTGGTGGGGGCGGCAGAGGTGGCCAGGGCGGCGGGGGCGGTGGGGACGGTAGGAGCGGTTGGGACGATAGGAGCGGTTGGGACGATAGGAGCGGTTGGGACGATGGGGGCGGCTGGGACGGTGGGGGCGGCTGGGACGGTGGGGGCGGCTGGGACGGTGAGGCGGCTGGGACGGTGGGGGCGGCTGGGACGGTGAGGGCGGCTGGGACGGTGAGGGCGGCTGGGACGGTGAGGGCGGCTGGGACGGTGAGGGCGGCTGGGACGGTGAGGGCGGCTGGGACGGTGGGGGCGGCTGGGACGGTGGGGGCGGCTGGGACGGTTGGGGCGGCTGGGACGGTGGAGGCGGCTGGGACGGTGGGGGCGGCTGGGACGGTGGGGGCGGCTGGGACGGTGGGGGGCGGCTGGGACGGTGGGGGGCGGCTGGGACGGTGGGGGCGGCTGGGACGGTGGGGGGCGGCTGGGACGGTGGGGGGCGGCTGGGACGGTGGGGGCGGCTGGGACGGTGGGGGCGGCTGGGACGGTGGGGGCGGCTGGGACGGTGGGGGCGGCGACGGTGATGGGGACGGCGGGGGCGTGGAAACATACGGCACCGGGCAGTGGCCCTGACGCCGTGATAACTGACCTGCACTGGCGCCAATTTATGTCCTCCTGGAAACCGTTCATTTTTCCCTGGGCACGTTTCAATCTAAATAACATCTACAACGAAAACATTCATTTTCGAGCATTGCTGATAAGGCACAGAAGGGGGTGTGGTCGGTTTATTGCATGAGCAACAGATGCACGTAATTTTTGTTTTCACTTCTGGGACGCTGCCGTTTAATAATTAATACATCTTTCCACAGTTGGCATGCCCAGGGCATAGTTCAGGACTTTTGGCAACACAGGACCAAGGATATTTTATTTTTAAATAAAATATTTTTTCTATTCGATTGTGTGTGAAACGTAACATTAGTGTGTGAATTCCCAGCTAAATTTCAGTAGTGAAAACACTGTCAGTTTTATGACATCCGATGTGTGCATTCTAGCCACAACGTCGATTGATGAAAAACTTACGTGGAATCGTAATTTGTGTCAGGAAGTCGATACAGCAGCTGATCAGTGTAATCAGATTGGAGAGATCGGCAATCAGTTTGCGTTTCCCAATCACTCAGTTCCTCCTCAATTTGTTTCGATTTTGTTTATAATTTTATTGCCCTTCAAGTTATCAAAAAATTAGAAATGATTAATTGGTATGATATTTATCAGTCCGTTGTTTCTCCAATCAAAACCAGGCGAACGCAGGAATAGCACCCTACCAAACGGGGTAATGGGATCTTTCCTTCCCCTTCCTTATCTTATCCTCATCCCTTACTTACGCACACTCACATGCACTACACTAACACATTTGTCGGGAGATCAGTCGAGAGCTTACAGCTTGTCCCGGCTAGGGCGGTCCGTCGCTGGTGGAAGATTTCTGGTTGGGCAAATCCCCACAAGCTGACGTAGGTCGGCGTCTGTTCCAGCGGGGGGAGGCGACCGCCATCTCTCGCGATAAAACATGCACCTATACTAACGGGACCAATGACTTTAGCACATGCCACGACCGGAATCATCAATCCATCAATTCAATTACCATTCGATGTACCTGAATATCATTTAAGTTTTCAAACAAAAAAAAATAATATCGCATAAAGATCTCTTTAAATGTATCGACTGATTCACACACTCAGATATTTAGAAGAAAGGTAAATTGCATGACATTATTCAACACAAATTTTGTCTAAACGACAAATTTTGACGTCGACGTTATGACTATCGTCTCTCTCTGATGTATTCACTGCATTGAACAAACTTGAGAACAACTTAAACATTTGTTGAACATCAATACAATTACGCTTAATTAATCGTTTCATTCATTACGTTGTTCTATTTTTCATTTTTTAAAGATAGGGTTCTCATTGTGATCTGTTTTTTTCTTTATGTTCCAAGAGTTTCGTTTATGATCTACGGAACTTTTGAGAAGAGTTAATCTGACGACGTTAGTTTGCTGTATAAAAGCGCATTCCTCGATGTATGTATGCATGTATGAATATATGTATGTCCTCGTATTCGAAGACATTTCAGGTCATTGTATGTTGGCGAGAATACTTGTGGTATATGTATTACATAATTTTATTACAGAATTCCCTTTTTCTCTGATTGATAGTTTATATACTTGGGATAATACATTGTATGAGATATGTCATATACATCTTTTAGAAAGAATATGTTCTCCTCTACTCTCGTATTTTCGTTTCTTTATTGCAGCACTTCTACAAGAAATTTAACTCTTTAGTTATGCATGTACTTATACAGACAATTATTCAGTACCTGGGCCAACTTCCTTCTTGCAATCTCCGATCCCTTAAAATACGCGGGCGCTGCCGGGCAAATTGCAAGGAGCGATCGGTAATTCGGGGATGTGCCTAACAAGAACGCCCTTCTCATTCATTATTGTGCAGAGCGTGGTTAACTAGCAGAAGTGCGACCGCTCCGTGCGATGCCTGCGGCGGTGGCGGCAGCTGCTTGCCTGGGTTCTGCCAGCCGCGGGCGACCGGTTCCCGCCGCAAGCGCTCTCAGCCACGTACTGCCTCTGCCGCCACCGCCACCGTTAAGTTACGTGTCAGCTGTGCCGTCAACGATGGCATTTCGACGTTAGAGCCAGTGTTAGCGTCTTCAGCGTCACCGCCACCATCACCGGTTCGTCAGCATCACCGTCACCGGTAGCGTCACCGACACATCGTCGTTACCGTCAGCGACATCCTCATTGTTGCCGATCACAACATCGTCAGCTCTACCGTCAAAATCATCGTCAGGGCCACCACAACCGTAATCACAAGTATCAACATAACAGTTAGCGTCACCATAACCGCCAGCGTCACCGTAACCGTCAGCGTCACAGTAACTGTCAGCATCACCATAAATGTCAGTCACTGAAAACGACAGCTTCACCGTAACTTTCAATGTAACTGAAAACGACAGCTTCACCGTAACTTTCAATGTAACCGTAACCGACAGCGATTCTAATCGCCAGCGTCATGATACGATTCGATTCGTAACCCTGTCTTCGTCAGCATTACTCAGTTTCACGTAGGAAATTACATGTCCGTCCGTAGAGAAATCATCATCTCCACAAATCTTCTCTTTTAGCAATGCACTTCACGATACTATTTCTTTTGGCATTGTAGCTGAGTGTTTAACACAAACATCAAACATACTGACCAGGCATGTACCAGATTTCAATACAAAATTTTTCCCGAAGAAAACTTCGCCCATCTTGGGTAAATCCACTTCTAAAAGCGAAAAACGCCAGGAGCGTTAATCCTGAAGACAGTCGTGTTCTTTGGTAAGGAACAGATATTGGCTCACTAATGACAGCGAAGATCGGACAGGCGAGAGCAATTTCCTGTTCTCTGACAAGCTGCGGCGATAAGCGTGTCCTGCACGGTGCCAAATTCGCAAATGTCTCCGAGCGGTGTTCCTGCTCGCCGCGCCCCATACAAGAACACTGGTCGGAGGACGCCCTGGCAGATTTTACGCGGGAGATACTGGTTAGGTAAAAAGTTTCCAGCAGTGATTTCTCAAAAATGGATTGTAGAATACAAAATATAAATATCAAAAAAACTGTAAAAATGCGGAAAATTCAATACAGGTTCTGAACTCTTGAATAGGAAATTAACTCTAAAATAGACATTTAAAGGAACTATAAAACTCTGGCAAAAGCTATTTATTAAGTGAACATGGGTAGTTGGGTAAGTTGCCTGAAAATACATTCAAAGAAATAAAATAGGCAATGAGGGGTTTGTCAGGACTCTATTTACCACAGTGAGAAGACTCCTCAAAGTGAACTTTGAGCCTTTTATCACTGTGAACAGACCATGTGTCGCTTGCGGCAAAGAAAGGAAGTCACTAGCGCCTAATTTCTTCTACTGAAAGTATTATAACGTACTTTGCTTCTTTTACTGAAAGTACTGCGGGAGAAATGTAAGTTAACAAGGCAATTAAGTTAACAAATGCAAGGAGCACAAATTGTTAGCTTCTATTATTTCCTTGCAGGATTTTATTTAAATTCTCGGCCAGTTCTTGATAATCTGATTGATCATCAGGATTTACATGTAAATGACTCAGGAAGACGATGGCGGACGACTTGGAAAATAATGCCTTCCATCAGACAGTACTACTTTCAACTACTATCACTATCCGCCATTCAGTTTGTTCAATCGTCAGTAAATTTCTTACTCTCTTCGTCATAAGAACCACCTACAGCAGTAAGTAGCATCTGCAGTTTGAGCTGTTCTTGTGACCGGGGTGAGAATATTCCTGAGTGCAATTTTCTCTAGATGTGCAAGCCTTTTCTCCAGGGAAGAAGCAAACATTTTCATTTAATTGGAGGGTTTCTCGTAAAAAAACAGCATTAGTCCCAAAATTCAGAAAATTGAGTTAGTGCTGTCATTTTGTAGAGTGAACCTTTATACATCAGAGGATAATATCAACTCGGCCAAAAGTGCATTACTCTCAGAGAAAATCAGCGAAGAAAAATAGGAGATTGCGGAAGAACATCGTTATTCCAAAGTGTTTCCGGTAAAAACAGCATTAGTCATGGGCAAATGCTTTTGCGAGAAAGAGAGCTGGATGGTGCTGCACAACAATGGATGAGCGTGAAACTGATCTTGTAAGTACAGACTTGCTTTTCTTAAAGAAGTGTTGCTGTGTTGGATTTCGTTGTTTATTGGAGAGTTGATGAAAGGAAGTCTGACAGGAGTGAAATCATATATACATATACAGGTGTATGGATTAGTAGCGTTGTTAGGAACGACATTTCCACTAGAAATTGAACTAACACTGCATAGAGTGCATGGTTACCAAAACCACTTGCCAAGGTTTCTTATGTCCAAATCTGGGTGCAATATTTAAACATACAAGAAACAAGAGAATTTTCTGAATAAATTTACATGGTAAGTCCACATAACAGTAAAGATTCTGATACTGACTGTGAAGAAAACAGCAGTGGGTGTGATGAATGATCATTTTTCAGTTCTTTCCAGTATTTTAATTGCGCTTATTTCAGGTTATAGTTAATTTAGAATATATTAAAATCGCTTTGGTTATATGTTTATTGGAGTTTCAATTGTTTATATTGTATGCAAGAATAATATAATTATTTTCAATGTATTCAATATGTAAAATACATGTAATATTCTTATTGAAAGTTTCTGCCACTTCTTATTTTTGAGTGCTTAAGAGCAAATGTAATTTATGTAATCTGCCATTTTCAAGGAAAAAGAACATATTCTATTTTTTTTATTTCTTGCAAGTTGTGAAATATATTGTTTTATTTATTCAGAACTGCATTTTATTTTTCATCCTGTGGGAAAGCATTCCTGTACAATATAAAATTCCATATATTTTTTGGGTAAGGACGTTTTTTTTCTCATTTTCACAAAGTAGATTTTCAGACTAATGTTGTTTTTCTGAGAAGTCCTTCAATTGTCAATGAAATTGATCTTAGTAATCAGGCAGGATAAAATAAAAACATGAACTGATCTTATGCTCTCTTGTGATGAAAGGAACTTTGTCAGGCACGAATTTACGCTTTCGGACGACTTAATAGGAAAGAAACGGTAGTGAAATGACCTTTACATTAATGCTATTCTCATTCTCAGTAACTTTGATAACGAAAATTCGTTAAATTTGCTTATAATAATGTTCACGATAATATTTCTTTCCAGTTATCACTTCTCTCACAATCACGGTTACGATCGTTATGATTAAATTCAATTTTACTGATACCTCCAGTGTACACTATACCTTTCGCCTTCCCAAACTGCAAGGTTTTCATTGAATATTCTGGCAAGCATATAGCACTGCACGAGCACTGGTATCTTTAACAGACAAAATAATTTCAATTTCTTTAGCGTTTGCAACGCTCTTTACACATTTTTTATATCACTAATACCATTGTCATCATTAGAGATCGGAAAATATGTAATATGAAATGGCAAGATATTTACATCAATATATAAGGTAAATGATAAGACGCATGTATGAAATAAAGAATAAAATGTGTAATGTCAAAATACACTATTTATGGAACGTACAAGCCAAGAAAAAAAATGTACACAATTTTCTGTTATGATAATAAAATATGTATTAAACCAATTTCAAAAATAAATATTGCTTCTCGTACCGGATTGAAATTTAAGAGTACACTTTTATCTTTGAAAGTAGTGATTAGTTATCTTACAAACGTGGGGGACTTAATGACCAGCAAACAATCACTGTAGCATTGTCTTTGCAGAGCAAAGCTTTCGCGATTATCTTTCGTAAATTTGGATTGAAGATCAAGAAACACGACCTTACTAATACATTTTACACTTCGAGATAATATTCTCAGCGCCTACGCACTCTTGTCGCAATATACTGCATGTGTAAATGAAGTGCAGGCGGGGATCAACCTAAATAGATCCTTAGCATCTGACGTTCTTTAAACGTGGGGCATCTCGCATCTTCAGCAGGCTATTATGAATATGTGTATGATGCCGTAAATGTGCCGATTTTTTAAATAAATGCCATTGTCAAAAATGCATTAAACGTTTTTTTTGGGGGGGAAATAAATTTCAAGAAAACTGATACATTAATAAAATGTTTACAAATAATGTAAAATGTAAGCAAAATATGAAAAACTTAATTTGTAAGAAATAATTGGATATTATGGTAGGATTTCGCCAAGATCACAGTTTTCAAAACTGAACATTGACAGACAAAAATACTTAATTACATAATAATCCAGACTCTGCTCACTATCATCTATCATCACCTATTTCACCATTCCAAAATCCGACTGACGCCACTGCCGTCACCACAAATGCAAGTATCACCTTCGCCAGGGTCAGTGCAGCCTCGAACGCCAGTTATCGCAGACGCAGGCTGGCACTTAGCCGGCAGAACACGTCAACTTGTCACCTGTTCCTGCCCCGTTAGCGAACTACTGCAGCAGCAGCGGCAGCTTCTGCTGCCGTCGGTTCGTGTACCTGTCGATAGAGCGCCGGGCATTTGCATCGGAACTGCTCGCGCCGCCGATACGCCGAAAAGTGTCTGCTACCTGGAGCAGCATTCGACAAGCGGACTGCGCTTATAGATTCACGAAGCGTCGACCGGGGCGGGTCCGTTTCACGCATTGCTTATCGCCAAGGCCCCCTGATAAATTCTGAGCGTGAACTTGCGGATTGCTTGGCTGGTTCTCTGACCGTATACTGCGACCGTAAAAACATTACTGAATCTAAACGGGGCAGGAGACGAGTGTCGTAAAATAAACGAAGTAATGGACCGATTTATTCAGCAACGAACATTTCAAGAAACTCTGTGATGAACATCGAGTTTAATCACCTAGTACCATGTAAGTACGTCGACGTATACAAATACGAGACTTCAAAGTTGGAGAAAAATTGGTTATAAACATACCAAGTAGGAAAAGATGTGCAAGAATATATTTTTAAGAAAGTACAATGAATATGAGGAAAGTAAGTAACAGTTGCATTCATAGTAAAGTGAAAATAATATTGGAAAAGTTAATAATGTCACGTGTATCCCGACAAAAACACAAAACAAGAGTATTATATACTGTATTTGTTCTCGAATTCGAATTCAAACCCTACATCTAATCCTTCCAGCACAATTACTACTATGTTAGGCACTTTATCTTAAATAAGGGAGTAACACAGTTATCTTTCAGATACGGTAAGATCGTATGTAGGAAATGAGCGTTGATGGGTGATTTAGGCAATTGGGTTTCTTACATAAGAGAGATAGCGTTGTTCAAAGTAATTTGGATACTATTCGAACAGACAGACCTCGCGACAGACCTCGCACGATCTTCCCTTCCTCTTCCATGTCATATCTTCACCCCTTACCTACAAACTCACATGCACTTAACAACTCCACATGGCGGGAGACCAGCCGGGAGGTTAGAGCTTGTTCCGGCTGCGGCGGTGGTGGGAGATACCTGGTTGGGAATATTCCACAAACTGACGTGTAGGTCGTCTCTGGATCTCACCATCTTCATGTCAGAATGAAAACGCGAAGGGCTTCGCTTACTTCGAAGAGAGCATAATACTTGTTTGCTTATTTGTTAGCGTATAAATGGAACAGGTGAGGAATGCACGTATTTAATTACGTATACATCATTTAATAATAGTTACTCCAGTGATGTTAGTCATCAGAATGTTGGTGTACTATGCTTTCGAAATTTTGTTTTAGCTGAACTAAGAATGCTTTATGACAATAAGTTCAAGGTTGTAACATCGCCGTTGATTTCAAAATGTTCGAGCAAAGTGTACCAAATTTGCCGTATGCAGTTGACGATTTTGGTAAAGCTAACTCGACCGACTTCTTTAATACCTACAGCTCTTTGAATCATTACCTATTATAGGGAGTATTTAATTTATCCGTTGCCTCTTCTGCTTGTCACAAAAAACACCAACAAACGAACTTCGTAGTTGTAGTGGAGTATTGGTCACCCCTGCCTCTAGCACGAGCCAAAGGGCGCGGTTTCGCCAGCCCACAGGTGGAGGGGGGCTGGGAGAGAGTCGACAGAACCTGTCTAACTGTTGGGAGTACGGGGTAGCAGGCCCGGCGGCTAATGTGAGTGAAGTGGGTAGTTATACTAACACGAAAAATTCGGAGAGGAAAAAATACCCACTCGGAATTTGAGGGAAGATAAATATTCCATAAACGTCAAATTCCAGATATGAACGAAGTTTATTGATATTGCGTCGACTGGAAACGGACATGCGAACTATCAACTATGTTGAATGATCGGCTCAACAGTACTGCAATTTTACATGTTTGTAGCGACATGACCGACAAAATCGATACGTAAAAATGGTTAAATGAGTTTGTATAAAAAATGCAAAGTACAGCGTTGCTTTGTATCGCAAAAGTGAACTACTAAATTTACATAAAATAAATGTGATGACAATTTAATGATAAACATGACAAGCTGGAAAAAAATTGTTTTTGTTTTTTCGCTTCAGGTACATTTTTGTTGGGTGATGGAGGGTATGAGGGACCCTCATCTGGGTCGTCTACCCACTTGGACGTACCACTTGGACAATCGCCGGCCCTGCGGTTCAGCATGGGTCCACTACGTGGTACAGCCTCACATGCGCGATGCACAAGATCTTTTAATGAGTTCCCTTTTCACGATACCTGAATTAAACTATGGATAGGTAAAATAAAATCTTAAACCATTGACCTCCAGAATTCAAAAAAAATATTTTGACCTCATTTGCGACCTTTGAAGACGCCTGGTTTTAGAACTGCTTTATTTCATAAAATCTACGTTTTACTTTCCAGTTATTTTGATGTACAACTATGCACTAAAATAATACAGCTTAAACAAATCAGATATTTTAATTAAATTTTTCAATTAATAAACGTTAATAATATAGTAGCTGAATTCATTGAATTCGAATTCAAATTACTTCAACTGTTATTTCTGTTATAAAATATACTGATATTTTGCTTCACTATATTTCCTTATTATGCACAAAATTATACGGTATAAGGATACTTAGATTTCAGAATTTTTTTTTAATTTCCCGAATTTAAGAAATTCGGAAATTCGTGATTCAACTCCAAAATATATAGAATTCCCACAATCTTTCCTTTAAACCAGTTTCAATGTTTATGAGTTAAACCGGTTAAAACTTCCAAGTGTGACGATAACAGTTCCATAGAAGATTTAATGTCGAAATGCTAAGTCATGGCCATTGCTACAACCAACACCGGACGATACCAGGTAAATACCGGTTGCGAATGTGAAATGTATTTTATCTAAGAATGGCAGAAGTCCTATCATTTTCCACCAAGGGCACAGTAGAACAATATGGCCTCGCAGTTGGCAGGCACTGCTTCTCCCAGTTGCTGGTCCGATTGTAAATGAGAGGGCTACTTTAAAATTCAGCAGCCTCCTTTTTTAATATTGAATATTTGGCTCTACGAGAATCTTAGTGTTATAACCTACTACATAATACCCCAATTTACTTCACTTCGCGAAAAACAGGCTCCGTTTTGTCATAAAAGTAAAAAACAATATTAAATTCAACAATAACAAAAAATTAGATATTTTAAACTTGACAATATCCTACATTAGCAAATAGATAAGTACAATGGCTGACACACAGCATAAAGTCATTCTAATAATTTGATAATATGAACACTGTATATCCCGTGTAACTTCATAATGTGAGAGCAATGTCATCAATGACTCACTAGGAACAATCAAAGCCATCTCCTAGATGAAAACTCGAAATGTGTATTTTACATAACGCTCATATCTGATTTTTACAGAAAGAGTTCGATCAAACAAAAAAGGGTTCTTGCAATTACTTCAAATTTGGTAATATTCATATTTAAAATGCCAATAAAATGATCCTCACTTAGTTTACTATAAACCTATAAGAAATAAAATACGATGATCTAAAATTGCCCATACATGAATCTAGGTGGCTCATATGAAATAGATTGAATCAACCAACATCAAGTAATCAACAAAATTGTAAACAAATACAAAATTTGTGTGTTTTTAGAAATGTCAGTGGTTTGCTCTTCCTTTTTCCATCCTTCTCAATTGCTCGAGGTTTCTGGAGAACATCCTAAAACTGCTTAATTCAACATTATGCTTTCTCTATCGGGTTCTGTTCAGTTAAAATGAATTTTTAAAACTTGGCCAACTTATTTATTTGCTTTCTAATAGAAACTTCCTTGAGTGTTTCAAAAGAACTAGTTAAGCTAGCTGCTTAACATGAACTCAAGTACCTACATCTAAATACTTTTACCTCCAAAATTTACGTCCAAATACTTTGGACAACCACAGTTCCAGATATTGATAAAGTTTTTTTGTGGAAAATTTATACGAGAATTTGCAAAAAAAGTGTTACGTTTATGAATACATACAACATGAAGTAAAGTACTGCAATCAGGTAAAGACATATTTTTAAACGTATCTGGAAAACCACCACATGAAAAACGTCAATCGAAGCGAAATCTAGAAAGTAGGCCAAGTCCTTCCCAGTGAGCCATGCAACTCATACTTTCAAAATAGGTATCATTTCATAGCATCGATTGTGGTCATTTTGTCTGCCCTTCGTTTAGGAAAAACAAACAGTGCTAGTTCGTTTTTCAGAGGCAATATTTCCCTGTGTTGAGCTAAACGTGAACCTGCTTGTTTTTGTGATATCACGAGGTTTTTAACACTTACAGGATTGCGTGCAACTTACCACCATCGCCTTCTTCCTTACTTTTTTCACAAAGCCGCATTGAGGTTCTCGGAATGTACATTGTAATTCAATATTTCTTCAGGATGATCAAGTTATTTTTTTCGTTTCCTGTTTGGCTCCCATCACCGACGATTATAAAAGATCTAGCAGTGCCGCTGCAACCCTTAACCCTAATGAGGGATGATGTTAAAGGGCACAGTTCCTCAGGAGGGAGGGATCTTTCCGAGAAAACGAGTTTCTTTGTAATGAGGGTTTTGATGAAAAAAATAATTTGATCACATGTATATTTTTATTAAGGGGAGTAAAGTTTTAAAATTTATGAAAAGAATATCATATGCGACACCATAAATTAATAATTATCCACTTGATAAAAATACAAATTTTGGAAAAGTGTGAAACTATTTAAGGGAAAATATGCCAATTTTTGGTGCTAATTTTAATTCGTCTCCGGGAATAATGCATTGTTCACTAATTGTGTTTCAGTTAGAATATTTCATGCTCGTGAAGTGATGGAAAGGTTTATGTTTGATTGAAATGTTATGCGCTGATGTTCAAATAGCTTTATATGTCTAACTCTTATTAATTTGAAATCCTGAAGAAGTTGCACAAACAGCTTAAACGCTGTCATCAGCCAGAAAATTGTGTATATTTATATTTAAAATTGATCTAATCTTCACAATATTTCATAGTTTAAGGAAGGAGGGAGAAAATTTCAAACTTCATACAATAAATTGACAGTAATCCTGTGCTATTGAAACAAATTAAGAGATATTAAGAACTTTCACAATGTATATGTAATAGCACGAGGATTTTTGGTGAATATGCAAAATATTTAAATATTTAATCATTGTTACTTTATAAATAAGATCCAAACACGATAAGATCTACACAATTAAAATTTTAAAAAGTCATACGGGAATTCATGATAACTAACATAAAAAAGAATGGTTTTTTAACATTTTCTCACACACGCTGCAGCTACTGTGTATTAATACACATATAAAACAACAAACAATTTTCCTTTCATAAGCTTTTCAATAATTCGAGATTCATTACAACAATAACTTTGTTATACTATTGCGTTTTTTCAACTTTGTGCCAATCTTTTAATTTTTTCGGATAATTCAGAAGGGGTGATCTCACAAAATCGAATAGATTGCCTGCAAAATCCTTTGAACCCTTTCCTCGTAGCGTTCAACAATTTAGAAAATTAATTTAGGGTAATACTAAGTAAATGAGGGACTTAGGTTATACAGCGATGTGTAAGTGATATATTTTGATGTGAGGTGTCGTGCAGCGTACAATAGAGAAAAAATGAAGGAAGTGATTAAAGTGTTGTAGTGAAGTGGGGTGAAGTGAAGGTGAAGTGAAGGTAAAGTGAAGGTGAAGTGAAGGTGAAGTGAAGGTGAAGTGAAGGTCAAGTGAAGTGAAGAGCAGTGCAGTGTGGTCTTAATTGAAAAAACATCCATAGTGAAGTTAGATTACAAAAGTTTCTTCTTCTTCAGGTAATTAAATTTTTATGAATTAGATGGTTTTTATATCATTATTATTTTTATTATTATTGTTATTATTATTATTATTGTTATTATTATTATTATTATTGTTATTATTATTATTATTGTTATTATTATTATTATTGTTATTATTATTATTATTATTATTATTATTATCGTTGTTTCATCAGATGCTTTCCTTTTTTGTGATTATTATTATTATTATATAATTTGCATGTTAGCTATATAATCTTATTTATGTAATTATCTGCCACCGGGTTATGCCCATTTGCAGTTCAAATAAATTTATCTATCTAATCATACGCCAAGCAAGGCACTGGCTGACCCCTATTGTGTTGAAATGCGCCTAGGGTCATCCTCGATTCACAACCGTCAGTGGCGAAGGGGGGAGGGAGAGTGGCGCGCGGTCCGCTCCGGGTGACACCAATTAATACAATTATATATATATATACAAATATATAGTCTTTAAATATATTATAAATAAATATCATGTGCAAATATACCTGCATGTTAATTGAATAATATACAGATAATAGATATTTTTATATTCAGCATTTGCCTCCAACATTTGTATTCAGATTCAGTAATAGATACTTTTATATTTAATATATTGGTGGGTGATGCCATGAGTTAAGCCCCGTGTGGCGCCAACCGAAGCCACGCCGCTGCCGCGCGTGCGTGTGGTTTGCGGGGAGCGTGTCCAGCACGCGTGCTGGGCACGAACGAGTATCGAGCACGGGGCGCCCCCGCGTGATCCGCGCGAGGGGGACGGCCCGCTGCGTTTTTGTCTGCCCCGGACGCGGGCGGGCACGATCCGAGGGCGAACGCCGACGAGGCGCCAGGCCCACGCGCAGGGGAACAAAAATCTTCCAGCTACGCAGTTTGTCGGGTGAGGGAACATATTAAGGTAGTCCCAACCCTCATATATATGGTTTAGTGGCACAAACGCTGTACGTCCAATGGGAAATTGAAAATCGCGTAACACAATTCACAGGGCTAAGACTCAGAACTTCATGATCGATGGGGGTCGCCTTACAGTTGTCAGATTTAGTTCAAACTTGGCTTAGGGCGATTTTTATTGATTAGAACGAAATAGGGGGGGTGAAAGCTCGGCTTCTGAAAAGTCAAAATACTAGGGCTACGCGAATTTCCGCACATGATCATTTTTCAGTTAATATCATTTTTGGAAACACCTCATTCATGTCTACCTAGTGCACAATGATCGTAGATCCATTATAAAGAGGACATGTTTTATGCCAAAAAGCAAAAACTGTCGCCCAGTAAGTAACGCGACCTTTGCAAAAATTCAGGATTCGTTTTCTCAAAAATATAATTTCTGGTCGTGTAATATATGTGCTCTAATCCAATGATTTTTAAGTTAATGTCTCTGTTCACGATAGATAATAAGTGTGAACGAATTATCCATCTTCTCAAATCTAAATCCAACATCTAAAATATTCTCATATTCCGTGGTTGTAGCAGATATCGTAATTCATAATACGGCAAAGGAAATAATCGTCCACAAAAAGTTTAATAATTTTATAAATTATTATCCAGAGTTAACTTTTGGAAAACACTTTTCTTATCCTCAGTGGCGCTTGCTCAAGCAATGTGAATCACTCATAAACGTTCATAAAATGGTCGGAAAATATGAAAACTGCAAAAAACGCTGGGTACAGCTAGGTGGCAGCCATCTTTTGGAATAAGTTAACTTCGGGTAATAATTAATAAAATTATTAAACTTTTTGGGGACGATTATTTCTTTTACCATATTATTCTGATATTCTCAAAGGCTGCTCATTCTTATTTTCTTTGGTGCCTAATAAAACAGTGATCTATTTACGCGTTTTTTAATTTTTCTTAATTGTTGGCTTCACCAGGAACCTATTTGGAATTACGGCAACTGGAATCAGAATGGAATTAGGATTGAGATTCTAATGAACTTCAATCTGATGTAGTGAATTTCTACTCCTACTCCTATAGTGACCGATATAATTAAGTACCCAGATTTAAGGTAAGGTCCGTGAAATATAAGTAAGCAGAAAAATATTCCTCATTTTTCGCTAATAGATTAATTTAATTCTAATCTATTCAGCTTCAAGAGATTCTGGTAACATTTTCTATAAAAAATTAGCTTTTCTAGTACTCAGTACTAATTGGAAATAAAATCAAGAGTTGATCACTATAATTAACACATACGTGGTACCGTGAATACAGGACATTCTAGGGTAGTGGAGTTGGGATTGTAGGACACGGTGGTTGGATGGTGAAGAGAGTGGAGTTATGATAGATGACTGGCAGGGCTGGGACAATTCCGGGAGTGGAATATAAAACTCCATACGCTCTCTCCAAACTTCTCCTAATGTAAAATATCGAGCGAACCGGTAAGTGGAAGTTGATGTCCATCAGAGACATGCGTGCCATGCGCCTCATGCTCGGCCACTTTCTCATCTTCGACGATTTGTAGTTTGGAACGATGTATTTCGCTAGTTCCCGTGACACTACATGAAGTAGTATTAATTCATTTCAGTCACGTTATAAAATAAGGAGAAAATTCCAACTGTTCTACGTAAAGAATGGTTTTTGAATTTTATATGATTTATGATTTACATCTAAATCATTTATTTTAAATGAAATCTTAAATTTTATGAAATTTTGAATCTACTGCTTCGAAAGAAAGAGTCAAATCAAATCATTTTCATTGAAGATGACAATATAATTATGAATAGGCTTACTTGAATTCATCATGACAGTTTGATTTTCATGTAATTCTACATTTCCCGAACCTGAATGCCCTCTTTTTTTGTAGCAATTAATCTGACTACCGTTGTAAATACACGATTCACATCGACAGGAAAATGCCAGCCACAAACTCTTTAAAAGCCTGCTAGTCATTGTGTGTGGTATATTTTTCCGCTACTCCTTTACTTTGACACGCGTAGCCGATATTAGATAATTAATTGCAAAAAAATTGGATTGCGGGAAGCGATCCGCAAAAGACAGTCTCACACCTGCTTCTGCCCTCCAACACTGGCCGTCCGCCGACGAACAATAGCGTCCACCCTGCATAACCAGTTTCTCGGAAAGCTTTGAGCGCTCTTTAGGGAAGGGCGCGTACTCATCTCTCTTTTAGCATACGTAAGTAGAGTCGGGAAACCTGTCCTTCCCACGAGCTTTCCAGCCAAACGCTATCTCGATGGCAGCGCTGGCATCTCGCGCCTGGGGCAAGCCACCACCTGTGCTTTGCGCGCGCCAGCCATCGGACGGACGTGTGGGGAGGAGGATGAAAGAGATACGAAGGAATTAATGATGAGGAATGATGGAGAGGAAAAGCCAGGGATTTGCTTGATGGCGACAAAGAAGAGGGTGATGAAGATGAGCCGAAAGGATGAAAGAAGCACTATTCTTACAAAGAATGAAAATGAAAACTCAGGATGACGATGATTCTCGTGAAAGGGAAAAGAGGGAAAGGTATTGAAAGAAAGACGAATAGGAAAGCAATAGGGGAAGGTGAATCCGAGAGAGGGAGGAGACGAAAGAGGGAGGAGACGAAAGAGGGAGGAGACGAAAGAGGGAGGAGACGAAAGAGGGAGGAGACGAAAGAGGGAGGAGACGAGAGAGGGAGGAGACCAGAGATGGAGGAGACGAGCGAGGAAAAGAACAAAACGAGAAGAGGTCAAAAGAGGGAGCAGATGAGAAAGAGAAAGAACGATAAAGCGGGAGGACGAGAGCTAAGAGAAGCCAATATAAAGAGCACGAATGAGAAAAGGGTCAGAAAGGAAGGGTCTGTAAGGAGGAGGGGGTTCAAGGGAGAGGGAGAGAGAGAGGAGGGGGAGAGAGAGGAAGGGGAGAGAGTGAGGAGGGGAAGAGAGAGAAGGGGGAGAGAGAGGAGGGGGAGAGAGAGTCAGGGAGGAGAGAGAGGATGGGAGAGAGAGAGGAGAGGAGAGGGAGGGGAAGTGGCAAAGAGAAGAAATAGACGGGACGTAGGGACAGTCAGGGAGAAGGGTTTGGTCGAGGAAAGAACCTGAACGGCTTCGACAGCATAGGCGGAGGCGCTCGACGCCCGTCCGAAGGGGCGGACGGAAGGAAGAGGCGGAGAACCTTGATTGCCCGCCGTCCTCTCCCGCTCGCGCGCCGCGGTGTGCGTGCGTGCGTGCGTGCGCGCGGTGCCCCGTGGGGCGGCGGCCACCTGCACCGCCTCCGAAGTAGGTCAGCAGACGGACGCGGGAAGACATATTTCCCTCTTCCTCCGCGGTCGCGAACCTGCGCCTGCCGGCTTCCTGCCGGCCATCTTTGATGCCCCGCCGGCCCCAGGCGCGCTGCCAGGGCCTCGCGAACCGCCCCGGCCCGCCTGCCGCGGAAATCGCACTCTAACGAGGGGTTTAAAGAAATGGGTTACGAGTGCTAATGGCTTACGGAACCCTTAGGGAACTCGCACTCCCTTCCCGTGCACAGATGAGTGCAACGCTGACAATGACGTCACTCATTTTCATGCGTTACTATTTGCTATAGGTTACGAACGCTCATGACCTACGGAATCCTCGGGCCTCACACTTCCATCCCCTGAACAGATGAGTGCAACGCTCACAATGACGTCACTCATTTTCATGCGTTACTCTTTGCTATAGGTTATTTGATCATGGCCTACGGAATCCTCGAGCTTCGCACTTTCACCTTGTGTTTCGATTAACGCAACGCTCACAATTGATGTCACTCATTTTGATGCGTTACTATTTGCTATTACCGCAAACGTCACGTCACATTTCTTTAAATAGTAGTCGATTTTTGACGGAGATAGTAAAAACCAAATACTAGCGTAAGATGTAAAGATATGAGTTATTTAATAAAAATCAAACAGACTGTTCTAATCTCGTTTAGGTAACGTTTTGTAACGTACGAATTACCTAAATTGTCCTGCATATTCACGGATTTTATTCACAGACTTACAGGGTCTCTAAATGCCGATATGAGATGTTTTGCAATGAAATTCTTTGTATAATATAAAATAAAAGGAAATGGGTGTCGTGTACATTTTTAAAGAAAGCAAGAAAGGTGGGGATTATTGTAAGGTGGTCTTCAAATACAAGCAATAGGTACAAGCAATCAGAAAAGAACGCCCTTACCGTACAAAAACAGGAAAGTACTCAAACCCGAGACCCCATTTTGTTTTCGAATATTTTTAAATACAATTGTCTGTACAAATTAATCACAATATATGCAATACATACGTTACTTAGTTATGTAATTGTTGTATTCTAGTTAAATTTATTGGAAAAGTAGTTTAAAAATACAATATTCTTTCCGATACATTACATTTTGTGGATTTAAAAAAAGAAATATTTCTAATGTGGGGCCTCCGCAAATGCTTTAAAAAATTAGTAAATATAAATGAAATAACTGCAGATAGATTGATCTCAGTACAATTTTACAAAAATTAAAGTATAACAACCATAAGAAACCAATCAGAGGAAACGGTCTTATATGTGTGCCCAATGTCTAGTACGATAAAAATCACATTATATATAAGCATTTCATTCCGTCTCCACGCATTCCACATGAGCCCAGAGGGTATACATTAGACACATGAGCTTCTCGTATAGCTTTCTGAAAATATTACACAGCAAGACATGCGCGCATCTTCTTAACCTGGGAGGGAAGATATCGCTTGTAGAGCTTCCAGTTTGGAAGTGCCAGAGGACATGTTTCTCGATTCTTCGCCGGAGATGGAATCTTCCTTTTGCTCTTTGTTAAACCTAAGAATTTTCTAAAGTTTCTCTCTCTTATTTCGACTTCTTTGGTGTTAATTTCTGAAATTGTCTCTTGACCTCTTTCCTCTTCCTGTTATCTTGAACTGATGCCCTTCAGAGTGGGCTCCTGCTTTTTATGAGCCTCCTAAGGTATGAGGACTGCAAATAACTACATTGTTTTTATTTTACAAGACGAAAAATTGGGGATCAGTGTTAGGAACTTTGGAAGGGGAAACTCGATTTAGGCACCGACGTGTTTATTTTACAAATGCTAATAAAATTTTTACAAGAAAAGAAAAATAAATTAAATTATCCAACATCAATAGTTTGTATAATCCCCTTCAAAGTAATGTAATAATTAGAAGATCTATCGATGGATCTGAATCAGACAACTGAGAATATGCACTTGAAAAAACTTTGTTTTTGAATATTCGCACTAATGGCCGACTGTCCGACAACAAATGAAGATGGATACACTAACACTTGTCAGGGCTGCGGCCTTGCAAAGAACTACAATTTTAGTACGTTTCCAATAGGCAACAGCATTACAGGGCAATAAATAAAGAGGCTCGCATTAGGAACCGGGCCCGTATTTGGGTACTTTCCTCAATTACTTAAATCAGGAGCATGCTGTACAAGAGATATTTCAAGCTGTTTCATTGAAGGGTTTTGTTGCATGGAATAGATTTCCTTTTCGTAAGTTGTCATGGTCGCCGTGTAAAATAGGTTACCGAGGGAGAGAAATATGAGTGTGTTGTTGAATTGGAAGACCGGATAGAGAAGAAACTGGAGGTTTTATGAAATAATGTATTATGATAACTATGAATAAATAATATGTTTACTTTGTTTGTGAATTATTAATTGAGCACCGATATAGAGCAGTAAACAACATTTTATATAAAGATAACAATATTAAATATTTTTATCATTTCAGATTTCGTCCTATTTTGTGAATGAATCAACAGGAAAACATAGAGCTTTGTCAGGTGACCCTCCAGAAAAGCCACAGAAACGCTGATTGTGCTGATAGTTATCAACAGAGGCTCAACAAAACGTGCGCATAGCAAAACAATATTTTAATTATACTGTTCGATTGTTTGTTTTCGAATTGTTCCTTAACAGTTTTTCTTCTGCGATAACAACAGGAGATATACTCTCGGGATATCAACAGTAACTTAATATTCACCGTTAGACTGAAGACAGTTAGGAAAACAATTACCAAATTGTATTTCCGACTTCACGAGAACATGTAATTTATTGAGAGAAGGGCAATATTAGCCATTACCTGACTAGTGTCTGTAGTTGAAATTTTTTTGTGTATAATTATCAACACGTAAACAGTGAAACGTCCAAACAAATATCACTTATTTGACGCCGTTCTCAAAATCAAAATCTTCCCTCTTTCATCCACAGTTAAATGTCATTGCTTTTTTAGCACTTTCATTTTATTTCCATCATTTCTTTCTACTTGATAGTCAGCTGCGCTCCAATATTCACATTTACTTACCGACAAACTACAGAGGAGCTGAAGAATTTGATCACTTAGAGTGAGACTTGAAGACGGTGGATGGTTAAGTAATATACTACTAGAAGATGGACAAGTGCGTAGCTCACTGGCCTCATAATGTAATATAAGTAGATTTAATACTCACAAAAATCGATAGATTTATGAATACACAAAAATTCTAACTGCGTCTTTCTTCGGAAGGTAAGGAAGGAAGGAAGGAAGAAAGGAAGGAAGGAATAAAGAAAGAAAGAAAGAAGGAAAGAAAGAAAGAAAGAAAGGAAGGAAGGTAAGTCAAATTGTTGGTTCCAAGTCATACATTTATGCAAAGTACAAAAACGGCAATTACTCCACTAGTAAAACTTTGGTTAGAAGCTATTTCGGTGGGGACTTTCTTGTTTCAATGATATCTTACTTTGCTGCTTGATGGCACTGTATATCATTAGACCAGTCAACTGTTACACGCTTCACAGCGTAGCGAATAAATTAGAATGGCTGAGGAGGAGATCGTGCGATTGTACCCCACATGTACGGTTAAATGGTCTGTGTCGAAGAAGAAGAAGAAGAAGAAGAAGAAGAAGAAGAAGAAGAAGAAGAAGAAGAAGATCGTAATGTTGAATATGTAGGGAAAGAATTCCTTCTCTTTCTTCGCTCTCGAAGAGGACGAGGAGAATGAAAAAGAGTAGTAGAAGATATTGGAAAAAAGAAAAGAAGAGAAGGGAAAGAAAAGGACGAGGAGCAAAGAGATAACGAAAGAAATAAGGATGAGAAGAATGTGAGGAAGAGGTGGAAATATAGGACCACAAGCGTGACAATGAGGTGGGGTCGGCGATAAGGAGGTGGAGGAGAGCAAGAATAACAGGAGAGGAGGAGGAGAGAAGAAGAGGACGAAGAAAACGAGGAGGGCGAGTAAAGTGCAGAATAAAATAGGTGTAGGAAAAATAACAAAAGAGGAGGAAGAAGAGGAAGGTGCGGATGAGGAGACGGTGACAACGGGGAGGAGGAGGAACGTAAACAAGAGGAGGGCGAGGAGGAAGAGAAGATGAGCAAAGGGCGCGAGAAGAACAGAAAGGAGGAGAAGGATAAGGACGAGTCGTGTTGGTTGTGATCTCTCAAACCGCGACAGCCCCCTTAGTGAACCTGGAGGCCACGTACGGCAGCCAGGGCTCGCGGTCCGCCGGTGCAACCCCTGGCCACCTGATCCCGGAGCGACCGTATTTTTGTCATATTTCCATACGCCTGCCCCCCCGCCCCTGCCATAACTCGTGCCGCGCTGAGCCGCGCCGCCCCGCTGACCGGCTGCGCGAGGACCCGGGAATAATGCCCCGAGAACGAGATTGGAAGAAGGTGATTTGTGAGGCCGGCTCATCGGCATCATATGCTCCAGAAAGGTCTCTTGACAAACACGGCACCCTGTTGTGTGTTTCTGTAAAGGGGGTGATTATGTTATCCGTTCGACATGACAGAATGTTTCGTTGTGTTTGTTTGTATTGTCTTGGTGCGTATTTTTTGTTCACTTTTGAAAGTGTTGACTTTAGATAGAGAATATTCGAATCCTGGAATACTCCTAAAACTCACAGTTATTCTAAGTTTAAACTCCGGTTTTGCTTATTCTTATTTTTTCATATTTGATTTCGTTATCTATTTATTCTCCCAATTCTAAATAAAACATCCAATTCGAGTTCTTTAAATAAATGAGACGCGTTGAATTAGTTACTTAAATTACTCTTACATTTAAAACTATTATGGATATAATACTTTATTTAGTATTTGGTGTGAAATATATTCAGACATCTGACGATCGCTCCCTGTTCTACCGTCTTTCTTAGATGTACTGTCTTATACGATTTCCTCTTTCTAACTTGTACTAATGCAAAGAAGCCTAGGTTATCCAGCATCGCCCATTCACAGGCAACATCGCGTAAGCTGCGCCCCTTGGCCGTCTTTATCACTCAAATACGAGTATTTACTGTTCACGTTTTTCGGTAAAATAATACATTTGTTCCAAATATTTAGTAATTCCATTATTTCAATTTTTACTCGTAGCTTGATAAAGAATACTTCTTTCAGCCTTGTGTGTTCAAGGTACATTTTTATTTCTACTTCTTTAGTAGGTCTGGGTAAGAAATTACATCGAGATAACTCATTACATGCCTTGCTTGGAGTCAGCACCTGCACTTAAAGTATTACTCAGTTCTAAGTTCGATTTAGTGAAGGTGCATTATTTATAATGGATACATTAATCTTAAAGAAGTAACTGTTCGCATTTGTTAATGACTTTAATTAAACCTTTGCCTTCGCCATAAAACTTTCGTAGAAGTTGAATGATTTCTATTGATAATAGTTCTTGAATTCATCCACTCCCCCAACTTGCTACATTTTACTTGTAAATTCAGGTTTGGCGTTAGATCGTTCGTTATATAATCACACAAGCAGTGCTATTAATGGTATTGTAGCAAAGTACGGGTCTCGTATTCAATATATGTTAACTATAATCGAAATATTCAGTATTCATTTGTAATCACACATATCCCATTTCTAGGAAGTTTCATCTGGCCTGAATGTTCCGTTTTGTGCAAATCCGGTATTGAAGTCCATGAAATGTTAATATTAACAATTTAATAATTGGAAAATGCTAAAAAATTTGTAATCTTACAGATGAAGACTGTCAAATAAAAGTACACAAATTCTGTAAATCATGTAAATCTTAAATGAAATATAATCTCACAAAATCTATTTCAACACTCATCAATATTGCTATTATCTTTTTAACAGTATTAATTTTTGTATTTGTTCAGTACACTTTTTCCGTATTATTTCCCACTGTATTTATAACTGATGCAAATGTTATGTAATGTATATATATGTAGTCGCTAACAACCACAGATGTCAATACAAATTAAAATAAAAAGTTTAAAAAAATCGTTTCTACAGAACGAACTTCGGAAGACTTGCGTTACTTTACCCGTGTCTCCTCTAAATTCTTCAATCATTACTTGTTAAATACATACACATGAGGCAAAATTTATTTCATCAGCTTTGGAGGAAATATACAATAAAACCTAATATTCATGTTTCACACAATTTCATTAGCTTTACCTTACTGTGAATAGGAGTAAGAAAAAATGAAAAATGGTATTTAAAGAGTGACAATAAAAACGTGTTCTAAAACATTATTTGATTACAATTGTTGTTAATTTAATTTGATGTCTTGTTCGTTGTAACAAATACTGAAAAATTTGTATTACTTATTTTCAATGCACTTCTCACAATTTCAAAAATCTGCAGATAAAAATATTAGTCTTCAATATAAACATTCGTATACACACGCAACATATTATGTGGGTAATGATAACGAAAATTAGAAGTTGAATGTCATGAAGATGAAGATTTGAAACTTGATGATTTAATATTTATAAAAAAAAATAAACATATTTGTATTATAAAATAAGTAACAAAATATTATAAATGAACCATTTTCACTACTAGAGTTAATACAGACGGAATAAGTAAATATAACTGTGGGTTAATTTCATCCTCCAGCGTTGAAGTTCCAAGCGGAAATCAAGTCACTCCATCACTCCCCCATCTCGCCAGACATTTGCGCACCCCAAAAAGATTTGGAATTTCTCCTTCACATCGGGTTGTGCATGCAACCTCGGGAAGCACTTTACGCCGAACTTTTGATGGATCACACCCGCATATGTGCTTGAGCGGTGAAACAGCACGGTTGTTGCGCATGGCAACACTAAGTTCTAGAAACGGTCTCCGACCAGCTCCCAGCAGGTGGCAAAGCATCGAAAAAGTTTGGTTATTAGCATATTGAAACCACGAAAACTACGACTAAAACACGTTCTAGGCGAACCTAACTGTATGTATATGCATGCGGCAGAGGGAGAATGTGCGTTGCGTTAAGGAATGAGGCTAATTGAAAATTAATAGAGCGATGCTCCGCGTCTCGGGACAGAGGAGGGGGCGGGGCTGGAGACGTAATCGACGCCACCTGAGAGTCGTGTCAATCGAGAAAAGACTAATGATTCCTTGTGATCTGCTTCTTCCCACTTTAGACTCCCCGCAGGACGAACCGGTTCTTCTTTCTCTACTTCCTACCGCGCTTTCTCTCTGCGGCACATACGAATTCTAACCGCGACCTTTTACAGCCAGCGCCTTCCCCCCTTCCATTCATTATTCCCAGTTTTAAGCATGGGCACGTGTATGTGTGTATGCATGTCCTGCCTACCGGATATTCCAGTACACGACTTCCGGCGTTATTACTACGCTAATGCTACGACGAAATAACATGCTTTCCGTATTAGAGTGACTTGTCCTTAGTCATTTCTGGGGCCGGGACTTCAGGGTCAAAACGTACGTGTTGTATTGGAGGTGCGTGTGCGAAAAAAGAAAGCTATTTTTGACAAGCTCTAGGAGAAAATTCTGGCTGAAACCTTCAGTGAAGTAGGCTGCACCCGTCGGAACTCAAGGTTACATCCTTGTAGTAAAAAACAAGAAAGAACCACGAAAAAAAAAAAATCCGAGGCGTATGTACAAGGTAGCATCACATGTGGTTCAAACGGCCTCTGCGTTCGGTAGAATTCAGCGTCCAACATACGGCGTCGTTCGGGAGAAGTCGGCAGTCTTCGGCGATCTTCGTGGCGCGCGCCTGTGGGGGGGAACCCCCTTGCTCGGAGACGGGCAGACGCAGCGGGGCGGCAAATTGGCGAGTTGACACCAGGTGGCGGGCGCGTGCGAGGGGCGATGGGGGCGGAGGGGGAGAGCGGCTCGGCACACGCCGGTTCTGCAACGTCGCGCTCGCTCGCCCGCTCGCCCATGAGAAGCGCGCCAGACGGGCGGCGGTGGCGGTGGCGACGGTGGTAGTGTAGGCGGGGGACACAGTCAGTGGAATCGATGGAGAAGCTGGTAGAGATGGTGTCGGTGACTGAGGCGGGAGCATTGGCAGGGGGCGTAGCAGTGGCGGGAACAGGGGCAGGAGCGGGGGAGGAGACTGAAGCAGGGCGGGGGCAGGGCGGGGCGGTGGTAGGGGCAGGGGAGAGGCGTAGGTAGGGACGGGGTGGAGGCAGGAGAGTGGGCGTGAGCGGTGGAGGGGCGCGTGGCAGGGGATCACTGGAGGGGCGGGTACGGAGGCAGTGGCGATGTTGGTGGTGGAGGTGATGGAGGTGGTGGCGTTGGCAACGGAGAAGGAAATGCTTGTGGGGGCGGCGGTGGGGGCTTCTTAGGAGCAGGGGGAAGTCAGTGGCGCGAAAACGCCGAGCGTGCTTGCAAGGGCTCCCCTCCGAGGCATAAGAACGGTTGTAACGGTCGTCCTCACCATTCAAACTCAACTGAGAATCTTGAAGTAATAGTACTGAAGCATATAAGACCTTCAATTATTCTAGGAGAGATTTCTATCCTTTTATTTATTTATTTATTTATTTATTTATTTATTTATTTATTTATTTATTTATTTATTTATTTATTTATTTATTTATTTATTTATTTATTTATTTATTTATTTATTTATTTATTTATTTATTTATTTATTTATTTATTTATTTATTTATTTATTTATTTATTTATTTATTTATTTATTTATTTATTTATTTATTTATTTATTTATTTATTTATTTATTTATTTATTTATTTATTTATTTATTTATTTATTTATTTATTTATTTATTTATTTATTTATTTATTTATTTATTTATTTATTTATTTATTTATTTATTTATTTATTTATTTATTTATTTATTTATTTATTTATTTATTTATTTATTTATTTATTTATTTATTTATTTATTTATTTATTTATTTATTTATTTATTTATTTATTTATTTATTTATTTATTTATTTATTTATTTATTTATTATTTATTTATTTATTTATTTATTTATTTATTTATTTATTTATTTATTATTTATTTATTTATTTATTTATTTATTTATTTATTTATTTATTTATAGTTGTTAATTTACATACGAAACTTTTTACTTTATCACCAACAAGTGCTCAAGCTGATGCACAATAATTGGTTCTAAAAGAAAATTTAAATCAAGTAAGGACTAATTTCAGCAGTTGTGTTCCGTTTCAGGCACATTTGTTCTTGATACAATATCTAACGACCGACCTATTGCTTTAATGTTTTCTTCTTAATAAAATGACCGCACTCTGAATGACCACCAACTCACCGAACGAATTTCTTGGAAAGGACACTTCACCCCATGTATTGAATGAATATGTTAACACTGTTAACAGATCTCCCATCTTTACGACTACTGACAATTCCCTTAATAGTAATTTTCTTACTCTACCACTTTTAAGATATCCCTTTCAGACAATTGTAAGAATACATTACATCGAATTTTCACTAGATAAAATGATAGTTGACGTTGTAAATAGAACTTATGCGACATTTCCTGTGACTGAGCTTATATCATAGAGGAAATCTGTGTGCGGAGATATCGAAATCACGTAACAACATACCAATTCTCCGATTTAAACAAAGGGGCTTGAAATTGAAGATCAGGAGGTGGAAGGAGAGGGGGTTGTCACTCAATCGGTAGCTCTAATACCAAAAATTTAAGTCGTAATGATGCTCCCGATTGGGTGACAGTACAACTCTCCTTCCAGTTTGTGGCCTTGAAATGCCATTGTGTTTAAATCTGTGTATAACCATGGAACAGTCAAATGCGAGCTCACTGGAAAGATACTTCGTCTACGACCACGTATGTTTGCTACAGTTGCAGACGAAACATCAGGAAACACGTTTTCCACTAGATCACGTCCACCCAGCTCGGAGAACAGTTCTAATTCCTAAACTTGTGGTTGTTTTAAACGATAAATTAGCTTCACTCTAGATCCTAACTTCCAAAGGCCAGCCCCTGAAATGTTCATTAAAATATTATACGTATTGTGTTTTGCGCTGATATGCACACATAATATCAGTACACGTAGAAATTAAATTTTACTCAAAATGAAAATAGCCTCATTCAACGGTAACTTGATTTTAGTGGATTAAGATTCAAACATTTCCGCTATGCACTATAGTAATGTTAAAGAGGCAATATTTTCCTTAAATCAGTCCGAAAAAATATTTTTTGCCTTCAATATTTTGTGCTACACTCTCTAGCAGTTAAAATCAGTCTTTGTTGATGTTTTTCATCAGTTGTAAAAATAGCATCACTATCGTATTACATAAGATGAAGTTTACGTTACCATTAAAAAATGACCAAAATATTATAGAACCTGACCCCACTTGTTTCTTCTTTACTCTTGATCTATCGAGTGGTCACAAAACATTAATACACAAAATTAGAAGAAACAAGAAGAGGTATATAAAGGTACACATAAAATTCCTTACTAAAAACAATTTATTGAACAAAAATCATTTTATACGGAAGGTTTTTAGCTGCACCTGCAATATTTTTTTCTTTGAGAGTATTATCTTCTAAATCATTTGATGTTTCTGCAGAGCAGTATCCTGTAGAATAATGTATTTCAGTCTTCAAAAATATTTATCAATGAAAATCTACCACTATTAAGAATAAAAGTCCAGAAAATATATTTTCTGTAGCAATTATGTCGCTGTCAATTAGTTTAGTTTCTTCCTTGAACACTAAAGCTTAATTCCATTCTTCGTGGGAAAACACCGTAGTATACATATCAGTATCCTTGTCAGATACTAGCGTTATATTCGTCTCTGAAAAGTTGTGTATTTTCTGGATCAATTACGTTATGTAAGTTGTGCTAATCTTGAATTCTCTTATTATTTTTCCATCCAACCTAAATTATATTATTTTGAATTATTATTAACCATAAAAATTATAACCATCGCCAAGTGTGTATTTATTGTTGTCTTCTCCGGCGTCAGTCAAGATATTAATAATAATCCGTAAATAACAATGAAAAAATATTTGTAGCTGAAGACTGCGAATAAGCGCATTTATCGTTTGAAATCTTTTCGGAGCGGCAACATGTAGTAGAATGTATTTCAGTTTTAAAAGAAGATCTTTATCAGAGAAAATATCTTAATATTTAATTACAAGTCAAGGTAATATATTCACTGCTTATTCAAGTTTGTCCGCGCTTGATCGTTTAATTTCTTCCGTGAGCACTTATTCTTGCTTAATGCCATTGGTCGTAGGAAAACACCGTTGACATATCAGTGCTCTTGACAAATATTAACATTATATTCGTCTCTCAATAGTTGGGTTGATATTACCTGGTTCAATTACGATAGACGAGTTGCGCCAACAACAAACTCGCTCCTTATTTTTCGATCCATCTTAAATTAAGTTATTGACAGGATTTTTTTTATTTATAAACATCTTCAAGTGTGTATTCATCGTTGTCTCAAGATTCATCGTCGTCGTCGTCATCATCATCATCATCATCATCATCATTATCATTATTATCATCGTCCGCCATCTCGTCTTCCTCCACATCCAACCATTCATCATCATCTGGAATATTTAACAATAAGCACTAGAAATGCTTTATATATCTTCAATCATATATTAGTATATCCTATACAAGGTCAGTATGAAAAGTGGTTGATCAAACTAATTCTGAAAGTACTGATAACATAAAAAATTGGAATGTTATCTTTTAAAAACGAACATTTTTTAAAAAATGAAACCGTTAAATAAATCGAAATTCACATCTATAAAGTTGAACCCGAAAAATAATATCTAATAACGTGCTAAAAATTATAGAAATACTGTTGGATTCACCTAATCAATCACTAATCTGATAAGCTATTTTCATATTTTTTTTATTTATATTGACATGCAACCACGAGGAGCTGAAAAGCCAATTTAAATACCGGCGTACATAAAGGAGTTTAAGTAAAAATTGCGGATGAGTAACCATAATTAAGTAGTACTATAAAGTGAGTTCCATTTTGTTTCTGTGGGGAATATGACCGTGTGTTTGGACGTATATGAGGAATTTTGTGATGTTGTGTGATGTAAAAGAAAAGAAAATACTTCGTTCGTAAACATGCCGAGCGTACTTGCGCGCGCTTGCAGACAACATGCAGGGCAGCGAGCGTGAGACTGAACATTTTATACACGAGCAGTATTGCGCTGTCTTTCTGCGCACGCTCTCTAGTTTATCCGCTACTCCCTCTAGCTACTCCCGCAAGTTTTCATGATACACGAGCTCCCTAGTCCTCATCCAGCGCTGAATAGCACGGCACGTTGAGATACTTAGGTTTGACTCGGAACGGCACGTACTCATTTACAATGCTGGCAACAACCACCTCGTACTTTCAAAACAATCGTAGCATTTCTAGTGGCATGATTTGGCGAATTAAGTTCATGCCCACAGTTGGTACGCCCTTTTCAACCGTGACGTAGCCACATCCTTCCTCTCCCCGCACCCCCCGCTATGGAATATCAAGAAAACTTGCGCGTACAGTACTCCTGCAGGACTACCCGATTCTGAGGTTACCTGTCTGGCGAACAATGGGTCAGCACAACAAAATTAGCGGGTTTGCAAATGGTATACAAGAAAAGGATTATCCAGCATTATAAACGACCCTTTCTGTTACAAGAAATCGTTCATAAACGGACATTTTACCCACAAATATGAGGCATAAATATTTTACGGCACAAATGGTTGCGTCATCTCACATTCAGTCAATCGCAGCGGGAGTATAGTGGGGAGGTAGCGATAAACGGAACAGCCGACCACCGTTTTCTCACACAGATGTAAAATACCCGGGATGTCACAAGAAAGTTGCTTCGCAAAATTAAGTTTGATTCTTTTATAAATTTATAATCGTGTTATAAAAAACAGCGTAAACAACTCGTTTATATTTTTGCTTTATTGAATTGGTAAAAAATTTGACCGTATTCAAACCTTATTCCTACCAATTCCTACCGTATTCAAACATGCACTCATGCAATAAAACTTAACATTATAAACTAATTGCTTAATCTACTAATGTGAGTACTTGGGTGATTAAATCAACATTAATGCTTGTATCCTGTACTTTGGTGGTACTTTTGCTGCCAGGGTAGTATTAATTACACTGGCCAACCAAAAAAAGTTTTGGAAAGTTTCTTTCATTTTATGAGTAAAATATTACTACTAATTTTGAGTTGAGAAAAAACAATATAGTAACAAAGAAAAATGTTACTTCACCACAAATAAAACAAAAAATATTCACTGAATTTATAAGTTTATTTAGGATTTTGACTTATCAAATCGTTCACTTCGAAAGAACTTCAAAACCAGAAATCATGTAGGAATTACCACAGAATCAAGATGAAACCCTTAGTCACTGCAACATGATTTGTATTTATAACCCACAAAGTGCCAGAAAACGTTATGTTTTGTCAGTTGACAAGGATGACAAATCTCAGAAACAAAATATCTCCCAAAGAGATAATGTAAACTCTGAAAAATGATAGGTCACTTTATCTTCAAAGCAAGAAGTTTTTAATTAAGTAGATTGAAATCCATAAGAATAAGATATTTTTCAGCCCGAAAAATTTTCATTGTTGGGCAGTGTTATGGGATTTCAGATGATACACGTGGGATCAAGTGTTTAAATTCGAAATTATTTTGATTTGTAATCACCGAATGCTAACAATAGTTTAAAACTGTGTTAAATTTTCTGTTAAAACTGTGTATTATTATTATTATTATTATTATTATTATTATTATTGCGCTGATTCTCAATCCTTGTGTTGCTCAAAATTTTAAGATGTATCCTACAAAATTTTCTATTGTGTTTTCAACTGTATTGTTTCCTTTGCTTAGTATATTGTATACTTTATTCAATTGTAGCTATTTAAATGATGGCAATCACTTTTTTATAATCTGAGTAACTGTTGAGTAACAACACTAAGAGAAGGGAAAGCATCTTTATGCTGCACATTTCCCACTAGTTTTATTAATGTGATTATGTGCGAGGTAACAGAATTTGGGTCTCATAAGATAAATATGTGACTTGTTATTTTATTGTTAATCATGGGATTTGGGAAATATATTTTAAAATTTTTCTTTTTCATAATTTGTGCACACTGCTATGAACCTTTTATAAGTTTATTTTTCAATAAAATTGGCACTTTCTTAAACATACAGAATTCAGAAACATAATATCATTTCTATAAATAAAATATTAATCATCACCTCTTTAAAATACCACTTTTTCATGGAACGAACTGTGGTCGCGTAATATAGGTTTCACTGTTCTATCTTTATTATAATATGAACACATGTTAAGCCAATGTAATGGAGAGGTTGTAATAATATGAATATAAATACATGAAAAATTATAAAAAATTAAACCAAAAAAGACAGGAAAAATAATTTCGGTCGTTATTAAATACTCTAGACAAAACGACACAAAATAATATTCACGGAGACTAGGTACGTTCAAATTGTGAGCAACATGTTCGAGTCACCAAAAAAATCGTGTTGCTAATCTAAATAAATTTAAACGAATAAATGGGTAATCTTTCAGCTCTCGTTACATATACACCTCATGTAATTATTAATGACCTGTAAAATCTTTTAATGGAGAATAATGTGACATTTAAGTATATTGAAAAAATGTTTCAATCAGATTATCTAGTTTTTCAGTTGTATGTACTTGGGAATATCTTCGTTAA
Source organism: Gryllus longicercus (assembly GCA_038098605.1). Taxonomy (NCBI): domain Eukaryota; kingdom Metazoa; phylum Arthropoda; class Insecta; order Orthoptera; family Gryllidae; genus Gryllus; species Gryllus longicercus. The sequence goes on from JAZDUA010000759.1 coordinate 192,260, forward strand.
CTGTTCGTCGCTAACTCTTATCTACAGTTCGCACTGAGCAGCCGTGCCGTGAACATCGAACGCCACAGCTCTCTCACTGCGTAGTGTGTTTAGATTGAGTGTCAAACTAGTTTCGCTTGCACAGCAATCTACGTGTCTTTTTTTTAAATATTATACATCGTTACATCAAAAACAGTTTAATTTCGCAAATAGTATTAAAAAATATTTACCACAAGTGTGTGAAAACCAACCCGTGACCGCGAGTGGCGAAATGAACGTACAAGGTAGCCCCGAGTCGGGGCTACACGGTACATCACAAGTGTTTGTGAACGCTATGGATACCTTATATGCAAGCAACAACGATCAGTGCATTCTCCCAACAGCACAATTTCAACTTTTACAACAACAGCAGCAACATCTGCAACTCCTTCATCAGCAACAACAGCAGCAACTACTGCTACTTCAACAGAATCAACCCACAGCGCAGCAAGGGCAACCGTTAATGCAGCAGCAACCGCCCCAAACGACCCTGCCCCAAGAACACCAAAGCGAGGAGATGCACGCAACAACTTCCAACGAAACGCTTTCAAACGTAAGTAAACGAAAGAGAAATGATGATGAAAACTCTATGCCATTATACAATGTTCAAACTTCATCGCGTTTCGAAGTGCTTCAAAATCTTAAAGACAGTGATCAAAGTACTCCAGAACAAACATTAAAAATTCCGCCCATAATTATGCACAACGTACTTGACTACAACCAAATGATTTCCGACATTAAATCAGTCGTCAAATGTGATTTCACAACCAAGACAGCCGGTGATCAACTAAAAATCATGCTCACTGCAATAGAAGATTACCGTAATTTTAGACAACACTGTGTTGAGAAGAACAGACAATTCTATTCTTTCCGCGACCCTTCTATTAAAACCTTTAATGCTGTGATGAAGGGCATCCCCACATGTTACTCGGAAGCTGACATTTTAAAAGAACTTGAACTCAAATACCCTGTTACCAAAGTGACTAGATTATATGACAAAAAGAAAAAAATCCAATTGAAATTTGTGCTCTAGAAATAAAAGACAATAGAGACGGGAAGTCAATATTAACTTTAAATCGCCTGATGCATTGCGTCATACAAGTTCAACCTAGAACAAATCGAAACCACCCAATACAATGTAAACGTTGTCAAAGGTATGGACACTCGCAAGCAAACTGCCGACTCACTCCGAGGTGCGTTAGATGTAAAGAATCACACCACTATTCTCAATGCACAAAACCAAAAAGTGAGAAACCGAATTGCGTTAACTGTGGCTTGGAGCACACGGCTAATTACAAAGGCTGTCGCATTTTCAAAGAAACTCAGCAAGCACGTTCAAACCTAAATGAACGCAGGTCAGGGTCAGAGCAACAACCGCCGCCGCGCAACAATCCCTCTCGTAGCCCTCCAACATTTAGCCCTCGCGAATTTCCTCCCCTTCCCAAAACCAATACCCCGTGGTCACCGGCTCAATCTTTGCAAACCCAAATGCCAACTGATGTATCCCAACTAATAACCACAATAGTATCACAAGTAATCTCAGCTATAATCCCGCAAATTCAAAATATTGTACAGTCAGTGCTAATAAATTTCCATAATGGCAAATAAAATCACTTTATTGAATTGGAATGCAAACGGAATTAAAAGACAACAATCAGAAATAGAAATTTTTCTTCACGAACACAAAATCGATATTGCATGCATAACCGAAACCCACTTGGTTCTAAATGAAAAATTCAAAATTTCCGGTTATAAAATATATAGAAGTGACAGAATTTCAAATGTTGCAGCAGGGGGTGTTTTGATTGCTCTTTCAACCCGAGTCAAACATCAACGGTCACTTAGCCCCAATACTTCTAACCTGGAAACTGTGTCAGTCACCGTAACCATAGATAATAAAGATTACACAATAATAACAGCATATAAACCTCCGAATAAACAATTTCCAGTAAAAGAATACAAGGAAATATTTAATAACAACGCCAACGTTATTCTACTAGGAGACCTAAACAGTAAAAAGCAAGCCTGGGGATGCAATTGCACAACCCAGCAAGGCATTAAATTGCAATATTTTGCAGTAAACAATAACTTAGATGTAATAGCACCTTGGCAGCCAAGACTCTACCCGTACAATAGTAATATTATCCCAGATATTTTAGACATAATGGTGTCTAAAAACTTCCACTTACCTACATCTCAAACCGTACTTCCGAATTAGATTCAGATCATTGCCCAGTCATCATTGAACTAAAATCTTCAAACCTCTTGCAGTCTAATAATCCCTTCACAGTTTTGGGCACGAAAGGGCACGTCAACTGGAATAAATTTAGAGACCTATTAGAAGTAAACCTTCACTACCCGGAACAGATACTAACAACAAATGAAATAGACAATCAGGTAACTGATATCACTCAGAAAATCTACTTTGCATTGCTACAATCAACAACTCCTTTCGCAAGACCTTTCACTAACAATAGAAATCCTATCCCAAGGAATATTCTAAACCTAATTAAAAGTAAACATAACCTTCGACGGCTCTGGCAAATCAACCGCAGACATGACCTTAAAGCAAAAATCAACAAATTAGGGAGAACAATCAAAAACAAATTAAATCAAATTCGAATACACAATTTTCAAAGATCCATAGCTCAAATACACCCTAATAGTAGACCACTCTGGTCAACCATAAAAAGACTATGTAAAGAAACTACTGACATTCCTATCCTGAAACACAACTCAAATGTAGCTTATACGGATCATATGAAAGCCAATATGTTAGGTAAATATCTGCAAAATAGTTTTACTCCAAACCCAAATACAAATTCTTCCTTTACTAATTATATTACAAAAAACGTCCTGTTACCAGACTATAATGTCCCAGATAAAATAAAATTTATATCCCCATCCGAAACATCTAAAATTATTAAGCAATTGAAAACCCGAAAATCAGCAGGTCACGACCATATTAACAACAGAGCTCTTAAAGAATTACCCAAAAGAGCTATAACTATTTTAACCGCCTTATTTAATTCCTGTCTAAGACTGGGCTACTTTCCAAAAGATTGGAAATTATCTATAATCTTACCCTTCTGTAAACCAGGCAAAGATCCTCGCTTTCCTACAAGCTACAGACCAATAAGCCTCCTACCCTCAATCGCAAAGATATTTGAAAAATTAATTCACAGCAGATTATCTATTTACCTAACAAAAATTAGCGCTATCCCTGACTTTCAGTTCGGATTCAGATCTCAACATAGCACCACCCACCAATTGCTCCGTTTAACTGAATATATTGCAAATTCATTTCACAGCAAAAAATACACAATTGCAGTGTTCCTAGACATTGAGAAAGCCTTTGATAAACTCTGGCATGAAGGTCTTTTATACAAACTGCGCCAACTAGGAACTCCCAAATATCTACTCCATCTAATCAGAAGTTTTCTAAAAGATAGATATTTTTCCGTCCGTATTAACTCAAGTCTCTCAAACAAATTTGAAATTAATGCAGGAGTCCCTCAAGGTTCTTGCCTCTCTCCACTTCTCTTTACTGTTTACATGTCGGATTTACCACAGTCAGACTATACAGAAATTGCCCTTTACGCAGATGACACAGCACTTTTTACCTCTCATTCAGACATTAGCTGCGCCTTCGACAATATACAGATTGACCTAAATAACTACATTAAATGGGCTTCAAACTGGAAAATTAAGATTAACGCATCTAAAACTCAAGCAAAAATTTTCACACTCCGCAAACTTCCTCAACCACCCCTCCTCAGCCTCCAAAACACAAATATAGAATGGATGAGTGGAAACACACCAGCAAAATACTTAGGAGTACTACTTGACACCAAACTAAACTGGAAACAACATATCAAATCTATAGCAGATAAAACTTATGCAAAAATATCCAAACTATACCCAATAATAAATAGAAATTCCGGACTTAGCACTGACTGCGGCTTAACCATCTATAAAACAATAATAAGACCAACGCTCACATATGCCTGCCCGATCTGGAATAACGCCGCAAAAACAAACCTAAACAAAATAGAAATAATACAAAATAAATTTCTCAGAAAGATCATTAAAGCTCCTTGGTTCATAAGCAACATACAAATCCAAAATGAACTAAATATATCATCCATTAACGAATATATAAATCTTATGACTCATAAATTCTTCTCATCCATTCCCCAATTGCGCAGTACAACAATATTCAAGCTAGGTAAAACGTATGGTTCATCAAAAAGAATAAGATCACGATTCCCTAAAGACTCCCTTCGTCCACCTTAAATCACCTACCCATCTTCCACTTTCCAAAATTCCACCCACTGACACCCTCTCCTCAAAATAAACCCATATAACTCCAAAAACTGTTATCCACAGTTTCTTCTCAAAGAACAACGTTTTATCAGACCCCTGAGAGAGGAGGTAACGCATGCGGATGTCCATCCCTAAAAGTTAATGTGTATAATATTGTACAATGAACACCCCTGAAAGGCAGAAATGCCGAGCAGGTAGAAATAAATTTAAAAAAAAAATAAAAAAAAACTCTTATCTAGGTCCTTGGTCTACTTGAGTATATCATAGACAAAATAAATGTCAAATATGAGCATGATAAATCTAAGTTATGAATTGTCTTTAGAAATCAAGGAAAGATAGCATACGGTGGATAAAAACCGAAATTTTAGTTTCACTAAATACAACCCTCAACCCATGGATTAAAACAGCAACTTAAATGTTCAAATAATTAAACTAACTTTACTTACGACTCCCATGCATTATTGTTCAGATGAAATTATTGAAGTTTTATTGGATTTATATGAAAATATCCAAGGCTTATTTCAAGTACGTAAACATTTTTTTCTTTTCTGGGCGTGCTGCAATAAGATTTTTCACGCACCTGGAACAATTCCCTAACACTCCAATTTCCTCCATAGATCCTTGAATGAACTGATGAGCTACCAGAGAATGAATCGTAAATGTTGCGTGCAATTTTTCCTCAGTGGCAGATGCAGCGAACAAAAAAATCACGTTGCACAAAGACTTAGCCTGTAATGACATCCGGCTTAAATTTCGGCGTCAAGTTACAAGAGCAGTTGGACATGGTCTGCCGTTAGGTTGCCAGGACGACAGAACAGTGCTGCAACTGCTGTGTGCAGCTGCAACACAAATGCTGCCTGGAAGGATTTGAAAACCCAAAAAGTTAATTTGTTTCTCAAAATTGCATTGTTTGTTTCATTGCTTTAGTATCTTGCATACCACATAATATAGATGTGATAAAATAATATGCACAGTGAAAATTCCCCTTGTGTTATAATACTGATGGTAGGTATTGTACATGTATGTATATATACGTATTAGATTTTTATTTATTCACATTAAAGCAATGTATAGTACAGAGAAAGGCAAGACCATTTTATAATGGTTTTTTAAATGTTTAATTCTGGTCAGAAATTACTACATTATTGTTCTTCTCTGAGACATTTAGCAAAGCAGCATTTTTAACACGGGTAGGGGTGCCTGCCCTTCGCCTTATCCCTCAACCTAAAGGACCGGAAATTTCTCCTTCTGGACAACATCAAAGGGAGGAAAGCTTTAATACAATTGTATCCCTTAATATGGAATCAAACTCTAAGGAAGAGTGTTAAGAGAAGGATAAACAAGATTATCGAACAGAATATTGCCTCATATGGGACTGAAGTTTGAGAAATATTGAAAAGTAATGAGAAATAAACTTACAGCAATGGATATGACCATTGGCGAAGAAGTTGTGGATTGACATTGATGGGCAGCGTTACAAAAACATGAAATCAGAAAAAACGCAGAAGTGAGTCTCACTTAAATTAAAAGAATCAAATGGTATGGTCACTTACACAGAATGGGTAAAGAACGATGGATTCTTAAAACATCGTTATTATCAACTAGGTTCACACAGAAGACGAGAAATACCTAGAAGTATGCGGAAGGAAAGAGCGGAGAAGGCAATGGCTAGAAGAGAAATAAGTGCAGAAGACTGCAGTGGACACAAAATGCCCGCAGCATCGATATGCAATTATTCATCATACGGAAAAAATGAACATGTTTTACTCTTTATTCGTGTAGAACTTATATACACTGGTATCTTTCCAGCAATAATGAACATGTTGGAAAGCGATGTACACATGTAATATTTTTCCCTGAGGTGTATCTCAATAAAATACCTATCGCAAAGTTTATATTGAAAAATATGTGTATTTAATTGGTTCCTTTCAAAATTTCGGAAGACTGCGGTTTCCCGCAGATCTTATCTATCGGTTAATAATATAAGCATAAAGAAAGGATAGTATCTTCCCTGCTCAATGATATTACCTCAGCACTGATAATCGCTGTCGCCAATTGTTTAATTAGGCAACCTGCAACCTGACGTTCATGCTCGTACTCATTTCCTTGTTGCAGCGAGCCCTGGAAATGGCATGATATTAATGTTAGCTAGACGTAAAGAAGAAGATGACGAAGAAGAATAGGGCAAAGAAAAAGAGAACAAGTAGAAAGAGAAGAAGAAGAAGAAGAAGAAGAGACGAAGAAAGAGAAGAAGTATTAGAAAGAGAAAGAGAAGAAGAAAGAGAGGGAGAATAAAGGAAAGGAGAAGAAGAAGAAAGAAAGGGAGAATAAAGGAAAGAAGGAGAAGCAGAAGAAGGAGAAGAAGAAGAAAAGAAGAAGGCGAAGCTGAAACATTTGTTGACTTCGCCCTTCACTGTGTGCTCTTCATTCTTTAATCGAATGATATATTCTGCCCATTTCACCCTGCTCTTATTTTTGCTTTTTGAATCCCCGGTACTGCGGGACTCCGCCAGCAAGGGCCGATAATAATTTGTCGAGATGCCTCATAATCAGGGCCTCGGGTGGGGATGGGGGCAGGAACCATGGCGGCGTCCCCGCCTGTGCGTCTCCAATCCAGAAGGCAAACAACGCCCCGCAGAGGGTCTGTCGCCGCGCCAGAGGGCGTTGCCCGGAGCGCCCTGCCCGTAAGTATAGATAATTTGGAGCGTGCGTCCGGCGCGTACAGATCTGAATACAAGTGAGCGCGGAGAAGATCCGTTACTTTCCGAGTGGAGGGAGTGGCCGCCCGTCCGAGAGTTTCGTTGGCGGCGGCGGCGGCGGCGGCGGCTGCTGGTCGGCAGCGGGCACGCGACCGCCTGTCACATGGCGATGCCCGGCCGCACGCCACAATTTAAAACCCATTTGGAGCGACACGGTGGCGGTGGCGGTGGCGGTGGCCATACCCGTGGCGGTGGCAGAAGACAGTGGTGACTATGACAGTTGCGTGGCACAGTGGTGAAAGGGGTGGAGGAGGCAGCGGAGGCGGCGGAGGTGGCGGTGGCGGCGGGGGCGCTGGGGGCGGCTGGGACGGCGGGGGCGGCGGGGGGCGGGGGGGCGGAGGCGGCGAGGGGGCGGGGGCGGCGGAGTAGATGGAGGAGATGGGGGTGGGGTAGCGAGCAGAGACGGCGGCAGTAGCGGTGGCAGAGGTGGCGGCGGTGGTGGCGGTCAGCGCGTACCTCCCAGGCCAACGAACTGCGCTGGCGAAGTAAACAGAGGGCAGGCACGCGGCGCGTCGGGGGGCGGGGCCTCGACCGCGCCCTCCCGCGCCCTCCCGCACCCAGCCACGCGCATATGGCGCGCGCCACGCCGGCCCCTCCCCCTCCCTCGCCCGCGCCCTTCGAAAGTGCAAAGGATTAACAAACATGTGGAAACAACATGTTGTGTTTTCATATATTGGAGAAAAATCAAAACTCTATATGTGAAAATCAATTCTCTCGCTCACACTCTTCTCGAAACTTCGCTTTCGTTCTTCACATAAAACGTCAGAGCTTCATATCGTCGTAGGACTGACAGGGTCTTACATTCCTCCTTGTGTCAGCTATATTACGATTTTTCTTTTGTGGAATGGCGTGGGCGATAGCCGAGAGCTACTGTCTTTGTTTTCACGATAGGGTTGCCAATGGTATAATGTATCTCATTTCAAACAACGTTGTTTTTTTTTTTGGGCAGTGTGAAGCACAGTGCACAGAAACAGGAAATTCATTTTATTTTATTTCATTTGATTTTAATATTCATTGGCACTGGTATTTTACACAATTATGAAATAAAGACTAGAGTGAAAGTATATGAACTTAAACATTAGTGTATGCCAAATCAAATCACAAATGACGGGATTCAAAGAGTAGTTGTAGAATCCTTGGCAGATACTTTTCGTTCAAAATTTATTTTAAACGCCGACTTTTGTTGATAAGCGTTCAATTTTGTTTTGTTTTTAGTTTATTGATTTCAAAACAACGTGTTCGTCGAAATGATAGTAACCGCAATTCGAGATGATTTTTTACAGTTAAGTGAATTTATAATATATTCTTCACATTTAATAGGTCATTTAATTTTTTCCATTATTAAAGTTGTTACTATTAGTATTACTCTAAAATTCTTCTTACGGAGGTTTTTGCATTTAACAGAGATTTATTGAGATCGTTATATGAAATGGTTCAACATTAATATCATCTTGTAGTGTCATTATTTTTCACATAAACTTAAGATCACACCTGCTTTTACCCCATGGTATTCAGGCCATCATATTTAGATAATGCTGTTCCAGCTAAAGATCCAATCAACCATCTCCAAGCATACCCTGCGATTTTATTACATTGTAAAGCTTGTACCTTGTAAAGCGAACTTGTGATTCAGGTTTGTCTAAAAGAGTCCTCAACTTTTTCTTTTCTTAAAAACCATTTAAAATGATGCTTCAAACATGATTCAATACCACATTTTCTTAAGTAATTCTTTCCTCAGCTCCCAACAGAGACATAACACCTCTGATCTGCGTACCGTTACATGGGAACTGCTTCATATCCTTGCGGTCCTTCAGAAGCTTACCAGTGGCTTCTGAAAGCGACTGATTGCGTGAAGGGCATATTCAGCGTGTCTTTTTCTTCTAAAGAGCCGCAACCTATAACCGTGCATCACGCTAGATCCCTCTTAATAGTCTTCACAAAACTTATGTCCCCCGTCATCTCAATCAGGAGCACGGGCGAGCAGGGGGGGGGGCGGAGCGGGCCGCCGGATCGGGCCTGATTTGCATAAGGTGCGCGTACGCATTCAGGAGAGGACGGACGCCGTACCGGGGGCCGGGGCAGCCGCAGGGGCCGCTGGCGGGGGGCTGGGGCCCCCGCGGCGCACACGCGTGCCCAGACACTCCGTTGCCTCTGGCTGCGTCGACGCTGCTGCCACCTGAATGACACCACGTTGGCCATTGCTGTACTAATCTCTTAGAGAGCGTACACTCAGAAAAGTAGAGGTGCTATGGCACAAACATTCTCGTACTAGTCAGTGTTCTATACTCTTACGTCTCCTTATATCTTACGTTGCGTTTTAGTCTCACCTTCCACCCAGCTGCCATCTCTTGTCGCAAAAAGTATTTTTTCCCACTTTTTGTCAGTTTTTTTGGCCAACAAATAGAACAATTGAAATGTAACTTTAATAATAATATAGAAGAGTAAAACCTAGACCTGTATGGAAGTTTTCATGAAAAAAAGTAGAGCAATTTTCGATTAAAAAGCGTTTGAGTATTTCTAAAAATTCACACTTTTAAGCCCATTTTCACAGATTTTAAATCCATTTTTTCGGTATCTGGGTCCCAGAATATTTTTCTGTCAACAAATCATCGTTTTTTGCCGCAATATAGCCATGCAGTCTCTATATTACGTATGTAACCTTACTGTCTCTATACTATTTGTACTCCGATACAAGGTACTAATAGTGTGCAAGAAAATAAGAATAGGAACTTTCTGAGATCCGAAGCCTAACATTTTTATGGAATTACAAAGATCGTGTAATAATTTTCGCTTGAAGTGTTCGCGGAGTAAGGAATATAGTCGACTCCGGGTATTCTGAACTTCTGGAAACTGACACTGGTTCACTATAAGTTAAATACATTCAAAAAGAATAGGGAGTTTCAACTATGGGTTTACTATTTCGGAAGTAAATAGTAAAGTGCTCGTAAAATAGCCAATCATAACGAATTTAAATATCTTCATGATTGCTTCACAGTTTATTCTACTACATTTACCGTCTACTCTAAATATTAGCGCAGTCTTAACATCCTTCAATGACTTTTACTTGTGGACCACTCTTTATTTTCGTATCCTATTCGTAATCACACTTGTTTTCCTCTGTTCTGAGAGATCCTTTTCCCGCATTCATGATGTACTAACGAGATCTGATTTCACTAGTCTTCAATTTCTGGTCCGCGTCAATGGCGTTCAGGCGAGACAGAACTGCCACTGACGAATTGAATCAATTCCATCAGTGGCACTGTTTTTTCAATGCCTTTCATTGGCCATGAACGTTATAAAAATAACTCACGACAACCTCTGTCTGCAAAACATTTAATGTTATAGAATTTGCCTCAGGAGATGGAAATTATGTTCATGGTTTTGGCAAGTTATATACGTGGATTGGAACCAGTGACTGAGGGAATCAGACTTCAGCCATCGAAAATGTGGATTATATTTGAAGACATAAGTAAAAAATACGGAAACAAAACGTAAAGTGGAAACGGGCTTAAACAGAATCAATACCAATGAAATTAAAGGACTCAATTGGTTTGGACAGCTAACCACAAAATGTGTAAGCATGTAGCTCAAATGCTTTCCAAGTAATAGCCATTTCATACAAAAGTTGAAGAGGAAGACACAGAAGTACGAGGAAGCCAAGAGTAATAAAGGCGACACGAGACGAGGATTCACTGTCGAAGGCTGCAATGGTTTCGGTCTGCGCTGTGAACTGAGGAGCAAGAGATTCTTAATGGTGGAAACTGCTGGCAATACTACTAATTAAACTAAACTTTCTTTAAAAACTAAAGAAGAATATGACGATACCTCACTTTCGTGACGTAAAAATCATTCACCCATTATGGTCGCAACTTCCGTGAGTTTTTTCCTTGTGATAATCAATCTTGATTTGATTTAACAGTGAATATTTGTTCAGTCGGAACTATGAAAATATATAAACATGCATGGATGGAATAATTATGAAGGAAGTGATGAATACCGGGATAAGTTTTGTTCTGTAATTCAGTCATGTAATACATCATGAATGCGTCATCTCTACGTTGATAAATGTTAATGTTAGTAAAGAATATTATGTACGTTCATGAAAATGAGTTGTGAACTACCCTGCTTAAAATCAAAAAATCCTACAATCTAAAGTATGAGTAATAATAATTTTATGTTTTTTCGAAAAAATGCAATTCTTTGAAAAAATCACACACATCAATTTTACGTATAATGTGAAAAAGATGCACATACTATGACCGGAACTTTCAACATTTTCCTCTCGTAATAATTGATCTTCATTTAATAAAACTGAGAATTTCATCTAATGTAACTTACATTTTAACTTGTATTTTCATAATATTATACAATTTTGATTACATTTTTTATTACTCAATTTACATTTCATTCGACTGTACAAAATATTGTTTCTATACCACACCTGCCATACGATGCGATAAATATGCATTAAAACAGAACACTACCTAAAAGCTCGCGTTATCAGAACGACTTTGAACCACCACGCCCATCACCGTTGCTCCTCTAATCCTACTCACAGGTCAGGAAATGCCGCTCTGGTCCCTGAAAAGAACCGGAAGTCTCACGGAGAAATCACCCCCGCTTCGGTCGGAGGTCGCGTACCCCACCTGCCGGGTTATCACCACCGCCACCGCCGCCAGGGCCACAGCCGCTACGATACCTTCACTGCCACAATGGCTACCACGTCCTATAGTGAGTGCCATTGCCGTGGGCAACGCCAACACTCCAGCCATCTTCAGCGCCCTGCATCGCCGTTGCCTCGCCCTCACCGCTGACACTGCTACCCCGCTTCTCCTCGCCTCACCAATCGGCGGTCGACACCGCAGACACCGCCACACAACCGACACAGGCGACACTGCCGACACCGCCGACACTGCCGACACCGCCAACACTGCCGACACCGCCGACACTGCCGACACCGCCGACACTGCCGACACTGCCGACACTGCCGACACCGCCGACACTGCCGACACCGCCGACACTGCCGACACCGCCGACACTGCCGACACCGCCGACACTGCCGACACCGCCGACACCGCCGACACTGCCGACACCGCCGAGACTGCTGACACCGCCGAGACTGCTGACACCGCCGAGACTGCTGACACCGCCGAGACTGCTGACACCGCCGAGACTGCTGACACCGCCGAGACTGCTGACACCGCCGAGACTGCTGACACCGCCACAAAGCCGACACCGCCACAAAGCCGACACCGCCGACACCGCCGACACCGCCGACACCGCCGACACCGCTGACACCGCCGACACCGCCGATACCGCCGACACCGCCGACACCGCCGACACCGCCGACACCGCCGACACCGCCGACACCGCCGACACCGCCGACACCGCCGACACCGCCGACACCGCCGACACCGCCGACACCGCCGACACCGCCGGCATTGCAAACCCTTAACTCGACGTCCAACCTTCACCACAGCTCCAGTCGCCTTCACCTCCTATCGCCCCCGCTGCTTAGCGCCTCTGTCCACACCGCCTCCACCGCCTCCGCCGTCTCCGCCGCCTCCTCTGCCCTTGCCGTCCATTACTACCACCACCGCCCGCGGCCGCCCCCGCCGCCAGGTGACGAGCCCGGAAGGTATGTCTCCGCAGACCCCTGACGTTCCCGTCCCCTGCCCCCGCAGCGCCCCCAAGAGTTACGAGGTAAAATGAGAGTCCTTATGCGCCGGTTTATCTCCGTCTGCTTGATAGGCGCACGGAGGGCGCTGATATATTGGGAGAGGAAAGTGTCAGGAAAATTTCCATACCGGCAGTTGACGCACTAAAACGAGGAGGAAATACGAGGTGGAAACGGCGATAAATAACCTATCACCGTTTTTGTTAATTATTCTCAGTTAGAGCAAGTACATATAAAAAGTATTTGGTTGTTTCATAGATAGTGTATGTTAAGTAGAAGGCAGGTAGAAAGAGTAATTCAAACGACGAGTTTAATTCTAATGAGTTCAATTTCAACTTCCACATTGGATTATAGTTATTTTGATTTTAAGTATCTAGAATCAATGGATAATACAAAGAAACTGCCTTCGTTTTTGAATTCACACTTATTGTACATGCATTTTGGAATATGATCTTGAATCATTTAAATTTCGAAATTTACTGGATATAAAAATAATTACAATCCCTTAATTGAAAGGATTCCAAAACAATCTGCCAAGAATGTTGGAATTTTAGTAGCATTATCAGTAAATTTCATCCTGACATAAGATTAATTAATTTTTGTACACACGAACTGATCACTCTAAATTATCACAGAGAGAGATTATCCTAGAGAATAATTCTGTAGGTGATAAAATTGCATTCAATACATATTCGTGAAAAAAATCATTAGTTTTTTTCAGCATACGTTTATAATGTAAATAAGAAATAACCCACAGAGATGGAAATCTTCTGCCAAGCGTACAAAGGCAAGAGGTTATATATTGTGAAATAAAAAACGAAAACAAACGTTAAGTTCATAAAGTACTACTTGAGCCAGTAGATGAATATTTCATGTCAAATTAATTCACGGATTCTTCAGTCTAAACACGCTTCCGTTCTCGTTGACAGCCCGCTTAATTCCCATCAAAACCCACATGCCCCTCATTAGCCCTTCGCGGCCGGAATGCTGCCCAAGGGGGAAGACAGCGGGGGGGGCAGGGGCGGCTGCCCCCTGGGCAAGGGGCACGGGACACGAGACACGCGCGCTGATGTGGTCGGATGTGGAGCTGTCCAGCGGTACAGCTCATTAGGGCTCGGTCATTCCGGGAACACGGGCTAAAATTGGGTTCGTTTGAAGTGCCGCGCCAGCCTGTCATTTCTGGCCTACATTTTCGTCGCTTGATTAGAAATTCGCGGAAAGAAGAAATGGACCATATATTTTGCATATAAAATGTGAATTCTTACTAGGTTTGTTTTACATTTCATGAAACCAGAACACAGATCCGTCAGTGCCGTCCATTCATTTAACTTTGCATTTAAAAGTTACAAGACATGCAGGTGGTGAAAAAATATTTACTCGGATGTAAAAACCACATATTTTCTCAAATAAAACTTGAAACAAGATGAGCGAATATAATATAGATGGTTCCATTGTCCCTTCATTTGCGTAAGTCAAGATGACAATAATTTCTGTTATGTACCTCTCATTTCGGTGATATCTTTTGAATGAATCTATGTAGCAATGGCTTTCAAATTATTTACGGCACACAAATGGCATTTTATAACAAATTTGCCCTAATTTCTCAAAGTTTAAAAAAAATAATTTCAATCATTCAGGAAATATAAATAGTAATAAAAATGTGGGAACGAAATGAATATTGTTGTACGTACATTAGAATTTCTGTCTAAAAGTCTAAAAATTCTCAATTTTTCATTGCATTTTCTAAAAATATAGAAATCATCAACTTTCACCACACCGCTTCTAAATTTTTAGAACACTAGGTTTAATCGTCTCTGAGATAATGGGCCAAATGAGAAAAACCTAATTAACATTAAAGGGATAGGACTTTATGACTCCTCTTAATAAATGTAAATATTAAGTTACAAGGGTACAAACCCTTAATACAAAGTTGGAAGGTTTCTTTTAATCGTCAGTGATCCAATACAGTATCGAACTTCAGCCAAACTGTTGGCACTGCAGAGCTTCTGACTGGTAGGTCCTAGCACGCGAGTCCCGGCGGTGGCAGCATTTTCGACACTAGGTAGATAGCTAGGTCGAGTTCAGCCACAGTTTGGAAGAGAATTATAGCGGCCGACTGTTTTGATCCGTAGTTTTCCGTGATTTCTCCGATCAACATCAGGCGAATGCCGGGGAAGAAACAAGCAGGCCAAGGCCTGCACGCGACTTCCTCTTCCTAATCGTATCCTCATCTCTACATACAAGCACTTACACTTACATGCACGACACTACCAAGCATGCCGGGTGCCCAGTCGAGAACTTAGAGCTTGTCCGTCTGGGTCAATGTAAGCTAGTGGGAGATACCTGGATAAGAAAACCCTCGCAAGCCGTGTAGGTCGGCGCCGGATCTTGTGATCGAGTGGGGGGAAGTAGACCAACACCTTCCACGATAAATGCATGCACTAACCTTACAGCAATAATGACGATAGATGTTGATGAGCTAGGAAACATGAAATAATCAATTTTCAGGTCGTCGTCAAACAATAAAAATCAGATTGCATTCCTTCGAGGTAAACCATGGTCATGACCGTTCCCGGCGTATGGTAATACCCGTCACGCCTGTGTAGGGAAACACTGAACTTCGCACCCTGTCCACCACAGCCACAGAGAGTTTTGCAAAAAGTGTTATAAATATCTTCACAAAGTGATAGTATGGGCAATCTTGTAAAACAAGTGCTGGAAGAATTGGAGATGCTGGGCTATAGATGACGAGTATGTTTTCATTCACTATCTTCCCGGCCACTGGTATCTCTCATCTGATCTCCGACCTGCATCATCAATATCAATTTTGACAGCGGTCACTACTGTTCGACGTGTCCCGCTACCACTTGCTACCGTCCATCTCGTCTTTCTTAAGAGGCGCTCTGATCACTGATCATCGCTGCCTTCCGAGGCCACCCGCGTCGAGCACGGGTTATTGCTGTCATGTAGACAAATTACTTGTGCCGTCACCACCTACATCGCTGAGCCTGCCCTTACGGAGGACATCGGTGGCTGGCACATTATAGACGTACAGTCTCCAAAAGAGAGAAATAGAAATTAAAGTTAGACTTATTCTAAAACGAATAGAATGACAGTGTAGATAGAAAGGAATATAATAAACATATTTAGTTCATACACCATATTAACCTATCATGACTATATTAATACTATCCATATACTACACCATATTAATACTATCATGACTATAAATTTTTCGAACTTAAAATTAATTTAAATCACGTGATTTTTCAAACAAGCATTTAAATTGCAGTTTCCCTAGAATTATATTTTTACTTGAAATAGCATTTTTATAAGTGCTAGTTGAAGTGAAGTTGAAATAGCCAAATATGTAACTTTTCTTGAATCGCAATATGAATGCGACTATCTTCAAAATTCTCAATCTCAAATATTTGCAATCTTAAGAATAAATATATTAATAATAGCAATTTTTTGCAACTATAAAATAGTTTACCTACTGAATCTGTATAATTAGTGTGCTGCCAAAACAATACCTTACGAATTTCATTGCAATATCTCTCAATTTTCTCTTTTGTTATTGTGAAAGGTAAAAATCCATTCAAAAAAGTTATGCAACGATTTAATAAGATATGAACATTATTATAACGTCGGTTCTGCTAACACAAACAATTTTTTATTCATAATAGAAGGAGAAATACAGAGGCTTCAAAGAAACCAATTTTCGAAAATTATCCAAAATTTCGAAAAGTTACCTTTGTGTCAAACCTGGAAATAATCGGATTTTCCAATACCGAATCTTCTCCAGAATTCCAGGAACATCCTATTCCAACCCCTGCAATCTGCATTCGCAAAAAGGATTTTCCGGCATCTCTTATTACCACCAATACCGCCGCCTCCGCCTGCCCCCGCCTCGCCCCGCCGGCGCCAGTGCCGCGCGACATGTGGCGGCACATCGGTCCGGGCAGCACGAGCGCGGGCGGCGGCGCCCCGCCTCGCCCCGCCTCGC
Source organism: Gryllus longicercus (assembly GCA_038098605.1). NCBI lineage: Eukaryota > Metazoa > Arthropoda > Insecta > Orthoptera > Gryllidae > Gryllus > Gryllus longicercus. Next base: position 209,046 of record JAZDUA010000759.1, read on the forward strand.
CCCGCCGCGCTCCGCCCCGCCCCTGGCCCGGGGGCCACCGGGGGCAGGTGGTGGCCGGCGCCGCACCTGCAGGTCGGCGCTCTCGCTCTACCCGCCACCGCCACTTGGCGGTCTCCGTCGCCGCCACCGCCGCCGTGCGCGCCGCCTCCGCCGCCGCACGTGCCGTCCTGGAAAAGACGCCGCGTCACCCGCGCAGCCGCCAACGCCGACGCCGACGCCAAAGAAACGGCGCGCGCCGGAAAATCGCTTGGCTCCGCCGCCGAACCTTGCGGCACCCCTCAGCTGCACGCGAGCTCTGGGCCGACGACGGATTGCCGCCGGGCGTGCCGCAGGCGCCGCGCCGCTCCATTGCTGAACCACTGGTCCTAACGCCCTCGGCCGAATCTCTGGCCGAAAGGCCCTCGGTCGAATCATTGGCCTCTCGGCTGAACTACTGGCCCAAATGCTCTCGGTCGAACCATTGGTCTCTCGGCTGAACCACTAGCCCTAACGCCCTCGGCCGAACTGCTGACTAACGCTCTCGGCCGAATCTCTGGCCGAAAGGCACTCGACCGAACCATTGGCCTCTCGGCTGAACTACTAGCCCAAAGGCCCTCGTCCGAACCACCAAAACAAAAGAGCTCGGCCGCAACGCTGGCCCTAAAGATCTCGGCCGAACCACTGGCTCAAAGACCTTTGTCCGATCCGTTAGCTTAAAATACGTCGGCCCAAAGCCCCCCGTCGAACCAATGTCCAACAGGTCGAACTAATGGCCCAAAGGCTTTCGGCTGAACCAGTGCCCACAGGGTGCCAGTCGATCCCATGGCCCAAAACGTTCCCGGAAACATCAATCAATAATCGCACAACTATCGTCGTTCTTCTTTCCTCGTTCCCGACACCTCACGGGCACTCCAAAAGGGCTGCACGTAACAGCACTTGAACATCATTCCGAATTTGAGGTTGAACTGCATTTGGGCATCGTGAGGTCTTCTGTAATACAATATCAATTGTTCCGACACTGAAATAGTCCAAACAGTCTCTCCAAACAGTTCCAAGAATACTGTTTGGAGGGGAATTTTAGCGGCCGGCTGCTCTCATGGGTAGTTTCCCCATGGTTTCTCTGCTCACCACTAGGCGAATGCTGTGTCAGTACCCTTACGAAACGGGCAACGGACCGGGTGCGCTCTTTCCTTACTTTTACTTGTCCTAACCTCATTTATACACTCTTATATCCACATGTTCTACACTGTCACACCTTTTTGGAATACAATCGGAAGCTTAGAGATTGGCCTCTCGGGTGCGGTGCCTCGCTGGTAGGAGATACCTGGTTGAGTAAAAACTCTCAAGCCGACATTTGTTCGGCGCCGGATCTCGCCATCCAACAGTGGAAAATCGCTGGCACCTCTCGCGATGAAAACATACACTACACCTGCGGGAGTAAAGACCTTATCCCGGAATCACCAATCCATCCAAATGTACCCCTAGTACTGGAAAAGCTTCTATGCAGTCTCGTTGCTCAGTGTTTTGGTTTTTCTCTACTCCGCAGTTCATGCAGCCTCCCGCGATGAAAAATATGTACTACACCTGCGGGAGTAAAGACCTTATCCCGGAATCACCAATCCATCCAAATGTACCCCTAGTACTGAAAAAGCTTCTATGCAGTCTCGTTGCTCAGTGTTTTGGTTATTCTCTACTCCGCAGTTCATGCAGCCTCCCGCGATGAAAAATATGTACTACACCTGCGGGAGTAAAGACCTTATCCCGGAATCACCAATCCATCCAAATGTACCCCTAGTACTGGAAAAGCTTCTATGCAGTCTCGTTGCTCAGTGTTTTGGTTTTTCTCTACTCCGCAGTTCATGCAGCCTCCCGCGATGAAAAATATGTACTACACCTGCGGGAGTAAAGACCTTAGCCCGGAATCACCAATCCATCCAAATGTACCCCTAGTACTGAAAAAGCTTCTATGCAGTCTCGTTGCTCAGTGTTTTGGTTATTCTCTACTCCGCAGTTCATGCAGCCTCCCGCGATGAAAAATATGTACTACACCTGCGGGAGTAAAGACCTTATCCCGGAATCACCAATCCATCCAAATGTACCCCTAGTACTGAAAAAGCTTCTATGCAGTCTCGTTGCTCAGTGTTTTGGTTTTTCTCTACTCCGCAGTTCATGCAGCCTCCCGCGATGAAAAATATGTACTACACCTGCGGGAGTAAAGACCTTATCCCGGAATCACCAATCCATCCAAATGTACCCCAAGTACTGGAAAAGCTTCTATGCAGTCTCGTTGCTCAGTGTTTTGGTTATTCTCTACTCCGCAGTTCATGCAGTCTTTCGCGTCGTGCTGGATCTTGGCACACATTGGAGACCTTCTTGCATTGCGTTCTTCGTTCCGTGTTGAACGTCAAAAACCCTCAAATTTTCTTGGATAGGGTTACATTGCAACGCGCTGAAAATCCGTTTCGTTATCGCTTTGTTGTAGACCCTACATTTCTGGGTATTTTGCGGACTGCTATAAATCAAAATACCACTGAAAAAACGGAGACATTACCGAATCTTGTCGAGTCGCAGGGCTTTTTAAAATATACCACTGTTCAATATTTTCGTTTTTCTTCAACCCGGAAAACCACGCCAAAACTCATTCATTATAAGATGTCCTCATTGGCTTATTATAAAATATCCTAAACATTGAAACCAGTGTGGTATTTCACAAAAATATATTGAAACCTGGTTTCTTCACCAAAACAAACGCTCTACATTTCATTCAGTGTTAGAGAGAACATATGTTTATCTTATCTACAAATTGCTTCCACATTGAGACTATGCGGTTCTTTTTCTTTCAAGTGTCAGTGACATCAAAATATATTAATTATAGTTTTCGTGCACGCATGCATTCCTATTTGTCCCGTATTATTTTCCATCTAATATTTTCTAGAATTCGAGAATTACGACAAATATCTTATTAGTTTGTAGATTAGAAAAATACAAATATGTTATTTTAGTTTTCAAATATTATTGGACGGGTTTTGACATGGCCTTCAATATCTTTTCAAATACATCTGCTATTGACACTCGTTTATAGAAGTGCAGGAGCTAAGATTCTTGGTAAAAACGCAGAAACGCTATTGGAACTCCACCGAGTCAAAAATGTCTTTAAAAAGTTGACTGGACTGACGTAGTGAATGTTTTGGGTGTTGTGTTGCCTCGTTCTAAAGCAAGAGCGGTACCCGTATCAGATATGACATAATTCTTTGGTCAAGAACAATTTGAAGATCCAACGGGTATTCATTAATTATAAACAAAATGTACACAATTATTACGTTTTGGTTTCCTTTTAATACCCATATCAAGTCTGGTTGCCCTGATTGGTAGTTTTACTTGGTTTTTCCGATCAATACCAGGCGTATTCCGAAGCATTACACTAACAAAGGTGCCAGCGCACATGCGCGATCTTCCCTTCCTCATCCTTGGGCCTTCATCTCTCCTTACACACATATCAAAAGACCAGTTAGGAAATTAGACTGTCTGGGCTGAGGCGGTGTCTCACTGGCGGATATACTTGGAGGGTGACACACCGCAAGTGAACGTGTAGGACGGCACCGGATCTCACGTACCAGCTGGGGAGCATTACCTATCGGCTATAACGTGCGATAAACTCACGAGCTAATGACCAAAGTTGCCGCTCGACCGTAAAATCCGTACGTAACTATTTCTATTTCAGCCACTCTCTGGAGGGAAATTCTAGAGTCGTTGATTCCTGCCTTGATGGGTAGTTTTCTGTTGCCTCTCCGATCAACAGCAGGCGAATGCCCAAGCAATACAAAATAATCACGAACCCAACTCGATATTCTCTGCTTCATCCTTGTCCTGTCCTCTCTCTCTTTTCACACATGTTGTCGAGCTCTACACTACCACACATGAGAGAAGACCAGCCGGGAGCTTAGAGCGAGTACCTGCTGGGGCGATGAACCTCTAGAAAGAGATACCTGGAGGGAGAAAACACATGCAGGGGTAAGGTGGCCTTAGAGCCCTTCCAGTGGGTAGGAACACCATCACATCTCGAATTTTAACATGCACCATTCTGACGGAAGTAATTGTTTTAGACATTCACGTGCCTGGACACACTAAATTATAATTCAGTCTCTCAATTTTGAAGAGGTGAGTAGCTTTTAAAGAATGTGCGGTAGTGAAATCATGACAAATTAATTTTTAAATTTCTGGAAGTACTCGGGTAGTGGGAGAATACCCCAGTCTGGACAGAGAAGAAAGTAGCTGCAATGTGTTTGGGGTGTGACCTGCCCTGCAATAAGTAACAAGTATCTTACCCACATGGCTCTAAACACAAGCAAACACCCGTATAAAGTGATTGGGAAGGTCCTACACAAGCAAACAGTCATACACGGTGATTGGGAGAGCCTTACACATAAACAAACACCCGTACATGATGGTTGGGAGAGTCCTAAATAAAATAAAATACTGCCACAAGGTGGTTGGAATGGAAGGCCTTCCACACACGCAAACATCCATATCTGGTTGTCGGAAGAGCCGTACATACAGGAACCCTTAGATGGTGTTGGGGAGAGCCCTACACAGAAGCAAACATCGATGCCCGGGTGGGATTCAAGCCACGATTTTTCAAACTAAAGTCACCAAGGCTGCCGGCTTAATGATCTCTGTCATCTGGGCAGACGTAAATACTTCCATAATTTACAGTATAAAATATATTTAAAAATTCCTTCAGGCAAAGTGTCTTGGAATGTTCAGTAATACACAGCCCCTCTAGTATGCAACTGTATAGACTGCATGAAGCTCAAATACGACAGCAGAAGCCTGCTGAAAAGCCTTGGACCCTAAGGGCTAGCCGAGAGCAGTCTTCAGCTTAAGCGTGTCAACAACGCATTCTTTGCGGGGCTTAATGTGGAACGAAGAATAGAAGCGCCACTCTGATTGCTGCGTGGCGCGGAAAGCGCGCCCGCCTCGCCTCTCACTTGACGCAGGAGCGCCTAATAAAGGGATGTTTCCAACCCGTTACTCTCTTAACGACCGTAATTGGATTACGTCCTCGTCCCCCTCGGGGCGCCCGTGATAATACAAGTACATTACCCAGTGTAGTTGCTACATTATTCTGGAAGAAGTCGAGTAATCATCATCAAGGGCAGGTTATCCACTTTTCAATGGATGTCCGAGGACCCGAATTGGTAATTGCTCATTAAAGCTTCAGAAACCTGTGATACAGGTGTGGGACGGTCAACCAACGGCTTCTTTCTCCAACTATTCCAAAAAAAAAAAGTTTTTTCTGATGACAACGAAACATAGCAATGCGTCGATTGTGGGGACAGAGAGGGCGAAGAAGTAACAGTAAACTGGAGTTATGCATCTACTTAAGGTTCGTTGTGATTTCGCCCAGATAAATATCGATGCACCTGTGGGATAATTTAGTGCCAGGGGTGGTGTTGAAAGGGTGGACCTGATAGACCGGCCAATCACGACTGCCGCGCTGTTTACGTGCGTGGAGGTGTGCGTGAGTGCACGCGCGTGAGTCCGCTCACGCATTGGCCAATGCAGCTGCCTTCGACAGCAGCCGTAGGTTGGGTTCAGGCAGTTAAGATTTCGTGCGGAGGCTTCCTATTCTTACAACTGCTTGGCTGCGAGGTTGGGTTCGTTACTTTGGATTGGAGACGTGTGCCTGTGGCATTGTCTGCAGATACTGATTCACTTAACTTGGCTTTACAATTAATACCGTCATTAGGCTGGTGTAAAGCAATTGGTTGAAGTTTGTTAACCGAACTGTGGTTCATAAACAACCGTTTCTCTATTTGTTTTCAGCCGTGTGTAATTCAATACTCTTCGAAATACAACCTTCTTATAAGAAAAGTTAACGAAAATAAGACGGAGCCGTTTTTATTTTCAATCTGAGTAGTCACTCGCCAGCTTCTTTCTGCAAATCATTCGCGTTAACTGTTTTTACGGACGCTGGCCGGTAAGAACGGCTTTTCATTCTTGGGTTTCGTTGCATTATCTCGATGTAATATTTTAGAATTATCATAGCTATGGTAAAACGAAATAATATTAGTTAAATACATGTTTGTTAATTACATAAACCAAAATAATTAAAAGAACTATCTACTTGGACAACAATTGCCGAGATGGTTTTAAACAGTAGAAGTTAAAACTTAGAATAATTGACAAAAATATAATAAATTAAAATATGTTTGCTCCTCCTAATTCATATCTGATCTCTTCGTACGAAAGAATATTCACTAACAATTTTTAACAATTCAAGTCTGACCCATATTTTTCAGTCGTAAAGACGTGCTGAGCGAACTACTTTTATGTAAAGATGAGTCCTTGTAGTTTTTTGTTAAAAATTCTGAATATAGACGAAGATCTTACATCTTGTATACTTAGTTGAATCATTTTTTGATTGTGTTACAGAAAGTCATTGTAGTTGTGTGGAAAACGTTATGTGGAAGCATTTTATCTCTTACCACAGTGGTAAGGTACTTGGCGACATATCAATCACATCAGTCACCACACACACTGATGTGATTCATCTGTCACCATCTGTGTGTTATGATCAGAATGTGCACATCTGCGGAGCTTCTACAGTACATAAAGTGAAACAATATAACGCATTTTTGCTAATATGCCGTCTCCGTCGTGTACTGGTAACTCTACGATATAACAGAAAACATCCAATGAAATAAGGAATTGCCCAAAAATTTAAAGCACATCCAAATGTCAATAATTGAATATCATCACCTTTATTTAAAATAATCAGTTCTACTGTTAATCTTGGCTAATCACACATATTTCTATATAGAATTAAATCCCGATATCCCAAAGACCGATTCAGACGCCCAAAGATTTACTTCTTTCCCCTACCCTTACAAGACACAACCAATACACTACTTCATCTTGTTTCCACACTTTCACAATAATGAACACTTTCTGTCAATAATCATAACTAATAACACTAATATTCTGTCTCTTTAACTAGGGATAGTTAAAGTGCGAGAGACCAACTGTAACAAACTAAATGTTTGAAACCCCTGAGAGACTTGCAAAGTCGAAAAGGCAGAAAATATTTTTAAAACATTATTTTTTTCCTTTTCTTGAATCTCATTGAGGTATATGAATTTAAAATTAATAAAATTGTAAATAAATTAATCACTTTGCGTGTCTTTTCACGGAAAATTACAAGACGACCGGGATGATAACCAATACCAATGCTACTACTACAGTCCAGATCTTTTTGCAACACTTTAAATAAAACTTTTATAATTTTGAAATAAATAATAATAATAATAATAATAATAATAACAATAACAACAGTATAAAATAAAATTAAACTGGAACACATGTCAAAACCAGTAGCATTTCTCTAATCGCGAATGTTCGAAACATTCGAATTAGCAGATATTTAGGGATTACTGTATTTAATATGGAGGTGTAGTCCAAAGTATACTGGATGAGACACCATTTAATTCGATGCCTCAAATACGAACTTTTGTCACCAGCAAAGCTACCTCCAATCAAATAAATTTCTTATGACATTGAAATTCTTTCCTCTCAAATCACAAACACCAGATTGCAGAGGTATGACAATTTTGTTCGATGCCACAAATACAAACGTTTCTACTGCAACAAAGCTAACTCCAACTATACAATTTTCTTACGTCATTAAAAACCTTTCTGACCAGAACACCAACACCAGATCGCACATATGTGACAATTTCGTTTGATGCCTCAAATACGAACTTTTGTATTGCAACAAAGCCAACTGCACGCAAACAATTTTATTACTTCATTCAAATCTTTTTTTTCTCAGTGCACGAACACCAGATCGCACAGACGTGACAATTTTGTTAATACGAACTTTTGTACTGCAACAAAACTAACTGTAAACATTTTCTTACGTCATTCAAATCCTTTCCTTTCAGTGCACGAACACCAGATCGCAGTCATGTGATAATATCGTTAATACAAACTTTTGTACTGCAAGAAAACCTACTAAAAATTTTCTTTCGTAATTCAAATCCTTTCCTCTCAGTGCACGAACACCAGATCGCAGAAAGTCGCAGAGAGACTTTTTCCTCTGTCACCCACCCACACCCACACCCGCCCACGCGCCGGAAGCGCCAAAGCCCCCAGTTGCCCCCCCCCCCCGGCCGCAGCGCCACCTGTGCGAGTGGCGCGTCGCTGTTGGCTCAGGTGAGCGCTTCCGGGAGTCGCTCCCCCCTCCCTCCTCGCAGGCGATGCTCCTCGCCTCATTAGCGCCCCCGCTGGCCGTTTTGAAATCGCCTCCGCAAACAGCCCCCCCTCCCCCTCCCCCACCCACAGGTGGAGGCCGGCGGAGTCCGTTGAGACCGCACCGCGGATGCCCTTGGCCGCGGGTCGCGATTTCCTTCCCGCACGTGCGTTCGTGCGCGGCGCGGCACGCCAGGCGGGGGGGGGGTGCAAGGGAGCGCTGCCCACGCGGTCGTCCGAACGCATGCAAAACACTACATTGCAGAACATTGAAACTAGTCAAGCTACAACAACACATACTTTCTCGCATTATTTCCAAATTTGCAATTTCAAAAATGTCAAAGAGTTGAACGAATATTAAAGTCCTTCTAAGCGTTAATAAGCGTTCCTTCTTCTTTTCGTGTGTGTGTGGTTTTTTTTATAAATTGCATTAATTCCATGTCCAAATTGCTCGAAAAATGATCAGTTCTTCAAGAATTGTGTATCACCTTTTTTCTAATTTTTCAAACTTTCGAAAATAAGAGATTTCACCGAAAATGGGACCAGCGTCACTATTTTCCAACCCTTTTTATATAAGGGGAGAAAATTTAAAGAAAAAAATTGGGGTGTTTTTTAATGGGGGGAAATCGTTTAATTATTTTTAAATGGCCAATATTTTGCGGAAAATTACACAAAAAACTCATATTTTCAAAAAAATTCTACTTGAATTTCTTCCAATATTTGTCTTTAAACAACACATTCCATTCACAAAAATCTATGTATTCAATGTTGTAGTTGCAGGAAGACGCTCTTCAACAAATTGCACTTTTGCAATTTTCGAAAACTCACAGATTTCAAAGAAGATACTTGGAATATTGTTTTAAGCGTTCTCTACGCTATCTGAGGACAAATTTTAATAAAAAAGTTTGGAGACATTTTTAAAACAAGTTGAAAATGTTGAGGCTTCATGTAAAGTATCTTCAAATATCAAAATTTCCGCTTGAAACTCTAAATGCCTCGAGTTCGTTCAGATCAATCGGGGAAAATCAATTTTGGACAAAATCAACTGAATTCTTTAGTCGCTAGCATTGACCACAGATGGACGGACCAACAGACATTTTGCCGTCAATCGATTTTTTAGTATCAAGAACCCTCAAAACACGGATTCCTGCTACACCACGTGTTAGAGGAAGCAATTAACTTCATACAGAAATAAGATTTATCCATTTTCTCGTTAGCAAGGCCCGGCAATAATAGTCTTTCTGTCGAAAATTTGCCGTTTTCCGATGCACGATTACTGCTTCTTTTCTTTCATTCACACAATACTCTCTCTTCTTAAATTCGCAAGGCTGAGAAACTGAAATAGACCACTATACAAAGTTCCTACACCTTAGAGCAAACATTAAGTGCGCGCTCTTTTCGTTCTTTGAAAATATCCGAAAACGGTGAGTAAATTCCCGAAAGTGAATTCACCGTTTTTGAACACCCATAAAATATTCTATCAAATGCATTTTGATTCAAAGTAATTGATGACCGAAATTGGTCATGGAAGTTTGCCGGAAGTTTGCAACAATGCTTGTTTACACCTGCCATAGTAAAGATGACCGTTGCAAATATGGCAGGGCGAGGAGGGGCGTGGCGTGTCAGGTGAGGTAGGGTAGAGGGAGGGTGAGGTGAAGTTAAGAGCGTAGAACTGTGTGGTCTGGATGGGGCGGGCATGGAATTTGTCCTTCGCCTGTCTAGCACAGAGATTATAAATGCCTAGGCAACGCAAGGTATTTCAGCTAGTATTTACAATAGACATTTTTGAATGTTTCTGTAACTAAATTATACATCGAGTTTTTATATTGCAGTCTCTGTGAAGTCGTGAAGACCGGCGTTCGGTTATTTTATTCAATTTTACATTTTTGGAAATTATTTCGGCTTCGTTGTTCTGGAGACATGTCACTGTGAGTTAATAGAATTACGTATACGTGTCTAACTTACGTGAGCCAGGGACATTTAATCTTGAAAAACATATCACGAGCTCATTGCAGTCTTGTTAAATTCCATTATTATTTTCTATATTGAGCACATTTAAAAACATGAATACACACTGAATCAGTTTCACCGCACGTTTGACCGTGTACTTTAATAATTTATAAGTTTACTTAAAAATCCCAATACTATGCTGATATGAACCTTTTTAAGGAAATACTTTGAAGACCGTCGAAATAGCACGTTAACTTAATAATCTGTCATGCATATTCTCCGCCAGCGTGTAAAGAAGTTACGGTTTTAAGAAAGGAAAAAAGAAGAGAAATTTAAACTTACTTTTATGTGCATGCGTGGCGAAATTTACATTTTACGAGATACTTCTGGTCAGTTGTAAATATTTTAGTGTATAATAAATAATGGGTAATTTTTTGATTATGTTTTTTTCAGGTCCTGAACCTTCCAGATCCTGTTTTAAAAGCTAAATGTACGTACGTAAGAAATGGATTTTAAAGACCAGTTGGAATTACATGGCTAGGTAATTGATTTAAAATATATTGCGAAAATTAAGATTGCTGTCATTGCGTGAGAAGGACGTAACATTCATTTAAAAACATTGAGAAAAATAAGTCAGTAAAAAAACTAACTTAGTGTGCCAAAGTATTGCAATCATTCAATTATCGAATTCTGTTACGTAATATAATTTCAAACATATGTATTAAAATAATATTTATTTTAGACATTATACTCGTTCTATTCACGAGTCTATTATGTTTAAAACTTAGAAAAGTGTATTAAAGGTTTCATATAAATTAATTCGTATTATAAGTATTTGCTATAATTAACTTAACATTAACGTGCAAATCATTTTATTACGAACATGCTTATTTTATAAGTTCTAAAATGAATAAAAATGTATATAGAAATTTTTCAAAATGAGATTTGCGATAATACAATGAATTTAATATAATGTGGCGATCCATACGGACACGTCAAAAACAGAAATTTCAATATATTTTAATAGACCCAAAAGCGTCATGTTTGTATAAACAAATTACGGAATTCGAAAGTGTAGTATTTACATATTACGCCGAAGCTGAGGAACTGTGGAACAACAGACAGACCAGAATCAATAAATAAAGAAGAAGGGTTTTATGGTGGCGAATATTTATACGAATATATTTGTTTTAAGATAATCAAAAGGAAATATAATTTTCGGAAAACAATCAAACACTAAAAAGCGAATCCTGACGTAAGTAGCAGTGCCATATAAGCTAAATGGAACCAAAAGATAATAAAATATAAAAAAATAACCATTAGAATATTTGATTTACTTTTGTAAGGGAGCAGGATCGATTTTGAGCTAACTTTTAAAGAAAAATGTAAGTCCATTCCGAAAGTAAATGACGAACGAGGGAGATGGCAAATGTTTCTTGAGCTCTAGGAATGAAACAGAAATGGGAACACAGACGGATGTTAGTCTAGGAATGGTCCGCATCGCGGATGGGAGCCGTGATTTGATGTTACCAATGTAATGTGTTATTTTTTAGTGATAAACAGACGAACAAGTATGGACATATAATGGATTTAAAACTGGAAAGACGGTAATTTCGGAGGTCGGCGAGGCGATTTTCTGGTGGCGACCGATTCAACATAACAATATGAGAAGGTTCAAAATGTTTCGCAGTTGATAGAATATTAAATTATAAAAGTAAGTAGTCATAAAAAAGGGAAAAAATGCGCACATGTGTGAATGATTTTTCTTTGTATTTTCATGTGAATGTGTTGTATTACTGTTTTCAAGGAAAAGGGTATAATATTTCAATAGTTTTGATATTTCTTTAATGTGTTATGTATTAGCCAGCGGAAGTGGTAGTGAACAAAGGTAGACTTTTTGGTACAGAAATAAATGGAGTTGCGCAATGATCAATTTCGAAAAAATCGTGCTTCATTTCTGTTGTGGGCCAGAGAGGGAAAAATGCGTATCCAATTCTCAAACCAATGATACGCATCCCTTTTCCCGTATGGGACTCTGCGAATTTACACCCTCAAAAAAAAAAACTTTACTGAAAGTGGCGGATTATTCTAAGACGTAGGGAAATATTTATTGTATTAAATTAATTTAATGTGAGCTAATTCGAGGTACATTACATTTAGCATTCTTAACGTGAGGCGAAGTATAAATATTATTATTATTATTATTATTATTATTATTATTATTATTATTATTATTATTATTATCATTGTTATTACCATTATTATTTCAATTATAGCTGTTCCGATCTGTTCAATAAACACTTTCGCGGCTAGTCTCATGCTTTTCAAAATAATGAGTCTAGATTGTCTGTGATCGAAGAATGACCAACATAAACTACAGTACTGCAAGCAATACTAACAAGACCTTAGCAAGGCTACGCTACATTCAGTTAACTGTGCGTAATTGAGTGTGGGCATAGGCATTAAAACGATAGTTTTTTAATGACAATTTTCTACATTTATGATCAATAGTGTCAAATACAGAATATGTTCGAAAAAATATGCCATTGTAAGGTTAACACGTTTCACAAAATGTATAAAATGGTGAAGGATATACAAATAATTTGAATCTCTGATCAATCCATTTATAAAATGAAAAGAGGAGAATTAAGATCAGAAAAGGAATTACGAAAATGTCTGAAAAAAACATCATATAACTAAGACGTAAATCCTCACTATTAGTTGTGAAAACAAACGCATTCATGTCCAAACATAAATTTGACAGTGATCTAATTGCTTATCCATAATCCTGTAATAAAATATCCGCTCTGAAGTAAATAAAATTTACCTCGCCAAAAACATTACTCCCGCTTAAAGCAAGCTACCCTACTTCAATGTGTATTTCTCATTCAAGCGGAGATAATGTCCACTTCACGCAGACTTAAAGCTTTCCGCTTTTTTCGCACTTCGCTCCGAGAGCGGCAACTGTTTTAAGGCGGCGAGGGACGTCGTAAACGTTCACCTCAGGTCTCTGACTCAGCAAATGCAGCCGGCGAGGCGCCTCGTTTTCAGGGCATTCGAGCTAAAAATTTAGACTCCATTTGAAGCGTTGGGCAAAACAACCTCGGGACTGCCGGTAGAGGTAATCAAAGCCAAATGTTACAGCCATTTGCGTGAAATGATAGCCTGAAACTTAAAACATTGGTTTTTCGATTAATGAGTGTCAGTGTAGCAATTTCTTCACGTTTATGTACCAGTGAGTTTCAGTTTATTAATATCTACTTCTCTCGTAGTATTTATTCAAAATATTCCATGTGTGTATTTTAGGTATCTCTATTCGTGGATCTTAGTTTTAGGGTTTTGAAATATAAATACATAATATGAAATTCAACATTTAAATGCATAGTAGTGCAAGACTGATCGACTGCATAACGAATAGTTGCAGAAATTGCTACTGAATGAGTTTTGAAAATAGGCAAAAAATCCTCGATTGGGGATAAACATTCTAATTACGAAAAACAGGTTCTCAAAATGATTCCAAAAGATTTAAATCACTATCATAAGGTAACATTTGGGATTTCACTCAATGGTGTCATTTATTTACATAAACTAATTTACTTACCAAAATAAGATAAAAATATTTACTTCTCTTTTTGACTACATACATTAAGACTTGCCAAATTAATTTACAAAATGGTGAGGGGGGTACAACGCCCTAACCGAGTCAATATGATTCAATTAGTCTATTAAAGGACCAAAGGAGGCCATTATTGTGTACTGACATTCAGACAAATATGTAGTCTACTATTATAATAATTTAAATCGTTGAGACTCCCTGATCCTCCAGGAAACGAGGTTGATGCAACACAGCAGCCCATTGTTTTTTATAAAAAGGATGTGGCGCAAGAACCCATAAATCCATCAATAAATGTCTGCTTTATGGATAGATTTAGAAGTCGAAGTAATGAAACAAATGGATACTGCAAAATGTATTTTTACATAATAATATGTGAATAAAAAAATAATAGTGCAAACTTTTCTATATCGCTTTGGTACAATCTTTGGGTCAGTTGTGGAAATAAAGTGCGTGTCCTCCAAGTCTCAGTAGAATCGCAACGTTTCTATCAGCCGGCGGAGGTTCGGTGCGGCCCGGAAGTGGCACGCATCGCCGGCCGGGGGGGGGGGGAAGGGGCGGCAGAGCGCGTGCTGTCCGACGGCAGATACTGCGCCCCGCCGCGCACCTGCCACTTCCCACGACGCGAAATCACGATAACCCTAGCGGCCCCGCGGCACGGCCCCCGCCCCAACCCCAACCCTGCCACCTCCGCCAGCCCCGCCCCCGCTCCTGTAACTGCACGCGTGCGCCCTCGCCTGCGCCCTCGCCTGCGCCCTCGCCTCCGCCCTCGCCTCCGCCCTCGCCTCCGCCCTCGCCTGCGCCCTCGCCTGCGCCCTCGCCTGCGCCCTCGCCTGCGCCCTCGCCTGCGCCCTCGCCTGCGCCCTCGCCTCCGCCCTCGCCTCCGCCCTCGCCTCCGCCCTCGCCTCCGCCCTCGCCTCCGCCCTCGCCTCCGCCCTCGTCTCCGCCCTCGCCTCCGCCCTCGTCTCCGCCCTCGCCTCCGCCCTCGCCTCCGCCCTCGCCTCCGCCCTCGCCTCGCCTCCGCCCTCGCCTCGCCTCCGCCCTCGCCTCGCCTCCGCCCTCGCCTCGCCTCCGCCCTCGCCTCGCCTCCGCCCTCGCCTCGCCACCGCCCTCGCCTCGCCACCGCCCTCGCCTCGCCTCCGCCCTCGCCTCGCCTCCGCCCTCGCCTCGCCTCCGCCCTCGCCTCGCCTCCGCCCTCGCCTCGCCTCCGCCCTCGCCTCGCCTCCGCCCTCGCCTCGCCTCCGCCCTCGCCTCGCCTCCGCCCTCGCCTCGCCTCCGCCCTCGCCTCGCCTCCGCCCTCGCCTCGCCTCCGCCCTCGCCTCGCCTCCGCCCTCGCCTCGCCTCCGCCCTCGCCTCGCCTCCGCCCTCGCCTCGCCTCCGCCCTCGCCTCGCCTCCGCCCTCGCCTCGCCTCCTCCCTCGCCTCGCCTCCGCCCTCGCCTCGCCTCCGCCCTCGCCTCGCCTCCGCCCTCGCCTCGCCTCCGCCCTCGCCTCGCCTCCGCCCTCGCCTCACCTCCGCCCTCGCCTCGCCTCCTCCCTCGCCTCGCCTCCGCCCTCGCCTCGCCTCCGCCCTCGCCTCGCCTCCGCCCTCGCCCCGCCTCGCCTCCGCCCTCGCCTCGCCTCCGCCCTCGCCTCGCCTCGGCCCTCGCCTCGCCTCCGCCCTCGCCTCCGCCCTCGCCTCGCCTCCGCCCTCGCCCCGCCTCGCCTCGCCTGCGCCCTCGCCCCGCCTCGCCTCGCCTCCGCCCTCGCCTCGCCTCCGCCCTCGCCTCGCCTCCGCCCTCGCCTCGCCTCCTCCCTCGCCTCGCCTCCGCCCTCGCCTCGCCTCCGCCCTCGCCTCGCCTCCGCCCTCGCCTCGCCTCCGCCCTCGCCCCGCCTCGCCTCCGCCCTCGCCTCGCCTCCGCCCTCGCCTCGCCTCGGCCCTCGCCTCGCCTCCGCCCTCGCCTCCGCCCTCGCCTCGCCTCCGCCCTCGCCCCGCCTCGCCTCGCCTGCGCCCTCGCCCCGCCTCGCCTCGCCTCCGCCCTCGCCTCGCCTCCGCCCTCGCCTCGCCTCCGCCCTCGCCTCGCCTCCGCCCTCGCCTCGCCTCCGCCCTCGCCTCGCCTCCGCCCTCGCCTCGCCTCCGCCCTCGCCTCGCCTCCGCCCTCGCCTCGCCTCCGCCCTCGCCTCGCCTCCGCCCTCGCCTCGCCTCGGCCCTCGCCTCGCCTCCGCCCTCGCCTCCGCCCTCGCCTCGCCTCCGCCCTCGCCCCGCCTCGCCTCGCCTGCGCCATCGCCCCGCCTCGCCTCGCCTCCGCCCTCGCCTCGCCTCCGCCCTCGCCTCGCCTCCGCCCTCGCCTCGCCTCCGCCCTCGCCTCGCCTCCGCCCTCGCCTCGCCTCCGCCCTCGCCTCGCCTCCGCCCTCGCCTCGCCTCCGCCCTCGCCTCGCCTCCGCCCTCGCCTCGCCTCCGCCCTCGCCTCGCCTCCGCCCTCGCCTCGCCTCCGCCCTCGCCTCGCCTCCGCCCTCGCCTCGCCTCCGCCCTCGCCTCGCCTCCGCCCTCGCCTCGCCTCCGCCCTCGCCTCGCCTCCGCCCTCGCCTCGCCTCCGCCCTCGCCTCGCCTCCGCCCTCGCCTCGCCTCCGCCCTCGCCTCGCCTCCGCCCTCGCCTCGCCTCCGCCCTCGCCTCGCCTCCGCCCTCGCCTCCGCCCTCGCCTCGCCTCCGCCCTCGCCTCCGCCCTCGCCTCGCCTCCGCCCTCGCCTCCGCGCTCGCCTCCGCCCTCGCCTCCGCCCTCGCCTCCGCCCTCGCCTCCGCCCTCGCCTCGCCTCCGCCCTCGCCTCCGCCCTCGCCTCGCCTCCGCCCTCGCCTCGCCTCCGCCCTCGCCTCGCCTCCGCCCTCGCCTCCGCCCTCGCCTCGCCTCCGCCCTCGCCTCCGCCCTCGCCTCGCCTCCGCCCTCGCCTCGCCTCCGCCCTCGCCTCGCCTCCGCCCTCGCCTCGCCTCCGCCCTCGCCTCGCCTCCGCCCTCGCCTCCGCCCTCGCCTCCGCCCTCGCCTCCGCCCTCGCCTCCGCCCTCGCCTCCGCCCTCGCCTCCGCCCTCGCCTCGCCTCCGCCCTCGCCTCGCCTCCGCCCTCGCCTCGCCTCCGCCCTCGCCTCGCCTCCGCCCTCGCCTCGCCTCCGCCCTCGCCTCGCCTCCGCCCTCGCCTCCGCCCTCGCCTCCGCCCTCGCCTCCGCCCTCGCCTCCGCCCTCGCCTCCGCCCTCGCCTCCGCCCTCGCCTCCGCCCTCGCCTCCGCCCTCGCCTCCGCCCTCGCCTCCGCCCTCGCCTCCGCCCTCGCCTCCGCCCTCGCCTCCGCCCTCGCCTCCGCCCTCGCCTCGCCTCCGCCCTCGCCTCGCCTCCGCCCTCGCCTCGCCTCCGCCCTCGCCTCGCCTCCGCCCTCGCCTCGCCTCCGCCCTCGCCTCGCCTCCGCCCTCGCCTCGCCTCCGCCCTCGCCTCGCCTCCGCCCTCGCCTCGCCTCCGCCCTCGCCTCGCCTCCGCCCTCGCCTCGCCTCCGCCCTCGCCTCGCCTCCGCCCTCGCCTCGCCTCCGCCCTCGCCTCGCCTCCGCCCTCGCCTCCGCCCTCGCCTCCGCCCTCGCCTCCGCCCTCGCCTCCGCCCTCGCCTCGCCTCCGCCCTCGCCTCGCCTCCGCCCTCGCCTCCGCCCTCGCCTCCGCCCTCGCCTCCGCCCTCGCCTCCGCCCTCGCCTCCGCCCTCGCCTCGCCTCCGCCCTCGCCTCGCCTCCGCCCTCGCCTCGCCTCCGCCCTCGCCTCGCCTCCGCCCTCGCCTCCGCCCTCGCCTCCGCCCTCGCCTCCGCCCTCGCCTCCGCCCTCGCCTCCGCCCTCGCCTCCGCCCTCGCCTCCGCCCTCGCCTCCGCCCTCGCCTCCGCCCTCGCCTCCGCCCTCGCCTCCGCCCTCGCCTCCGCCCTCGCCTCCGCCCTCGCAACCTCCCCTGTCCCCTTCATCGCTCCGTTCCGGCTCTCTATCATGACGCACAGCTCGCACTCTAAAGCTCTGTCCACTGGGGGGGGGTCCTCTTTCCACTTCCTTCTATTTCATACATCCTTTTCTGTACCATTTACTCACGTTTGTCTCCTTCTTTTTCTCTTCCCAATCTCTTATCTTTTCCCTTCTTGTTCGCGTCTCTTTTCCTGCATTGTCCCTTCTTCCTTCTACGTTAACCCCTTTGTGTTTTCGCCTTCCCCCTCCTCTACGTCTCTCTTATTATTTCTTTGTCATTCTTCACCATTTTCTCATTCTTCTTCACTCTCCAGCATTCCATTACTCTCATTTAATCTGCACATTAGGATTTGAAAAATAATACGTATTTATTACCTATAAGAGTTAATGGTTCGATTTTTGTTAGACAAGGAACCAATACAAAGCGATGTTATATCCGGGGACGCACCATTTTGTTGTAGTACATGGGTTCGGTTTTAACTCACCTGAGAGTTGACTTGCCTCTTTGCAGCTGGTACCGCTTTCGGGCGGGGCGGGGTGGGGCGGGGCAGCGCGGGACAGCGCGGGGCAGCACGGGACGGGGCGGGGCTGAGCGGGACGGGGCGGGGCTGAGCGGGACGGGGCGGGGCAGCGCGGAGCGTGGCAGGGTGGCACGGGGCGGGGCGAGGCAGCACAGAGCTGGGCGGGGTGGCGCGGGACGGGACGGGACGGGGCGGCGCCGGACGGGGCGGGACAGCATGGGCGGGGCGGGGCAGTGCGGGACAACGCGAGGCAGCACGGGACGGGGCGGGGCTGAGCGGGACGGGGCGGGGCAGCGCGGAGCGTGGCGGGGTGGCACGGGGCGGGGCGAGGCAGCACGGAGCTGGGCGGGGTGGTACGGGACGGGACGGGACGGGGCGGGGCGGCGCGGTACTGGGCGGGTCAGCATGGGCCGGGCGGGGCGGGGCGGGGCGGGGCGGAGCGGGGCAGTGCGGGGCAGGGCGGAGCGGGCGCTGGCTCGTGTCGAGTAGTCTGGCTCGTCTCGTGTCGGTAGGGAGCGTTTTCGCCTGTCGAGGCGGGGAGGTTCGACGCGGGGCAGGTTGGCCGGGCGGGGAAGGCGGAGAAGGTCAGGTTCTTTGTGGGGCGTCTCCACCACCTGCCGGCTCCGCCAGGCTAATAGAATTATATTTCACGTGGGGGCTGAACAAGCAATTTGCGCCACTATGTCACTCCAGCGACGTTTTACACTCGCGAGAGGTCGCGGAGGCGCGGTTTATCCCGTGCCATCTAACGGCGGAGCGCGGCAGTTGCATTAACAGGCTTATCTGGAGAAAGGAAGCCACGTCCGCCGAGTTGCAGTGCGCGTTTTGTCACTGTCTGAGAGAGCGTTTTGCGCGCCGGTGCAGCAAAACCTGCACGCACCGCAGCTGGGTCTCCACGTTAGGTCTCCCCGAAAAAGCTTAACTGAAAGGCCTAAAAGGGTTGCTAAGGCCAAAATGTAGGTTGTCAGTGTTGAGCAGATCTTTTTAATTCTTTTGTGTTTGTAAATGATAAGTGTGTGTTCGAACAAATTATTTGTGTACCAAACCTTCCCCGATTTTGCATATTGTTCAAACAACAACAAATCGTACTAATTCTTACTTTCGTTTTAAAGCACATACGCTAAAAAGCATTTTCTATTCACTTTTTTATCTATTTGAATTCTGATTATTCTGATTATTTATCAACTATTAATATTTAACACCATCTGTCAGGATAATACATTACATCACATACTCAATTTCATGTAATTACAACATTTTTGTTCAAAACTTTGAAATACTACTTCAATTTTGTTTTATATTGTATTTCCTTCTATATATCAATGTGTAAATCAAGGGTCAAAGTACACAAATCATGTCAATAAACTTTATTATTATTATTATTATTATTATATAATTATTATTATCATTTTTATCATTATTATTACTAGCAGTAGTAGCTTAATAATAGTTGCAGCAACTTGCTGATCTGCTTTGTACAGTCTCATTCAGCATGTTGCTGCATCTCCTATACATGATACAGAGAAATCCAGAACTTCGAGTAATGTTAGAGAACGCATCAAGTTATTCAACAGTTCTGCGTTAGAAACAATGTAACAATATCCCTTTTTGTAATCTTCATGCCTTTTTTTCAATGATAATATAAAAATGTATGTTTCAACGTCCTGCCACGCGTGTGTAGGGTTACCATACGTCCCCTTGTGACCAGACATGTCCCGTTTTTTATGTGGGAAAAGCTGTCCGGGTGGATTTTACAAGAGAGGTCCTCTTTTGTTATTGGAAAGGGACTGCTCTTTTAAATACTACCTAGACGTATAATGTGGTAAAGATACTGGTCAACAGCGCTTTGGTCAACATATTCGTGTCTCCGACATCATAACATTTGTATAAATAAATGTTGTGAAAATAAATATATGATAACTATCGTGCCTATAACCACCAAAATTCTTAGATCAACTATACTCCTTGAAATGTTCTTTACTCCATGAAATGCGACGTAGCTGTCATTAGCTGGTTAAAGGATTGTACAATGGTGCTGGGTATATATTCTGGGTTCTGTCATGCTGAGGACTGTTCTGCTGGCCTGTGGAGTTATAATACCTGTGATATGTACTATGGCGAGCATGCCAAAACAAAAAAAACCTTGTTTGATTTCATACTTAAAAGAATTTGTTGCAATGTTCGAAGCAAAGCAACATGTCGAATTGTTGAGGTAGATTTTATCATCCACCAAATACTTCTGGTAAAAGTGGAAAATATCGTATAATGAAGAAGGTCTATTGTGGGATTAGGAAAGTGATGAAAGCGACTGAAGCATTTATGTTTTTCAGTAGTAGGTATTCTTTCTTTAAGAAAAACAAATTTTTAAATTAAAACTTTTTATATGAATATATCTCTTTTTTTATAAAAAATGTATTTTTCTGAAATGAAAATACGATAACCCTATAGTGAATTCAATATTTTCTTGAAACATCTGAAGAACATGTCACCGTGCGTAAAAAAACTATTTCTTACGGTGATGATACACTGGGAAAAATACTTTTGCGCACGGTACAAAGGAAGTAAGAAAATAAAGCACCCTTTACGGCAACATTTTTTTTTTTAAAAATTTCACTGTGATTTAACACTTCCCAATTACTATTATATCACAATTAACTGTTAATATGTAATTATTATAACTATTAACATATAATATTATTATGAAACTCGCATCAACTCTCAAGTAGTTGTACATCAATTTCTCAACTGATGGTAAATTATTTTGTAAATACCTCAGAATTGATGTGTAATAAATTAGATACTGTCTTGTTCGCAGATCTGAAGAACTCAAGAAAGCCTGCATAGCTTTTAATGATTGTAATACAGTAATTATAACCAGGCTGTACCAGTTACACAACACGAAATACTAAGAAACGACAATGAGTCACTACCTTATCTCGCGAAAGCACGGCCACGAACGTTAATGAAGTTGGAGATCCTTTGGAATAAACTAAGGAGATTAGAAATGAAAAAAATCATGACCATCAATATAAGAATTTTTGTATGGTCATAGAAAAACGTTGTTTATATTCAGGCTCTTAATATAAAAAAATAGCTTTATAATTCTTACCTTGACGTTATTTTTGTACAATGTGATATCTATTGTATTGGTGTATGTAATTCGATATCCAGTGTCAGAATCCGTCCACGTGTCATCTAACCTTAAATAGCAACTGCATTAAAATGGCTTATTTGAAGGAAGCAACGTCCGCCTCTTTTCTGTGAAGGTTTTGTACCTGTCGTTGCCTGACATGTCACGTAACGTTCACGCGATAGATTAATTGACTGATTGATTACTTCGTGTTTCTGTCAATTTCTATGGACATCAACTCCATAAGCATAGTGCATGCCATAACACGGAGGGTGTATTCCTCCACAGCTGGATGGTGATGTCCAGTGCCGACCTATATGTCAGCTAGTGGTTTTTTTCCACATTAAAGTATCGCCGATCAGCGGGGCAATGCCCAAGCAGGGTCTCAGACCCTGAATGGCCCTAGGAGATGCAGCAACATGCTGAATGAGACTGTACAAAGCAGATCAGCAAGTTGCTGCAACTATTATTAAGCTACTACCGCTAGTAATAATAATGATAAAATGATGATGATGATAATGATAATAATAATAATAATAATAATAATAATAATAATAATAATAATAATAATAATAATAATAATAAAGTTTATTGACATGATTTGTGTACCTTGACCTTTGATT
The DNA here is from genome assembly GCA_038098605.1 of Gryllus longicercus. Taxonomy (NCBI): domain Eukaryota; kingdom Metazoa; phylum Arthropoda; class Insecta; order Orthoptera; family Gryllidae; genus Gryllus; species Gryllus longicercus. The sequence goes on from JAZDUA010000759.1 coordinate 231,064, forward strand.
TACACATTGATATATAGAAGGAAATACAATATATAAATCAAAATTGAAGTAGTATTTCAAAGTTTTGAACAAAAATGTTGTAATTACATGAAATTGAGTATTATCCTGACAGATGGTGTTAAATATTAATAGTTGATGGACCCTGAATGGAAGCTCTAAGACCCTGAATGGCCTGCCGACATCAGTGTTAACGTAGTGTACAAATGAGTCTAAGTGTGTGTGAATAAGGAGTGACGAGGAAGGAAAGATCACGAGCGGTCCGTGGCCCATTGTTAGGAGTTAGGATACCACTGCTGGGTGTTGCTGGGTGAAACCACAGAAAATTATCGATCAGAGCAGCCGGCCGCTAAATTTCTCCAGACAGCAGTTGATCCTGTCACCGTCAGGAACGGAACCCAGAGGCACAGCAGTGACATCAGGAAAGGTGACTGAGTCACCTTAACCGGTATGTGCGAGCTAGAGTGCGAGGTCTGCACGTCCAGGCTTGTCGCCTTGATGAGTCGATATCAGGTTTACTCGACCTTCCGCCCACGTTAATTTGAAATTAGTAAATTGATCCTTCGACTGAAAATTGTTTGAGGATTTTCGGAATCTTGGTGAAGCCTTCTTATTGGTAGATTATCGATTCAGCAACTACTTTACCTTCAACCTTTCATTCTTCATTGCATTTTGGAAAACAATTGAGAAAATAGATCGCAGATTTTTAAAAATGCAAATCACAATGAAGATCCATTAAAATGTGTAACCAGATATAATCGATGCCTACATACTTGTAGTTAGACGAAAAAGGAAAAACGTATGATCTAAGTTCTGGCCGAATTCCGTTCAAAGCTCTATAGTCTGACCTTAAAGAAAGCTTCCCGATTCTTGCGGTGGGGTTTTGGGCGACACTCCTCGGCTGAATGGTGTTTGGTCTGTATGAGAGCTTTAGAAGCTAGGATGCAAACCTAACTCGCTTAAACGTGTTCCACCTGCCACGGGGTAACGTAACAAATGTTAGGCGGCAGTCAGCAGTCAGTCATACTGATCGCAATAAGCATTGAAAAAGAAGAAGAAGAAGAAGAAGAAGAAGAAGAAGAAGAAGAAGAAGAAGAAGAAGAAGAAGAAGAAGAAGAAGAAGAGTTTCGTATTAATTCCATTTGGATACTTTTGGTCAAGGCAGAATTGACAATGTTTCGTACGCCATATTGAGATATTCTTCAGATCTAATGCCTTGACTTTAGTAATTAAGCGCAATAGACCGAAAAAAAAGAGTGCAGTGTGACAACTGAAACTACAAATACTCTGCCTAATACAAGGCATTTTCCCAATAGGCAAGACTCCAATGTTAATGTTTCTTTCATTTTATTGAAACCACAAAGTAGATATAGACAAGCACACCTCATGTTTTCTTTTTCTTTTTTTTTTTTCAAAAAAGTATAGTATAACCTGGTAATAAACCTGGTAATGTACTGTTTACCCCGAGATACTTGCGTAAGTCACCTCGGCATGTGAAACTTGGAGTTCCTTGATGATGCATGTCCTTTTTGAACGTTATTGAAACGACACTTCATGTAAAGTACCTTGAAAAATCAAAATATCCATTTCAAACTTAGAAGGCTCTAGTTCCTGTAAGTCCATCGAGGAACATCAATTTTGAAGAAAATCGGATGAACGGAATTGGGGTTGACCACACATGGACAGACAGTCAGAACTTTTGCCGACAGTCGTTTTTACGGGGTCAAGATCCCACAAACCATGGATTCTGACTGCACATGGATTCTGAGTATAGAAAGTAATTTACTATTTATAGGAACAAAATTTATAGAATTTTTCGTGACCAGGACCCGGCTGATATTCCCAAGAGTTATTCTGTGAAAGATTTTCTGCAAACTGTCACGATTACAATACTTGTACCTCTTACGAAGTAAAGCGAGAAAGTGAAATACGGACCAAGGACCAAGCGCGGCCTTTCCTTCCTCATCCCCTCCTCTCCCCTTACACACACACATACCCAGTTATAATATATATTACTCTGCCACACATGTTGATCATTCGAGTGCTTCTAGCTTATCCCGGTCGGGCCGGTGTCCCACTGGGAGAGATACAGTGAGGGGGAAACCTCGTATACCGCCGTATACTTCAACCCCTGTCTCACGTTCTCGCGAGAGAGAAACACTGCCACCTCCAGAGATACACATACAGAACTAATAACCTTAGTTGTTGATGCACGCCCGGAGATACAAATAAATCATCAATCAATTAATCAATATTTTCATTTTCGAATATTTCTGTCCAACTAATTTTCGATTGTCTTTATGTCCTTGTCTGATCTCCAATGTAAATGGGATATGAAATAAATGTTCATATTGAATGCCATAACAAACTCTATAAACTATCATTAATTTTTAACGCATTTTTGCAACGTAAAATTTACAATAAGCAAGATTATTTTAGAGAAACGTCTCGTCTACTAGTTTCTCTCTATGCAGTAGTGAACGAAAATAATCAAGGAACTTGCACCCGGAAAAGGAAATATTAAAGGATGTGGTGAAGCACGTAACTCACTTCGAGAGAAAATGCAAGTCAAGTGTATGAGTTCCACGGAGCCACAAAGTTTTCCGTATCTCGCAAGAATGCAGAATTTACGATTTGCGAATAAACATCAACATCCTCCAGAAGTTTCAATGTCTTTTTGCAATATCTCCATCCGGCAAAAATATCTTTCTCAAAACTATGTTTTACAAATAAATTTGGGAAAAATTATTTCCCATTCAAAATGAGAAATAGTACATGTCCTTGGGGATGATTTACTTAAAGTAAAAAACAGTTAAAAACTGTGTGTGATGAAACATGAGGAGAAGTGTATTTTGTGCACGATTTCTTCTGGGATTGAATTTTTCTGGAAACCCTACCTTAATCCGTATGGCACAAGTGAAATTCTGAATACAGATGAAAATGAGGGTTTTGGTCAGAATTAATAAGAAAGACTTGCTCCTGGATAATAAAAACTATTTCCAAAGAGAAATAATCGATCATCTTTAAAGAGAAATAATCGAACATTTATGGGACATAATCGATATGTCAGTTCGTGCACAAAATCCTGCAAGGGCAACACTTTTGCAATTATGGACAGGCATAGAGGCAGCATGGTTCAATATTCAGGGAACGTTCAACGACCTGTCGAATCCGTGCCACATCCAGTTGCTGCACTTTGCCCGCAAAAGGAGGTCCGACACATATTAGGAGGTATCCCATGACTTTTGCCATCTCAGTGCATAGTGTCTCAAGAAATGAATCTTGCCGATGCATATTTGTGGCAGCATCCAGAATCGCCAGAGCTTAACGTAAATTTTCTGGTTCAGAAGGAAATGGATCTTAGTAGGATGGAGTATCATGGAGAAATGGATATAGAAAGAGTAATTTCGAATGGTTTATGTCCGCTTGAATAGCGTACTACTCTGACATATGCCTGAATTTTATCAAAGGCAACCACGGAAAATACCGATCAGAGTATCCGTTTTCTGGGAGAATTCGTTCAAGCTATTTGTTGGTGGCGAAAATCCAGTCATTGTTAGAAATCGAAGTTAGAACTCACAAAAAACGACGCATCAGGTGCAGTTAATCGCATACACTATTGCTGGCGATTAAATCTTTTTCTAACAGCTCACGCGATCGAAATTAAAAATAAATATTATTTATTCTAGTCATTCGTTTCTTATTTAAGAGCAGTACATACCAGTACTACAATAAGCCAGACGTATTATTATTCGGACAGAAACGAACCGTTATATAACAAGACAAACACAGAAAACGTCTTTTTTGCAGTGAAAGTTCAAGCACCCTGAAAAGGAAATCCACGGCCATCTATTCTTACTCGACGGGCAGGCATCTGTGTTGTCGTTTTATTGGTCGGACTGAATCAGCAATCTCTCCGGCCCGTTTCACAAGAAAGGCGCCCATTAAACTACAATTACATCACTAAAACACTGAAATTATGCGACCGGACCGGACTGAAATTCGAGACTAGTCGTTAGTTCATGTACGTTTAACTGCAGAAAAACGTATATGTAAGTAAACGGATAATCAAAACAATGTTTCCTCCTCCTTAACGTCTGCTTACGACGTGATGCAGAAGAAGATGCGGCAATTAAGTATTAAGACCCATAAAAACAGGAATGGTTCGACCTCTGTAAGTAACGGGTGTTAGACTCCACTTTTATTAAGTGATCGAACTTTATCCTAACTCTCAGCAATTGCAGTTTGTGACCATCCAGATTTGGAGCCGATGTCCAAATGTTATACTTATTTCAAGTAGTAATCTGTTGAAATATGTATATCTCAGTGAGCATTTGTAAGATTGACGCTGATGTTTTCATTCGTTTCACTTGATAAGAAACGGTATATGATTCGTATTTCTTATATTTGACAGGTATTTCAAATTCATTCATTTATCATAACTAGTCTCACAGCTTCCTCTTGTAGTAGTTTTGTGAATATATTCAAAATATTTGATCAAGAGCACAGTATTTTTCGTTTTAACAGCTGAACAATTTCCTCCTTAAATTGATAGGAATAACACCAGTGTTTAAATTATATAGATTATGCATGCGAATATGAAGCGAGATCATTTGTATTTGTACTTACATGTGAAACTTTGTCTGGCAAAAGAGATACGAATTATTTCAGTGAACAACATCGCAGAATAAATACACTCGTTAAATAAAACATCCTGCAGCTAATGTTCAGGAATTCGTTATTAAGATACAACTATTCGGAATTCGAAGACTGTTAAAACATTATCGATTTTCTCGCTTCCTTCACTTACGAACAAAATCGAATTCCTCGAACGTCTGCCGAGAGCTGTTAACTCCTCACTACCTGTGCCACCGTTAGCGCATCAGCCGTGTTATCTGAGCCGTCGTAAATTCAGGTCTTACCTGAGTAATGAATATTAGTAACTATCCGATAAGAATCTTGTGTAATCATATGATACTTTATAATTTTTTTCGGGGGGCGCGGCTACGATAATCCTCCATTACTATTCACCGTACGCGCAGCGAAAGGCCTGCCTCAAATTGCCTGTACGTGGAAGCATTCGACGCGAAGTAGGACGACCGACCCGACCCGAGCTCGAAGCCGCGATCCGTTGGGCGACGGACCTGAAGACGTCAGCAGGTGGGCAGCAGATGGGCCGTCATACGTCGCACGCGCCTCGAACCGTACGCCTCCACCGCCCCCCCCCCGCGCCGCTCCCGCCCACACGCCTCGATATTAAAATGAACCGGTCCCCCCTACATTCGATTTTCCTCAGGTTAACCAGCTCCCGCAGACGGCTGCTGTCGACGGCGGCAGTCGAAGAGGCTTCGTCAAACAGCCGGGGGAATCCTGATGAAGTCGAGAAAGGGGCACGTCGAAGAAGTGGGGTACCCCAAGGGCCGAAGGGCACGCCCGGTCCCCCCCCCCTCCCCAGCAGCCGTCTGACGCACAGGAAGCCCAGGAAATGCGTTTTCCGATGAAATTATAATTAAAGCGCACAAACAGCTATGTTCTGCGCCACCTTCGATGAATTTATTAGGAGGATCCTGGTGCTGAGAAGGGGGTAGCGGCTCGGAGCGGGAAAGGGAGGGCGGAGGGGCGGCGCGCGGGTGGGCGGGCGGGGTGGTGCGGGGAGGGGCGGGCAGTCTTAGCTTCCTGCTCTGGCGCCCCCTTCCTCCGTCCGCCCGCCCGACCGCGCCGCTTATCGCTTCATTTATCTAATTCGATTTGGGCCAACACGTGGCGTATCGCCCGCATATGGCGGACGGGCGGCCGCGGATGAGGGTGGGCGGGGCGGAGCAGCCAGATTTGAGGGTGGCGTGGCGCGCCGGGCGAAAGGTCAGGTGAGGGCAAGACTGGAGGTGATGGGACTACTGTACATTGTGCGACGGAGTCTTCATTGATGTTGGTGAGGAAGTTGGGGTGAAGGAATATTGTCATTAGTGAATTAGGAAAATGCATTTCACGATCCTCCCTATGCGCGAGGTTAAGAGTCAATGAGACTTGTAAGCTACAGAGGTGGACACACCACAAAGTGTTTTCTTTTTTTATAAATTACGTAATATCTATAGAGCTGGCCGAGGGAGATAACTGCTGGTTGAAAATTGAACAGTTCTCTGTATACTCTTCAGTATGCCCCAAGTTCCTTTGGCTTGTTATTAGATGAGTGATTTTAGACTTTAAAATGGGAGGGACGTCCTAGGTACTAATCTTATTACATTCATCTAATGTGAATTGAAATTGGAGACTCTTCAGCGTCACAGCATTAAATGTGTTTTCTCCACGCATGAGGAGTAAATTGATCGACTGAATGAAAGTAATGTGATCTCCTGTCTAGAGAGTAATAGTCTGTAACAGTTTCGGGGTGATCATTTTAGCTCGTGACAAGAAATATTCCATTTAACATATGCTCTTCACTTATCCAGAACACGTGCCAGTTTTGTAATCTTCCAACAATCTGCACTGATGTACTCTTTCGAGTTGACCTTCTAATGTGAGTTTGAACTCTTCTTCTAGAACACATGCGGTATGATATTGATTGGCTTTGCGATCTATTGCTATAATTAATGGTACTATTATTGTATGTGTTAGTTAATTAGTATCGGATCTTAAGGCGGGAAGTTCTGTCTCTAATTTTATATTTAGGTATAAATACTGGATTTATTTTTTAAATCAAAAGTCAGGAAAGCTCTTTATTTAACGATTTTGTTCACTTGATCTGAGAAATGACAGATCATTTTAGTATATTTTGACAATCATTGTATCTACAAATTTGTAGTTGAGACAGCTGCCCTGTATATTAATGCTCCAGTAGCGCTGATATATGTAATATTTGTGAAAAAATGTATCCAACAACATTTTAAACTTTCACAAAAACACATTTTAAATATGACATCTAAATTCACAGTGTGGTATATTTAATTGGGTTATTAATGCTAACTAATTGTATGGTAATTCAAAATAAATAAAAAATCCTATCAAAGTGGCATTAGTTGTGCATCTCCTGCTTTAGGAAAACGTGTCGGCCCCATGGGGATATGCTTATTCAATCAAAGTAATACAAGACAATGCAAGGATGTTGTCATAATTTCTAAAACGCAACGCAGATAATTTCTTTTTTCTACAAAGAATGTTGATAATAAGACACCCATTGGCATAAAGAAAGTTTCTGCTGTCAGTTGCTAAGCACATCATGAGTTTGAGTCGGGTAACTTGGAATAGCAACTTCTTTTTCCTAAATTTGTAGTCATGTATGGCTAAAATCAATCCCGGAAATAATTGATCGACAGGTAAGTTTAAACGATATTCATTTTTTTCTATTCAGTACATTAATACTTTCAAATTTAAGTGTACCACTTGATTTCATTTGCTTTAAACTCTTCTGTTGAATTCATTTTCATAGAAAATTTCAAACATCTTCGACTATAGAGAAAAATGAAATTGCGTTCAAGATCATTGCAAATCGTTTTAATTTTCTGGCAAACTAACTGTAACAGTTACCCTACGAATTAAAGTAAAACATTTGAATCCCAAAACATTTGAATTCTAAAACATTTAAATTCCAAAACATTTAAATTCCAAAACATTTAAATTCCAAAACATTTAAATTCCAAAACATTTAAATTCCAAAACATTTAAATTCCAAAACATTTAAATTCCAAAACATTTAAATTCCAAAACATTTAAATTCCAAAACATTTAAATTCCAAAACATTTAAATTCCAAAACATTTAAATTCCAAAACATTTAAATTCCAAAACATTTAAATTCCAAAACATTTAAATTCCAAAACATTTAAATTCCAAAACATTTAAATTCCAAAACATTTGAATTCCAAAATATTTGAATTCCAACACATTTGAAATGCTTTTTACGTGTGCAATATATTGTGGTAAAAAAGCCAAAACACTTTTCGGCACTCGTAATCCTCTTTGGCCCACCGCTTTGAAGGAAGCAATTGTGGCCTTTATGAAGGATGACGATTGCATTATCTCTGACGTGCGAATGTGGGAGATGGATCGCGGAACAAAGGTCTAGCGATTACGCGAACAAAACAAAAGGAAATCGCGAAAAGTACAGCACACCACCGCGTGACTTTCACGATGTTGATATCGTCCGCTGACGTTCACAGAGGCGCCAGAATTACAGAATATCCGAGATTCAAATGATGCAATTCTAGCTGCTTGAAGTGGTTTTGTGTTTTTAGTTTGCAAGACGCTGAAATGAGTTTGGCAGGATATTCTGTCCGATATATTTACCCTTCCCCGGAGCTTTTCTTTAGTCCATGTTGTGGTGTTCTTATTTTCGGGGATTTTCTGGACACCATCTGAGTATTATAATTCTCTTTTTTCTGTCGCACAGTCGATATATACGCATAATTAATTGAACAGATTTATAACATTTACAATTAATTCACACTTAATTTAGCACGTCTCTGCTTTCAAATTAGAATTCCTCTAAATTTTCTCACAATGCTTGACATCGCTACTTCAACTGCTTTCCGCATGTGTTTGTATACATACGATCTCCTTCTCAGTTGTGTGACAATTTCACACGAGACTTACAGAACTGACTCCATCGCGTGAAATAGATGGAATAATGTTCACCATTCTCAATGTATCATCACTTCTTGATGAGTTCAATTCTTTATATGTATTAATTGTTTTTTTCGATATATTTACTTTGCAGTTTGATAATATTTGGCGTTAATATGTAAGCGTAACATATCTCTCACTCGGGTTAGTCACAACCAGATCTGAACTGTAGTGCATTACTGTTCGATCTCTTAGTCCTGTCTCAAAACAACGTCACTCCTCGATCTACAACACACACTCACATTTACACTTACACAGACATTGCGGAACAAATTCCAGAGTTCTGTTGACTATCTGAATCACCTGTGCTTTTACATTATTATTATTATTATTATTATTATTATTATTATTATTATTAATAATGTGGGACGAGCAGACGGGAGCTTAGAGCTTATGGGGCGATTTCCCGCTGGGCGTAGGTACTTGGACATTGGAAATTCCTCACAAGCCAACATATAGGTCGCCGCTGAATCTCTCTATTCAGCGGGGAGAGGGGAGTTTTTGCCAACTCTCTGGATAAAATATTCACTACAATAATGAGGGAAATAACAGCTGCAGTTGACGTGCCCTGAATTAATAAGTAAATCAATTCAATCTTAAAATCCACCATCCTCATTGCAATTAACAATCATATAAAACGTCTCTCATATTTTTCAACAAACCACCTTCTCTACCTGCTGTATCAACTAGGATTCTTAATCATAAATTTGTTCAGAAGTTTGAATCTTGCTGCGATAAAACAAGTCAACTCAAGTAGCTGAAAATATGGTGATGTTCCGCAGACTGACGGTTAGGAAATTATTTAAATTACGACCTTTATTTCAAATAACTACATAAAAAACTTACTTGTTCGATATAATCTAAAATAACATTTTAAAAATATTCACTCTCAAATTAAAGACGATCAATTTCTTTTTCACTTCATGACAACAAAATAGTTCGTCATGAGATCCATATTTATCGCTTAATCATCGCATCGTGAACTATTAAACATGTTCATTTTCTGTCAGGGTTTCTACATTAAGAAACGAACATCTGGGACATTGAAATAAATGTATGATACAAACGAATAAAGTTTTTCGAAAAGTAGATAAAACATTTGTTTAAGGTACAGTCGGTGAGGTATTTTGAATGGTAGAGCAACAAGAGATGCAGAAATACTTGCATCATATATAAATCGTTGATTAGGCTCATTGATTGGTCATTCTTACATGTTTTAATCGTTGGCTACGCCTAGGGGTACTTGTGATTGTACCATTAGAGATCTGCGCACCAACACACATCAACGATACCCTCAGCATAGAGGGATAGAGAATAACAGTTAGATGAAATAGTATCAAATCGCCTCTTTCGACGATGGAAAGAATTCTGACGTTAGAGAGTCCATGGAAATGTATCATTTAACCAGCAGAATCTAAATAGGAGCATTAACAGATACGTTCTCTACATTGATATAACATTGATATTTTATATTTGTCATCAATTGAAACCCAACGAAAATCGTTGTATCGAAAAAAAATGAAATGATGTCTCCGACATATCTTATGTTAAATGATTTAGTCACTAATGGTCTCATCTAGCACTCTGAAATCAACTAAACAGGATTTGCTAAATAAAAGTCTTCGCAATCCAAGTACTCTGAGGAGAAGATTGGGGAATGATTTTCGTTACACAGTGATAAATTAACAGATGCCAAAGGTGGGAAATCGCGGCTCCAAAATACAGCATGTAGTGTTGTTCCCCCCAAAAATGTATTCTATTTCATTTTTATTATTGAAGTTTTGAAATAATTCTGTACTTTCCCTTTCTTAAGAATATTACAACATTATGTGTGTATAATTTACGTGTCTTTTAAGGCTTTTATACAATATTTAACCATATTATTAGTCAGATTTATTCAGGATTTATAATCTGGCTCGTGCAACGTCATTCAGCAAGTTGCTGCAACGTCTACTAGGATATTACTGCTAATAATAATAATGAATAATAATAATAAATAAAATTAAATTTTAACTATGCTTGCATCAATTAATAACAAGCAAGTCTGTGGCTCTTTGTAACGTATACAACACTGGAATTCTGCGTCCATTGACTTCATGTGTGCTCACACCTAATATGATTGATTGATTAGTATTTTCGAGATCGTGAACTGCTAAGTTGAACAGTCCCGTAAGTACAGTGCATGTTGTATCGCGGTAGGTGGCTGCGATCTTCCCAAGCAGGATGGCAAGTTCCAGCGCCGACCTACACGTCGGTTTGAGGGATTTCCCCATCCAGGTGTATCTCACCAGCTGGGATGTATCTAAGCTTTCGACTGGTTTCGAGGCATAAGTGTTAGTGTAGTGCATATAAATGTCAGTGTGTGCATGTAAGAAGTCATGTTAGGACAAGGATGAAGGAAATATCGCGCGCGGTCCGGGGCCCGTTCGTTAGGGTACTGCTCCGGCATTCGCCTGTTGTTGATCGAAGCAACCACGGAAAACTACCAATACGAGCAGCTGGTTGTTAGAACTCTCCTCCAGGCAGCAGTTGAATTCAATCCAGCTATGCAGGTTGAATAGCGAATTATGACTCCGTCAGGGCTCGAACCCTAAGACCTCTTGATTAGGCATTGCAGTAACGTCAATTTATGCTCTGATGTTTCCTTGTCTTTCAGTAAGGATAACATTATTTATCATTCATATTGCATTCCATTTAAGCATTGACTTCCGCTAATTTACAAATTTTCTTTTACCATTTTCTATGATAAGATTGTCAATACACAGAATGGTAGTGAATTAATTTGAAATTAAGTAATTATTTTCCAGCACATATTCTAACGTGCTTAGCACGATGTCATAAAATGCCCTTTTCAAAACGATGGCGAAAATTTAACATTTCATTAAATATTAGTAATTCGATAATGGAACCAACATAGATTTTTTCTTCTAAAAAATGTTCTCATTTCTCTTAATTTTAGTTACTACTAGATCATAATTTTTATTTCTTCCCTGTAACTGATCATTAGTATATATTGTTCAAAGAGCGGACACACAATGTCAACAAATTCACGAACAAGATACGTGCATATGAGTCAATGAATGTACAGTGCAAAAATATCTTCGCTATACTTATGACAATTTATCAACAACAACTAACGCCCATTCTTTCAGCTGTGAGTTGCTTGGCAACAAGTATGATATTCCTCACTCCATAACATTAAATCAGTTCTGCGGAAGATTTCCGCAACCTATTATATTAGAATGACCTGCAGGCTCATATCGCTCTCGGGGTTATCAGGACCAGAGGTCATGCAAGCGGCGTGATAATAACTGACCGAAGCAGATGCACAACATAATAATGAAACAGCAAAATCTCAGAGCCGGAGAGAATTTGGCATTTGTATACCTTTGTAGGTCTCATTGAAAAGAAATGGATAACACAAAACTGCTTCACCAAAAGTATTTTTCACTAACAAATGTTTTATTTAAGTCATGGAAGAAATAAGATCGTTACAAAGTTCGTGATTGTTCTAATGATTATACCGGAAAACATCAAACCAAGTGAAAACAAAAGACATGCTTCGATTAATAATTGAATTTGTACGTCGTTGCAAAAGAAATGAAGGAGATAATGTCGTAATTCTTCTGCTTCTACGACTTTCGTTTGGTTTTAGATAATAATAATAATAATAGAGATATGTCATTAAAATTATTTGAATTGTGCTTGTTACAATAATATATACATTTAGGATTCTATGTCACTTAAGAGTGCTTGGCAGAAATGATTTTGGAATATCACTAACATGCATTTCACCGAGTTTTGCAACGCGCGCGAGAGTGAAATATTTTTCGACTGTGTTCGTATTGACAGCAAGATAAGAGAAATCTGACAGAAAGTGAGAAACAGGCATATTTGTAAACAGAAAGAGATTAAATGTCTCGTTTACGTTATAGACAGAAAAAATATTATTGTCACTACTTTTAATAATTGTTAACAAGGTGAGTTCAGACTTGAAACGATTTGAAACCAAATTTTAATTGCACAATGATCTGAATACAATAAGTTCCAAAATAATTACTGTTAAACTTTAATTACGATTGTGGTAAATCCTCCAAAAATATTATTATTATTATTATTATTATTATTATTATTATTATTATTATTATTATTAAATCTGCTTTAGTAATCAATGAAAAAGTCCTCTCCAAGAAAATTCACTAAGAGAAGGAAGTTTTCCTCTCTCACACGAACACGTTCGTTCAGCATCGTTATTACTCGTAATGAAAGTCGACTGTCGTGTTGTGACTAGGATTCATCAAATACCACAAGACCGAGATCCGAACGAGATCTCGATGCGCCACTGAGTACTCCTCCGAACATGAAACAAACGGCGACGCGTTTATTTCGCCGGTCGGCGCACACGCTAGACCGATAGACAGGGAGGCTCTACAAATAGCCACTCGATTGCACCAATCGCACGCAGTCACTACCTCGAATGGCGCATCCCCACACGGTGACAGGGAACTGGCTTGCTCTCTCCCCTGAATTGGCTCTTCAAAGCCCAGACGGCGGTGCTTGGGAGAAGAATAATTATCCTCTGAATATTACACATCTTCTGTTCAATTAAACAATTATTTATTGTATACCAAATATTAAATTACGCATTAAACAAAATATATATCAGTTCATCATCATCATCATATTTATTAAGTAAATTATGTTTTAGAGTATTACTATTAACAGCGTTTACTATTTTAAGGCAAGCACTGCATGATAAAAATTAAATATTTTGCACTGGTGCTAAAAGTGAAGCGGTGTTCAAAATTTAAATGCGACAAAAAAAACGCAGAAAAATTTTAAAATCAACAAAGAAAACAAACTATGAGTACTTTCGTCTGATTTCTACTGAATTCTACGTATAACGTGTAAACGCAATTAAGTGATGAATTTCTGTCCTTGAATTAAAATAAATGGAAATGAGTAATGCTGTCTACAAAATAGTGGTCACTCATACACGTGGTATAAGTGATTTTATTTTGCGCGTAGGATTGCGACTTTAGGCCCTATCGGTCAAGTGTCGCAATACTTCCTGCTAGTAAGATAAAATGTCACTTTTACGACTCGTATCGGAAAAAATTATTTACAATTGACCCATTCATTTGAATTCACATAAAAATGGCTAGTAACAAATTAAACAGAAGAGACCCTAATAAAAGCAGTTAATTCAGACTAATTTGTCATTGGATAATTTAAATTATTTCTAATTCCAAGAAAATGTCACTACTGTTTAAATCGAACATTACTTACTCCAATATTAGTTTGTTTCATTTGAAATTTATGGAAATATTAATGAAAGTGGGTATTGAAGATTTTCATATATAGTTATAAAAGTTATGCTAATAATACATAAAAATAATAAATAAGAGTACATAATGCCAGTCAGATGGCAGAGATCATTAAGACAGTAGTTTCGAAGCGGTCTCAGTCCAGCAGATCGCGGGTTCGAGTCCCGCCATAATCGTCATTATTTCATCTTCCATACCGCCAGGACTACCAACCCTGGAGCGTAAAAATGGCTCAGCAAAAATGCTGACCCCCCTAATAATGTTTCACGAACGTACCGCCAGGAAAAATATGATTGAGCCATAATGGGTATAACCGCAAGTTCGCGTGGTCTATAGAAAGGCCAATTCGTGACGAAAAACATCACCATCCCTCTCCTCTCCTGATAAAACACAAAACACAAAACACATTACATTTACGTGACTAATGACCATAGTAGTTGACGCGCTCGGATACACAAAATGATCTATCAAACAGCTAGTGGTGCATCGGCTGACATACTACGTGCCTTATAGAGCTAGACGAAAGATGACATTACGACGGTTATCTGCATGTGGCAGGTGTGGTGCGGCGGTACACGGGTGGTTGGAGTGTATGGTTCGAATGTGTGGTCGGAGCAAACGATTCGGCCGGTCAGCGCGACGAACGAACGAACGAACAAACGAACAAACGAACAAACGAACGAACGAACGGAGACAGACGTTTTAGAATAAACCACTTTACCGGAGACTGGCACTCCCCAAAACGTGCATTTCCCTCAAAATCTTGACATAGATTTTGTTTCTGCTTAATATATCTACGTATGTTCTCCCTAGTCACTAGTATTTGAGGAAGTAAAAATTCTCTCATAAGTATAAATTCTGGTGCATTTGAATAAGCTCCTTTCTGTTTATCTGTTCTGGACAGAGAATTATGAAAGTCGTGAAACTTATGTATTAAAAACATGCATTGTAGGTACTGAACGTGCGATTATAAATTATTTCAATTGCTTGAGTCTCAGGATTATTAACAGTTTATTTTAAAAAGTCATATATGTTTAACCCAGATATTTTGATCAATTGCTTAGTTACGTAAGCACTGTGCATCGTTTATAATGACACACCTAATGTAACTATAAGTTGATAAAAGGTAATTTATTTTGCGCAATACTTTCATGCATTTTATAAAGATAACTTAACTTTGACCTTGAGATACAAACACTATTAAAACCATTTAATTTTCGAGATGAAGGTAGTTTGATTGCAGACGTTAAACATATATGAAATAAATATTGTCTGAAACTGACTCAAAGAAACTGGTGGCACATAGATGTCTTTTTGAGAAAAGACAAGTTAACGTCATTGAATTATTCCGGCGAGGTGAAGTTACATGATTACTAGAGATAACACGACACCAAAAATATATTCAAATGGATTTAACCAGTCTGTGGCCGTCTGTAACTCACGATTAGGTCCCATCCGATCCGTCGTTTGGGGTATACGAGGGTTATTCGACGCGTCTCTGTCTGTTGGTGTGGAACCTACCATTTTACGTATAATTCAAATTTTAATTTGAAAAACGAAAATTAATTGAAATGAAATTATGAAACTGAAATGAACCGATTGCTATGAAAATACAGTTAAACAATTTAAAACACTAAAAACGTAGCACTTAGCTATTGATTCTGATATTTTCTTAGCTAACCGTCACAGAATCAGTTAAATTCATCGTAGTCATCATACGGCCTTGAATATTTCTACAAGTTGGATTTCTTTAAGTTATCAAGGCTGTCAAGGAGACCAGCTTCCAAACGAAGCGCCGAAAAGTTGAAGGCGTGAGTCCCATGAGGGGCTCTTCGGGAAGTTGATAGCCTAGATACGACAGATATTGACCGATCTGGCATAGGGCATCAACTGATGTCACTGAAGTGACTCGGGAGCTTAGAGCATGTCCGGACTGGGGCTGTGCCTCGCTGACAGGAGATATCTGGATGGGGAAAATCCCACAAGTCAACGTGTGAGGACCGGGAGAGGTGGCTCAGTGAATCAACTGAGCATCACTACAGTCCCTCTGGCCGGGAGGTCATAGGTTTGAGTCCCGACATAGCGAGATTTTCGACACTAGCTTGTCAACTAGGTGGAATTCAGTCGCTGTTTCGAGGAGAAATCTGCAGGCCGGCTGCCCTGAGGGTTTGTTTTCCGTGGTTTCTCCGATGAAGACGTGGAGGCTGGTACCGGATCTCGCCATCCAGCGTGACAGCGTTACATTGAAGGAACTAATGACCATTGCCATTAGTCCCTGAAATGTGATGCCGAAGCACTACCCTAACAAATGGGTCACGGACCACATGCTTCTTTCCTTTTCCTATCCTCAGCCCTTGTTCACACATACACTAACATGCACTACACTATAACACATGCCGGGAGACCGTTGGGGAGCTTAGAGCTTGTCCCGGCTAAGGCGGTGCCCCGATAGTGGGAGATACCTGGTTGACGGAAACCCCGCCAGCCGACGGTAGGTCTCGCCATCCAGCAGGGAACGATCACCGGCACCTCCCGAGGATTAAAAAAAACATGCACTACGATACTAATGACCTCAGTAGTTAACGCAACTAACCACCCAACCAATCGACTTGTAAGTCACCATTCACCGAGGGAAGAACACATCCACCGCGCTTGATTAAAAAAAAATCACCATTATGAAAAAATTCACAGCATTTGAACGCCTATCTCTAGATCTTCCCAACCTCAAGTTCCTTCCCTTAAAACGCGAATTCTGGGACCGTCCCTTCACGTCGCCTGCTAATTCCCGCTTTCCACCCAGATGACGCACAATTCCACGGTCGGGACTGAACTTCCGGGGCACCGTGCGTGTTAAAAATCAAACTTCGGCGCGCTGCGTGTCTGAGGCCGACGTGCGCGTGATAAGCAGGCTACGGCGCCGTGCCTGTGTTTTGTGCGGGCGGGGCCCGAGGAAAGAGTGCAGAGGGTGGAGAGGGTGGACAGGGTGCGCAGGGTGGAGAGGGTGCAGAGGGTGGAGAGGGGGCCAGGGTGGGCAGGTTGGAGAGGGTGGAAAGGGTCCGTGGCCAGTGTTGGGGGCGTGGAGATTTTCCTCTGGCAGGGGAAGGAGGGGAGGGGACCGCAGGGTGGAGGCTTAGCAGTCACTAATTGCGAGTGACAGAGTTTGTTTCCGGGTGCATCTAGTTCTATGGATTGATTAATTCGAGTTTACGGGCACGTTGACGGCTTTGGCCAGTAGTCCCATTAGTCCCATTAGTGAAATGCGTGAGGATGCAGGTACCCACGGGAGGATGCATCTGTCCTTCCCAACTACGTAGCGAGATCCGGCGCCGACTTGTAAGTCGGCTTGCAAGTTTTTCTCCAACCAGGTATCACCTCTTCCGGAACGCTAAGCTTCCCACGCGTCGCGACTGTTGTAGTAGTGTAGAGCATGTAAGTGTGTGTGGGAGTATAAGTAAAGGATGAGGAATCGAAAAGGGCAAAAAGATCGCGCATGGTCCATGGCGCGTTTATTAGAGTACTTCTACGTCTGGAATTGATTGGAGATACCACAAAAAACTGTTGAAGAGAGCTGTCGTCCGCTAGAATCCTTCTTCAGATAGCAGTTGACTTCGACATGGCTATTTACCCGTGAAATTAGTTGATGCCCTGCCAGTAACTACTAAGTCCATTAGTCCCATTAGTACAGTGCATGTCGTAGCAGAAGGGTGGCGGTGGCTGATCGGCACAGGAACTTGATATTCGGCGGCAACCTACACGTCGGCTTGCTGTCTGCCTCCTCCTCCCTAGCGGGTTACGGGCACCAGTTTCGACTATGGCAGAGCGATGGGGGGCGTGGGCGGTGGTGGAGGTGGGCACGGAGGCCTGAAGGGCACCCCCCATTCGCAAGGGGATGAGAACAGTCACCAAGGCACAGACACAAGTTTCCCCATCAACCAACACGTCGGCTTGCGGGGGTTTCTTCCTCCAGATATCTGCCCCTCAGTGGGACTCCACCCTATCTGGAACAAGCAATTAGCTCCCAACTGTGCTCCCGACAATTATGGTAGTTTTGGGCAGTACGTGTTTGTGTGTAAAGAAAGAGGAGACAATGACAAGTAAGGTACGATTACGGGTGGTCCGTGACCAGTTTGTAATGGAACCGCACCGGCATTCACCTGGTAGTGATTGGAGAAACTAGGGAAAGCTATCGATCAAAGCAGCTGCTTGCTATAATTTGCCTCCAGGCAGCGGTTCAATGTGACTTAGCAACGTAGCCAGAGTTTAAATCCGCCACCTTCTGGACGCGAAACCTAAGAACTCCTCATCAAGGATGATATAGAGGAAGCAATGTTCCGGTATTTTTGGAGAGAGTGGTATGGGACCTATACGTGGGGTGAGGAAGTTTTCTCTTCGGCTGAGGTAAGGGAAGACAGACACTGAGGCTTGGAATATCTTGTGGGTTCGAACGTCAGTATTCTGTTTGTGGCTGCCTGTCACAGTTCACAGAGTTGACATCGGCAAAAGCCGGACATCTCGGCTAGCAGACATTGCTGTGGGAATCTAATGATAATATACGAACTGTTGAAGGTATTGTCGGTTAAGAAACGTTATTCACTCGTTCGTTCGAAGAGGTTCGCTTCTCGAATTTCATAAACCAATCATCGAGTTACCCCGTATTTTTATGAAAATGTAATAATAACATCCTTTCTTGGGCGCATATTTAGAAATCTGAACATGTTACCACATTATAAGATTAGGACGCAAACATTCTTCTCGAAAAGTCGTGGATTACATTAAGACGTTCAATGAATGTTAACACGTTACGATTTTGCCAGAAAGAAAATAACAATTTTTCAGTGACAGATTACACCCACTAATCAACCTCTATTTGGAATGATATTTTATTATAGCAAATTCGTGTACATTAATAGCAGCAACTCGACAAAACTACAAGAATATTATTTTAGAAAATTCTACAATAAGTACCCAACAAGTAACTTCGCATTATTTATATCTATTCCTTAATAACTCTCGACATTTTCAAAACGTTCTAATTCAATTCGCACAAAACCATGATATCTGAGCGATAGTTTTCAAAACATTTCGATAAAAAAATTAGAAAATTGTATCATTTTCTTCCGTATATTGGCGGTCCTCTCGCAATTATTCCGCCACAAGTGCGCAATTTAAAGTTTTAAAATTTGTGTCTCGAAATGATAAAAACATTAGATTGTGCACTTATGGCGAAATATTTGCGAGAAGGTCGCCAATGTTCGGAAGAAAATGAGGCAAGTGTCTAAATTTTTAATCGAAATGTTTTTTCAGCAATCCAGTAGGTTGAGAATGAAATTCTCCACAATTATAAAGCAAATATTTATTTTCTTCAGTAAATCTAATTTTATGGTAGCCCATAGGATTCACGTGTGACGTCAAGCATCACTCGTAACGTGGTCGCGTAGGGTAGGGTTTTGCTTTATGCACGTGAAAATTTATATCTATCAACCATACCACAACGATCGGAAATAGCCGGCCACCCATCTCCTCCCCCAAAACATATATATAGTACGGAGTTGCTCTACAGCTGTCGCCGTTTCTCCGCTCTCAGTCTCCATGCCTCTCTGTTGGACCATAGATCATCTGGAATTTCTCTTGCCGTCATAGCCTCTTGCACTCCCTGCTGCCATGCAAGTCTGGGTCTTCCTCTCTTCTGTCTTTCTGTTGGCACCCATTTCAGGACTCGTTTTGGCCATCTTTCGTCTGTCATTCGCATAACATTACCGTACCAGACGATTTGTTTTTCTCTATTTCGTCAAGGATAGATTTTGCTTATTCTATACAAAACAATGTTCATGGCCGAAAGACTTTGTTTGGAAGATAAATCTCACTCCGTCGACCAAAAAGTAAGCTTTAGCATCAATTTTGTGACTTGATACTAACGTCCTACACTCAGTAATGGATTATTGGAAAATTAAATTTGTCCAAATAATTGTCATCCCGGCCGGGATTTAAACTCTGGCTCTTTACGTCTACGGAACATATTTCCGAGCGTACACGCGTCCAAAAAGGTGAAGGGGTGGCGACAATTAAATGCTATTTGAAAAGAAATCTGAAGGACGAGGAATTCGTGGTCTAGGATAACACTCAGTTAACTTTGAGTCCATATTTTCAAACTGAAATGATCCCAGGTTCGGCGAATTTCAGGATTAGTGTTTTTGTTAAATTTTACTGTAAATGTGATTAATTGTGAATTATTCCGATCTTGTGGTACTGTCTGGTGGACAATGGTTACAGCCATTTCCAAAGCTATTTACTGTGTCACGTCATGTCGGTTCGCGCATTGCATTATGACTCCAGTTTCCCATAAGTCAAACTTTTCTCTTGAAGAATCTTGAAACTTATAAATTTCATTGACAAAAAGCCCATTCCTAGTCGCCAAGTTGCAAGCCCGATATACAGTAGCAAACAATATGAGACATAACACAAATTGAAAACTGATTTCAATGCAAACTATCTTCTGTTCAGCATTTTAAGATCAAATATAAAAGCATGAGAAGAATTATTAAAAAACAATTGTGATAATAAATTTCGTATTTTTTTTATTAGAAAGAGCTACAATGCTATAGCTTCATTTCGTTGTAAGAGAGATTGACCTCAGCTCTCAGCCAGATTGTATATGCCACAAAAGACTACACTTTTGAATATATCGTACAGTTAACATGACTCAAGCAAGTGTTGTAATTGTAATAAATTCGATAAATGTAGAATCCTAACTCGACGATTTACTCAAACTACATGTAATTCAGAATACGGGTGTAAGGCATTTAAAGCCGACTTTAACGCTTCCTCTAGGCGATTCCGGAGTGTTATAGAATGCTTTGTCCCAATTAGAGTTTGTCCTTCCTATCAGTCGCAAGACCACCCACGTCGTAATTCGGATATGAGGAATGAGTTTGGGCGGGGCGTACGCCCTCGAGATGCCAAAATGAATTTGGTGATATGTTGGGATTATGATGTTTATTAATATAAGGGGGAGGAAAGGTTGCGAGCGGATCATGCCTTGTTGAATGCAGTGTTGTTCAGGCATTCGTCTGGAAGGGATTAGAAAAACCACGGACACTACACAACCCAGCAGTCGGCTAAGAATTCGAATCAAAGCGCTTCAAAGTAGCTGATGTTAATTAAACTAATTGATAAACGGGATCTAAGGAAAAGAGAAAGAGAAAAATTAATGAGTCTATAAATGGATTTTTTGAGAAGTTGTGCTGTATCTAAAATGGAACTCATTAGAAATGAAATTATTAAGCGAATGTTGGTTGAAAAATCAATAATACATGAATTGGAAACACGAAGGCTGAAATGGTTCGGCCACGTGAAAAGGCTTGATTAGGGGAGATGGCCCAGAAAGGTTTGAGACTGGTTTCCTTTAGACAGAAGAAAAAGAGGTACAGTCAGAGAGGAATGGCAGAATCAGATTTTTAACGATATGCAAAGAAGAGGACTAGAAGAGAATGACTGGAACGATAGAGTGGTATGAGATTGACTTGCGAAATATGGCCGCAAGAGCTGTAAAATACTCGTAAGGGCAAAAGATAAACGCGAGAATAAATAACAGAATTTGCATTTATGAATTGCGCGTTTTTATGTTCAACTTTGGTCCATCCTCCAATATAGAATTTAGGCATACAACGAAATGTTCCCTTGAAAATATTGTATTATTCTAGTTTCCTATTTTTGGTGAAAGTGTGATAGTGAAGGTGAGGTGAGATAGTGAAACTTGTTGAAAGTAATAATATTCCTAAATTGATTGATAAGACTAAGATCGCCAATTTAAAAACAGAAAAAAATAATTCAATAAAGTCGTCATGAATAAATACCAGTATTACACCAATATTCCGTTAATTTCATTATATCGATAATATTTTTCGATGTACCCCACTTCATCGAATAAAACATTGTTTAAACTGCAGTGAGACTTCGAACCCTACCAAGGCGAGTAGATTTTTGATATAGTACGAACGTGTATGTATTCTGTTTTCATCAGGGAACCGGAACGCTGGACTGGAACGCTCCAAAGAGCCAACATCTGATCATTCGAACATTTTTCTTTCTATAAGAAGTAGCAAAAGAATCAGAAGACGCATATGCCTTGTTAATTTCAGTGCAGACAAATCATCCTTTGCTGCCCACACTGACCTCACCCTCCGACTTCACCAGAGACATACAGCAACTAAGCACAGTTTTAGAAAATAATATACAAAACGACCCTAGTCATGAATTCACCCTGGCCAGGAGCGTACAATGCTTTAGCAACCACGGCTAAATCGACATCCACCATTCAGGGACGCCAAAACTATCTTATTAGTTTCGTTTAGATTTCAGGCAACGAGCGCGTGTTAATATTTCATTTCAAAGCTGTCACTTTTTCTTGTCCTATCTAACGTTCCTTCCGCTCCCGTTCACAACTTTAAATAACACGAACCACTCCAAACGAGAACACATCCGATTCATGCCTCCGAGGAGTAAAGCTGGACGCGTATTCTGTCGGGGCACGACACGCGATGACCTTTGTCGCGAGACCGCTTATCATTTTTAAAAAGTTGAGCCGCGCGGCGCGGTGCGGCGCGGCTGGCGCGGCTGGAGGCGTGGGAGGGGCGGTTTGATTGCGCCGGAGATCCTCCCGCTCCTAAAAGCGAACGCAAACATGCAACCACTAACTGGCCAGGGCATCTCCGATAGCGCTGGATTTATACAGGTGGTCGTGGAAAGCGAGATTCTTTTTTTAAATTTTATTATTAAATGTTTTTTGTTTTGTTTTTTGTTTTGTTTTTTGTTTTGTTTTTTGTTTTGTTTTTTGTTTTGTTTTTTGTTTTGTTTTTTGTTTTGTTTTTTGTTTTGTTTTTTGTTTTGTTTTTTGTTTTGTTTTTTGTTTTGTTTTTTGTTTTGTTTTTTGTTTTGTTTTTTGTTTTGTTTTTTGTTTTGATTTTGTTTTGTTTTTTGTTTTGTTTTTTTGTTTTGTTTTTTGTTTTGTTTTTTGTTTTTTGTTTTGTTTTTTGTTTTGTTTTTTGTTTTGTTTTTTGTTTTGTTTTTTGTTTTGTTTTTTGTTTTGTTTTTTGTTTTGTTTTTTGTTTTGTTTTTTGTTTTGTTTTTTTGTTTTGTTTTTTGTTTTGTTTTTTGTTTTGTTTTTTGTTTTGTTTTTTGTTTTGTTTTTTGTTTTGTTTTTTGTTTTGTTTTTTGTTTTGTTTTTTGTTTTCTTTTTGTTTTCTTTTTGTTTTCTTTTTTGTTTTCTTTTTTGTTTTGTTTTTTGTTTTGTTTTTTGTTTTTGCTCATGGGAGGATTTGCCCGAAGTTCTATACAGGCCGTAAAGGCAATTAATTTCGAGCTTTTAATAGAAAAGGTGACATTCGGATATTGCAAAGGATCATAGTTTTGAAAACTCCCGTATTTTTTTCTCGTGGTTCTAACCCTTCCAACTTTTACATGTCGTTCGCCCTTGGAGAAGAATGCGGGTAACATTTTAAACAAACGTACTCTACAACACATATAAGTACATAGCATGTGCAGAGATATATACAACATATCCCCAAATACCCAGGGCATAAAATACAAATTCCCTCTAATTTTATATATACAACACATACATCGTGCACAAAATGTACATGACGAGGAACGTCTTTTAAGAGGCGCGGAAGTAGCAAGTGCTCTGAAATGTATTCATACGATATCACACACTTGTTGAATGAAATAGGCGATTAGGCGCACATCCACGGGGACGGAAATGAGCTAAATTTTCCCCCTAAAATTTTTCAGTAACAATTTTAAATTTTCAAACAAAAATATTTTCGGATAATCATTAAAACAAATAAAATCGTATCGCAGCATGAGCTGAGTGCATCCGGCAACATTTTACAAAATCTGTAATATGCCACATTCGACTTTTAATTTCCCCTTCCAAAACTTGCCTCTGGATCCGCCCCTGTTAGCGATACATGGTATACACTGGGAATAAGTAACAACTGGATCCGTACGATTTTAGACTCTTCGTGTTTAACCGTCTTCTCATGTTGCCCGCAGGCGACCAACTTTACCCGGCCGGTTTTACGGCGTTTGAATTCTCAATACGAATTTCAAAGCAGCTGTCAGGCAGAAAGAACCGATGCTGACCCTCGTTCGGGCGATGGTCGCTATGGTGTTGGCAAATGAGCGTTCACTGTAAAATATTTTTAAATAAAATTTGTTCATACATAGGAGAAAATGTATGGAATGGATTGGCTCAGAAGCACAAAATTAAATGACATGAATAAACAGCGGTAAAAAAGTCATATTACTTGCAGCTGTGGAGCAACATGCAATGCAATATATCGAATACCGCTGGCACATCTATAAATCTCAAGACTACAACATATCCATCAAGACTAAGTGCACATAAAACGATAACTTATTGAACTAAATTGAACATTCTTCCCGGAAAAGTGGCACATCGCAAGTCACCAGTCTTGTTTTTTGAGGAAACATTTAAGTAATTGCACAAGAACGTTCTCTGTTCGGAACAGGTATTACGAGAAATAATTTTACAATTCTTTATCCTCACTCGACAACATGACGTTATTTATATCACTTATGTCATTTAATGTTGACATGGAGATACATTCGACATATTAACATTCCTTTGTTTAGATACCAGGACAAACAAAATTATAAAGCCATATAAACAGCATACGTAATGAAGATGAGAAAGAAAACTAAAATGTCTTAAAACACCAAATTAATAAAAACTAAAACTGTTATTATAATATCAAATACAAAGTTCACGAAAATATTAAAAAAACAGTACAAAACAGTTGCATTCCATTCTCTGGTGTTGTTGTGTTTTTTCTAGTAAATCACTACACTCTAATAATGGAAGTGTTAAATAAAATTTAATTTACCTTCTCATTACCATTATTAATATTATTAGTATTAATATTGGTATGATTATTATTATTATTATTATTATTATTATTATTATTATTACTATTATTACGATATTATTTTTCTCATTTACAAGTATTTAATAAATTAATATTATATACTTACGTAAAAAATTAAATATTTAACAGAAGTTAAATAACAAATTTCTTTATCCGTAACAACCCATTTCTAGTTCAGTACGTTTTCCTAGGTGCAGAGGGTCTTCAACCACAGTTCTCCTTCCTTGCATCCACTCTGATTTATTTTGCGTAAGATAAGCCAGATGCACAGATTTAGTGATCCACTCTTAAGTAGTATTGTCGAAAACTTAGACACTCCATTTAATTTTATTTATTTTATTTCACTTCAGTTCAGTTCGTTACAATTAATTTCATTCTCGATTCTCCTGATCTCAACGGTGAATTTAAGAAGCACACTTAGCCACAGTGACACCAACGGGTCTTCGCAGACTTTTATTCTTTTTAGAGTGACTATTCATTGATTCCACTTTCCACTACTTAGGTCATACGTTATGTACGTATAGTGCGTGTTACATCTTGGGAAATGGCGAAGTTTCTCCCCCGTGGGAACGTGAGTTGCACACTTGCGTCTCGACTTGCGCGGTCTTCCCCCTCCCCCAGGTGTCTCCCCCTCCCCCTCCTCCTCCTCCTCCTCCTCCTCCTCCTCCTCCTCCCCCTCCCCCTCCCCCAGGAGACAAGCTCTATGCTCCTGACGGGTCTCCCCTCGTATGTACACATAAGCTTCCGCGGCTCGCGTTCGTGACTTCTCGGCTGCCCGGGTGACGCCGCGTCTTCGGCTGGGAGGCCGATATTTCGCCCGTGATGTCGCAGGGCTTGTTCAGGGTAGTGGCAGAGCGTTGCTACGTCTCCGGTGTTATATACCCTGAGGGGAGATCCTCATGTTTAACAGTGTAGTTCACGATGTGGAAAGAATGATCGCGTGCGTTCGTGGCCCTTTTGTTAGGGAACTGCTCCGCCATTCAATTGGTTCTGGTAGGTAAAACCACAGAAAATTACCAATCAGAGCAGCCGACTGGTAGAGCTCTCCTCCAGACAGGAGGTGAATTTGACAAGCTATTTAGCTCATGTCCAATATCTTCCACTGTTGGGGCTCGAACTCTAGGGCTACTTGGTCAACAATGCTGCAGAAGCAGCGGTGATGCCGCTGAGATATCGCAGCCAGTCTTGAGAATTGCTTTGACATTTGCTTGGTCTTGGTTGAAGAAACCACGGAAAACAGTCAGAGCAGTCGGTCGCTAGAATTCTCGACCAGTAATTGAATTGAACTCAGCTATGTAATTGATGTCAAGAAATCGCCACCGTTAGAAACTCGACCCCTAAACCCTCCCAATCAACAATAGCGAGAAGCAACAGTGTTTCCGCTGAGCTATCGCAGCCAGACTTTTCAGTCCCCACTTCGGTCAGCACCCTGTACTCGCAAGATCGTCCTGCAGGAGGGTCACCTTCGTCGCGTGCTTCAGCCACCTCCACTGAGCTTCCGTCATAAAGATTCCGCGCCCAGATGCGCCGCGGCCAGGCTTGCAATTATCTCGAGATGGCGCTGGCCGTTCGGAGAGGGCACGCGGTTACGAGTGTGTGTTTAAGGGCTTCGTGACCTTTATGAATCGACAGGCTTGTACCTTTTCCGTCAGGTGTAAGAGGACTACGAGGAGGATACGAGAACGATAGTGTCACTGGGGAGTTGGTACTTCTGATTTATGGTTGCGGTTTATCTGGCTTCTCTGACGTTTCATAAAATGTAAACATTTATGTTGATTATTTTAATACATGTTGTTTCATTCAGAACATTGTCTTAATCCCACACATGAATGATTTGTTAATTTTGAATTGATAATACTACTTTGTGGTGTCTTCAGACCACACTCATTGCATATTGTATCGTATCCTATGACGGTTCCCATATTTTCAAACACTTTAAAATGTTTGAGCCTCTTAAGTCATACATGAGAAACTCCAATGTATTAAGAAATAATAGGTATATTGCATTTAATCCAATTTAATATGGTAAAAATTATAGAAGTTTTAAAAATTTTAGTACGCAATATTTTCCCGACATAGACCTAAAAAATGCGCCTTATTTCTGCATTACGACTCAGATTCTTTCAACAATTGTTTAGTCAGAGGTCTGTCATATTTATGACACCAGAAATCAATTCCTTTTATATATTCACATATCTAACACAGGTACGTCCGTCGTTTATTGAACAGATTCCCCAATACATAATTGCAAGGATTAACTTAGCGATGAGATAACATTACTCCTCGCGTGTCACAAACACTGTGTCAACACTGGAATCACATCGACGACCGGTGTCCACGCACGTCTACAACAAAGAAAGAAAAGAAGAAAGGCAGGAAGGAATCGGTGCTCGTATCTCTTGGCCCACATCTGCTGGTGACCCGCCGCTTCCGTCGCCTCGCCGTGCCCCATCCCGCCCTACCCCGCCCCATCCCGCTCCACCCCGCTTCACCCCACCCGCCACCCCCGCCACCCCTACCCGTCCATCCCCACCCCGCCCCGTCTCGCCCCGTTCCGCCCCTCCCCGCCCTGACCCAACCCACACCGCTCCGCCCTTCCCGTCCTCCCCACCTCGTCCCGTCCCATCCCGTCCCGCCCTTCCGCGCCCTGCCTCAACCCACACCGCCCCGCCCCCTCCCGTCCCGTCTCGCGTCAACCCTCTCCCCACCCCCCTATGGATGGCAAAATATCGATATTTTTAAAACATCGCTATTTTTGAGCTGAGACATCGATATTATAACATCGATATTTTGCATCCAATAATTTCTTCAGAAACATTGATGTTTTAAAAATAAATTTCTCATAAAATAAATACTACTTTCAGTATGTAATTTTCTTGTGGATTTCTTGCAATCAACCGCCATTGACAAATGTCACTGTTCTCGATTTCCAGACGGCACGAAACCATTTACTACTCGCTACCTTTCTCCAATGTTAATCCCTTTTTTTATTATTTTATGAACCCCATTTTGAACCTGGACAACGTAGAATATTCATTAGAAAATTAAGATGAAGTCAAATTTAATTCAGAATATACTTTAAACTAATATTGACATGTTATGTACTATTATATTACAACCGGGGAGGGGCGAATCCAGCCGTGTGCGTGTGTGTGAGGGGAGGGAAACTTCATATATTTTTGTTAAGTAATAAATGTAATTTTTATTATATTGTAAATTATTTTGTAGAGTATATACGGTACTATACAGTATTGATGTTTAAATAATTACATAATTATAACATAAATAAATATTTAAATCAATTTTGCCAAATAAAGGAAAGTAACAAACGAAAACTCTCGGCCTTTGAGAGGGATGCCCCATGCCCCTCCTCTGGATCTGACAGAGAAACCAGGATATTTTACTTCGAAATATTTCATCAAATTTAAAATATAAAATTTTTAAACATAAATTTTTTTCTCGATGTTTTCAGTGACACCGAACACCTTTTGGTGGTGTACCAAGTATCTATATGTTCCTAACATTTGCCATTACTGTCCCCGCCCCTCCAGCCCCGCCCACTACCCACCGGCCGTGCTTGCCAGCGCTCCGCCGCGCCTCGCCCTATCCAGCCGTAAGCAATTAGAAATGAATCGGAGAAAACAAAAATGTTCGATGTCAAGGAACTTCAAATTCTGAAGAGCAAACACAGTGGTTATACTTTTCGGACATCGAACATCTTTGCTTGATACTATAAGTTGAAATCTGCCCTCGGTGGCTCGTTGGTTAGCGTGCTCACTTTCTACGGCGCAAGCCCGGGTTTGATTCCCGGTCGTGGCAAAAATTAATTGTGCGCTCTCCTTGCAATGTCCCAGTATCTGTTGCTGCGTGACGACGAGAAAGCTCACTTCTGAGGTTGAGAATACCGGAATTCAGCGTAGGGATGTCTATGTGCTAATCACACGTACCCCTTAAAACCCATGGCTGCATTGCCGAGATGCTGTGGTAGGCCTTAGCTCGTAAAGAGCTGTTGTGCCAAAGAACGTACGCACACACTAAAAGTTGAAGGACTCCCTACAGTCTTAGCGGAGGCCTAGAACAACGAACGTTTATGCTTTTAAAGTAGCACTTACGAGCTAAGATGTTTCCCACCTTTAACTCAAAACCTGAAAAATTGACATTTTGGTTTGCTTCGATTCAATTACGGGATACAAAGAAAATATTCAATACATCTAATTCCAGGAATTTCCTGATAAATGTTTCACTTGTCGTACCAATACTTTTAATTCTTCTTCTATTATACTAATATTCAATGCGCACAGAAATTCAAAGAAAACTGTACGCCTCCCGCCATGTGAGTCATGTCCATGGTTTCATTATATACGATACACTCTAGGAAAAATCCAAAACAATGAAACAGTTTACATTTTGTCAGAAAACGCAAATATTTGATTGTGTTTTGTGTTGACTAAATGCAACAGCAAGGCTCCAAGGAAGAATCACTCGCAATTAAATATTTGCTATTCACTTGTTGCGTTATGAAACAGTAATTTTTAACAAATATTTTCAGTATGAAAAGAATTGCTGTGCTTTATACACCGTCGTTGATAAAGAACAACTTCCTGACAAATGGCGGAATTGGCGATTTGTACATTTTCTTAACGATAATTCAGAATTTGCTTGTCCTTTACTTTGATAAAAACATTTACACAGAAAACTTGAAATTGCGGTCTTAAAATAGAAAATAAAAATATTTCTGTGTGACCTTTACAATATACAGACTTCATAGACAGAATATCTCGCATGTGGTGAGAACCACATGATTTTGAATAGTGCTTTTAAAAAAAATTACGATAAATAAATATTTAACAGTATATTTACAATTACGTAGAAAGCGTAGAATGTCTAAATAGAGCAAAATGAAATATTAACATGAAAAAGTGTTTTTCCTTCCACCTGTAAAATTTTGTTTTTGTTTTTTTCGCATAGAAGATTGTCTATCATCAAAGACGAAACGCGATACTATGTCTTTATATTTATGAAGAATGTTTTTGATTAGGTAATGGGAGATTGTCTTTCTTGAGCAGTGTACGTACTACGATTTGGAAAACCGTTTTGTTCAGCAGCATTTTGGAGCTGCAGGACGCTAGTTTACACTATAAATTGTTGTATTCCCAATAGAACCCTATCATTACAATACTAGCAAAAGGTAATCCAAAACACATTCTTTTGAATAATGCTGCCCTTTGGGCCAAAAAATTGTTAAAAAGGATCTAGGATAGTCCAATCATAAACGTTTAAGAGGTTAGTAGTTCATTAACCGCTCTCAGGGCAATGACGTCTTTTAATCCCAATTAGTTCAATAAACAAGATTTTTACAATGTGGCATAAAAGATCGAGGCGTTATAGGTCTTTCCTCTAATTTATGTGTGTAAATACAATACAATTTTGTTAAAAATATTTTAATTGAAAAAATAATTAATTATAGGAAATATCTTAGAAAATCTTCGAGTTTGAGAAAATCTTCAAGTAAAATGCATAAAATTCCCCAATTTATAATCATAAATCGACATTTGAGAGTCAACAACATTTATTTAATACTATTTTACATGATCGTACATAGCATACCACATATCGAATTGAATCGAGTTTATTGACGTAACTGTCAACTATAATCAACACATGCATTTTTCCTATTTTATACCTTGCATTTATGTATATTTTTGTGAAAGTAAATAATTCGATAACTGCAGCAATTTTCATGTTATAATGTTTTAGGTGAAATATGTTTACCAAAATTACTAATACACTACGTCCACTAGAACGGCCGAGTGTCACCATTGAAATCATGTGGTTTTCAAAGCCAAAAATATCTCTGTGGAAGGCGATCTCTGTTCACTTACGTTTTGTTTCAGAGACGTGAATTCACGATCGTTATGATAGGTTCGTCAAACTCCAGTCATACTGCAGCTGCAGTTACTGTTTTTATCTTAAACCGACCCTGGAGCTGCAGGTTGGTAAGGAAGGAAATGCATGACCAGACAGGTTGGGAATGAGCAGGCAAGCTGAACATCTGAACAACCGGATATGTTCTTGGATAGAGCGCCCCTTCTACAGAAAATAAAAACGATTTAGTTTTTAATTTGGTTGAACGAATTTGAACAAATTTTACTAATATACAAAAAGCGAAAACGTAGTATATAAAATACATAAGTTAATCATATTTAAGAATTTAAAATGGAATTTTCTGAAAACTATGTAATACTTACTTAAGCGTCATATTTACGAAACGACAACTTGCGTGATATGTCTACAACAAATTTACGAAGGAAAAATTAATAAGCTCTGTTGTATTTTATAATTCAGTTTTTATCCGACAACAAGAGTAATTCGCCACAGTATACGAGCCTTAATTCAGCCAAAAACTCAAAAAGGGAAAAAATTTAAATAACACATTAGGTGAAACAAGTCTATAATTAGTTAATAGTTAGTAAAATAATGTTTAAATAGCACGGTTATAGTACATCTATCATTATTAGATACATGCAAGTGTGCATTTTGCATATGATTTCCTGTTAGAAATGTTTGGTAGCTCTTACTTTTCAGTCAACCGACAGGAGTAAGTAATCCAAGTCATTTACTGAGTCAAGGTTTAAATTTATACATATATTTACTGTAGGAGGGGGCAAAGTCTATAAAAATGAATTGTTCAAAGTTAGTCGGTAATATTATCATGCGTAAATCGGCACGCTTATTAAGGGCTTTTTATTGCAAAAAAGGCTTCTAATTGTAACTATGTATATAATTGCGTTTGTACTCCCAAAAGTTCAGGAAGACAATAAATACGAAGTATAGGATTCGTGTAACTGTCTTTAAGTCTATAAAAGTAGAGTTGCTACAACAAAGTTCTGAGATGGTGATAATATCAGTGAACACAACATTGCGTGCTGAAATATATAGGGGCTTCAGGTGGTCCCGGATCCGTACCATCAAAAAGCAATTCATTCACTGTCATAAACATTAACATCTCCTGTTTTCCACCTTCATTTGAGCATTGTTTTCCTAAAAATGAGACTAAATCACTGTCCACACACTTAATAATTCTCATAACCTTAATTTCCTTTGCTTTTACCTCGAAGGAAAAGTTCGAGACTCTTACATAACATTAATACGCTTGCACCTCTATAACTTTCATTACATTTATGTGAAGAATAGTCTCGCTCTACCAGGATACAAGTCTGGACACATAGGGGTCATTTGAATACCTGAATATAGGGGGAACTCTCAGCGGCCAGCTGAAATATTTAGGAGGGCGGAAAATGTTTTTTTCTTTCGTCTCAAGTCGATACACATGACAATGAAGAAAACAGTGGCGGAGCTACCAATTTGATGATAAAAAATTTTGAATGGTCTTTGCAACGTAAAATTGAAAAGTGCAAGAACAACCTTTCATATGCAATTACATATGATTTGTTAAATCGTCAATTGGTCAAATAGCTCAAAAAGAAAACGCGCAGAAATTGTTCTTCTCCATACACCATTAAACACAATTTTAAACTGTTCTTTGGCGTTAAATAGATAAATAATAGTATGATAGAAAATCTCATAAAAGTTATAGAATTAGTACATACCCTCGTATAAACGACTATAATTCCAATTTGAATTTGAAAAATAAATACACAGTCCTTTCAATGTGTTTTAACTCAGAAATAACACCGAAAGTTCGTAATAATATTGTGAATCTGCGCAACGAGTAATATGTCGCGAACTCAACATGAATAACTGAAACGTCCGCCTCCGGACAAAATCAAGGAAAGTACGGAACTAATTAATTATTGTAGGCGATGGATTCGGCAATTCTTATCCAAATTGTGACTTTGTTCAGTTCAACGCCTGAATTGCTTACTTTCCTTTTGCAAATCTATGAGCGATATCCTTTATTTCTGTTGAGCACGTTGCTACACGCGATGATGAAGTCGGTCAATTGCAAACTCAACTAATTATATTCGTGTCACAACACAGTGTCCGGAAGATCCTGTAACCAAAAAATACCCCTGATTCTTTATTGAATCTTATGAAGAATAAGATTACCAACAATAGAAGACTCTATTTTACGATGAAGATTATAAAAAATAATAATTCGAGCACTTAGAGAGATTTGTTTATTTTAAAACATCGTGGATCCTCTTCAAGGTTCATTAATACGCCGCTCTATACTATGGTAATTATTTTGAATTAAACTGCATTTTAAGTACGTACTACATTTAAGAGATAAATATATCACATAAAACACTGGATATTATTAAAGTGCTTGAGTGTGCAGAGAGCGATACTTTCCTCACCGCGAATCACTAAACAATTTCACCAATAACACGGAAGATCAAGATAACACCTAGCGTTGCAGGAGAAGCCGCAGTGTCTGGTATCAGGCAGCCAGTTTGAATTTCGCCCCCGGAAATGACATATAAACTCAATTTTCTCCAACACATTTTTTTTTCTAAAAACTTGAATCTGCAATTTTTCGTTAATGATTCATTGATTAGTGAATGGGGCGCGTCAACTACTGAGATCATAAATCCCGTAAGTGCAGTGCATTTTTATCGCAGAAGTGGCGGTGTTCTTCCCCGCTGTATGACGAAATCCGGCGCTTGCAGGGTTTTCCCTCAACCAGGTATCTCCAATCAGCGGAGCACCACCCCAACCGGAACAACCTCTAAGCTCCCGATAGGTCTCCCGACAAGTGTAGTAGTACAGCACGTAAGTGTGTCAGTCAGAGTTGAGGATAAGACAAGGAAGAGAAAGGAAATATCGCGCGCAGTTCGTGGCCCGTTTGTTTGAGTACTGCTCCTGTATTCGCCCTCGTGTTTATCGGAGATACTAAGGAAAACTACCGATCAGAGCAGCCGCCCGAATTCTTCTTCAGTAAATGAATTCAATCCAGAAATGAAACTGGTGTGAAACATCCGCCGGGACTCGAACCCTAGAACCTCCCGATCAGAGGCACTGCAGTGACATCAATTGATGCTCTGAACTTCCTAAGTCTGTCAATTTTTCCTTAAATTCAGCAGTGAATCTGTTTTGTTTTTCTTTGTAGCGGGGTCTTTCAGACTTTGCGTATAGTTCGCACTACTACTTCCTCACTCCGCTGGTTGAGGGATGAAGTGGAGGAGGGCCTCCCATCAAGGAGAGAGTCGGAAGCGGCGGAGGTTGCTGCAGCAAGGACGTGCGTGGAGGCCGGCGGGTCAAAGCGCGAGGACGCAGCGTGTGGGCTCGCGTTGCCACCACCTGCCTGGGCGGCGCGCCCCCTCTCACACCCCGCCACGGCGCCGCCCCGCACCCACCCCCACTCTCACTCTCTGCTGCTACACGGCCCGGAGATCCGTGAGCGATTTTTTCCTCAAAAAGCTAGATAGAAAACACATAAATAGAATAGAAATAATAGAATAGAAAATAGAAAAAGAGAATAGAAAAAATAGATAAGGCTGTGTTCAAGGGTTGATTGATAGATTCGTGTGTCCGGGCGCGACAACTGCAAAGGTCATTAGCTCCACAAGTGTAGTGCACATTATTATTACGGGAGATGGCGGTGATTTTCCCCCTCGGGACAGCGAAATTCGGCGCCGACCTGCATGTGGGCTGGCGGGAATTTACCCAACCAGCTATCTCTCACCAGCCGGGCCCCGACCAATTCAGGATAAGTGCTAAGCCCCCGACAGGACTCCGGATATGTGAAGCAGTACAGTGCAAGTGTGAATATGTTTAAGTTAAGTGAGGATAGGATAAGGAAGCGGAAGGAAAGATCACGCACGGTCCGTGGCCCGTTTGTTATGGTACTGCTCCGGCAGTAGCCTGGTGTAAATCGAAGGAACCACGGAAAACTAGCGATCAGACACCTGGCAACAGCAATTCCTTTCCAGGCAGCGATTGAATTCGATCAATCTATCTCGAAAATCCTGCCACCGTAGGGACTGTAATCCTAAGAACGTCCGATCAGAGGTACCGCAGCCCATTGATGCCCTGAGCCGTGAAAGCCGGGCTATGTAGGAGAGGTAGTGGCTCAAAAAGTTGCTTACAAGTATTATGTTGCTGCTTTCAGAGAGCTTAGCAAAGAAATCGCCTTTTTACAACATGTGATAAACTTCGATCCAGCTCATTGTCAAACTGACAAGGGTGATACTCCGGAGTTCGGCCTTTATTTAGCAATACAAATATAAACATTACTGTTGTGAGCCAACAAAAAATTGACGTGTTTCATAATGAAGTCAGAAGCTGACACGCCCAGAACTAACTATTCATTCACTCAGGTTGTCCCTCCCCTGCATTCCGAACCATGCGTCAGGCGCGCAGCACACGACCCGGCCGCGACCTCCGTGCCTCGCCACGCGCCCCGCTCTGCCCACACCGGCCTGCGCCGCCGCCGCGCCGAACAAAAGAGCTCGGCGCCCGGGGTCGCCCGCGCGCGGTCGTTCCTCGCGCATATGGCACCTTGTCAAGGCGAGGGCCTGCTCCACTCCGCCCCGCCCCGCCCCGCCCCGCCCCGCCCCGCCCCGCCCCTCCCCACCCCGCCGTCTCCCCCGCCGCGCCGCGCCGGTGTAACTGTTGTTCCTACGTACGAATTACGGGCGCATTATGTAGGACCTCTGCGAGGCGAGGTGGGGCGGGGCGGGGCGGGGCGGGGCGGACCGGACCGAGACGAGACGGACCGAGACGAGACGGACCGAGACGAGACGGACCGAGACGAGACGGACCGAGACGAGACGGACCGAGACGAGACGGACCGAGACGAGACGGACCGAGACGAGACGGAACGAGACGAGACGGAACGAGACGAGACGGAACGAGACGAGACGGAACGAGACGAGACGGAACGAGACGAGACGGAACGAGACGAGACGGAACGAGACGAGACGGAACGAGACGAGACGGAACGAGACGAGACGGAACGAGACGAGACGGAACGAGACGAGACGGAACGAGACGAGACGGAACGAGACGAGACGGAACGAGACGAGACGGGACGGGACGGGATGGGATAGAGCGGGGCTGGGCGGGGCGGGACGAGACGGGGCGAGGCGCATCGGGGCGGGGCGGAGCGGAGCGGAGCGGGGCGAGGCGGAGCGGGGCGGGGCGGAGCGGAGCGGGGCGGGGCGGGGCGGAGCGGAGCGGGGTGAGACGGAGCGGGGTGAGGCGGAGCGGGGCGTGGCGGAGCGGAGCGGGGTGAGACGGAGCGGGGTGAGGCGGAGCGGGGCGCGGCGGAGTGGAGTGGGGCGGGGCGGAGCGGGGTGAGGCGGAGCGGGCGAGGCGGGCGAGGCGGAGCGGAGCGGGGCGGGGCGGGGCGGAGCGGGGTGAGACGGAGCGGGGCGAGGTGGAGCGGGGTGAGGCGGAGCGGGGCGAGGCGGAGCGGAGCGGGGCGGGGTGGAGCGGGGTGAGACGGAGCGGGGCGGGGCGGAGCGGGGCGGAGCGGGGCGGGGCGGAGCGAGGCGAGGGGGCGGGATGGTGTCGAGAGCACGCGCTCAAAGAAGCTAGTCCGAAAGGGCAAGCCCACGCACGTGCCCCAGGCCCTCGGACGCAGACCACTTCCAGACAGTGCTGCAAGAATTCATCGCCATCATCGGCGCCCTTGTTGTGGGTTAACCCTATTGGCCCGTTCCGTATTATGTGTATCTTCCCATTGCCTTATTGGTCTGTCCCAACTCCTTTGTCCGTTTGGAATGTAGTTGCAGGAGATGTTTGGCATTCGATACCAATTATCCTCATTCTTTGTCTATTTTTTTTAGTTAGATTGAAGATCATTAATTCATCTCTGATGTCTCAGTTCTTTTTTAATAGTACTGAATAGACCGCTAAAGGATTAAGAATTCTTATTCCTGCGGCTTATATTTATTCTCTTATATGTTCTATTGACGTCCAATTTTCACATCCGTAGGTTGTCATTGGTACTGCCATTGCTTTATAAAATTTCAGTTGGTTGCAGGTTCTTAACCGTAAGGTACGAGCTTCTTAACCGTATATCTCTCAGTGGATTATTGAGAGATAACTAAATCTAAAGGAAATCAGAGTTCTTCAGTTATCCTCTAATTTACCAATTTCACCTTTGACCGTTTCATGACACCATTCATTCTACCATTAGAATTCAAATCATGTCAACATCATCTTCGTCGTCATCATCATCATTCATTCATCAAAATTGTTCATCTCAGATAAGATAGAAACGATTATTTGCTGAGGATCATAATATAGAAGACAGTTTTCTGAATGTCCTTAAAATAGTACAAATAAATTTATTGAAGGGAAAATCAATAAAATATATATTGAAAAAGACATATTTATGGAAAAATGTACACCAAAAATGCGAAGTTTTAACTTCCTTATACATTTCCACCAGACTAATTAACGGCAAGCATTTATTTAATTTCATTTTATTTTTAGCCTCGTTTTTATCTCTTCTCTGCTATGCGTAAATGAGTCTCAAGCATTAGCTTGAAGCAAGGAACGACATCAGAAGAGTACGAGCTAAGTCGTATAAATGTTGCTGAGCGCCTCGGACGAAATGTAAGATGTTCACACCTTCCACATGAGATGTTGCAGCTGTAAATGTAACTTACAGCGGTTCTCACAGCTTCAACAAGGTGTAAAAAGCGTGTTTATGAATATTAACATTCTATAACGTTGATCCAGGCATGTTGAAGACATTGCTTGTAATTACGAGTCCAACACTTCCGGGACAACGAATAGATGTATAAAGGAACAGGTAACATTTACGGGTTTGATGAGATAGATGCACCTTATTTGTGTTCCGTTATTACTATGTAATGGAAAATATTTTACTGATCTAGAGGAAAGTGTGTAAGTTACTTTTTTTGTTTCTTATATTTTTACCTCGTTTCTTCTTATCAAGCTAAACGATCTATGAATGTTTCGATAACAAGGCTCGATTACTCTGCATTACAGCAGTGGAAGTAACTTTGTATATTAGCGTAATTAAGAAAATATGATTTTAAATTATCTAATACTTTGAACATTCCATATATATTATTTCAGATTAAAACAAATTTACCGAGAATATTGCCGTATTTTCAACAGATTCGAAGTTCGAAAAAGAACGTAGCACAAACGAACTCGCAAATGAAGGAAATAATTTATTTTGATACCCTGTTCGCTACGAATGCGAAGTTAATGGCGCTTCATAATTCGACAGAATGTAAGATACATCGGTGCCAAAAAATGTATAAAACATTTTAAAAAATAATAACAGAAAGGACGCAAGAAGCTAATAATATGACGCGTCCATAACTCAATAGACCAACGTCGATTACAATCCACATAGCAGGTGAGAGATGTCGCAAAGCGATAGTAATAAAACAGGACGTGGGGAAAATCCGCATCCATCTATCTACAGAGAGATCCATCACCCAACGCTGAAAAACTAGCAGTATCAGGCCGATCCCCCGGGGAGCAGGAAACGGCACAGCTAGACAACTGTCGATAATCCGGCCGACCGCCTGCAATTTGCATGGAGAAAAGCATTTCACCGTGTTTTCGCGCGAGCGAGATGGATCGAGATAGAGCAGGGGTCAACGAAACACGCTGCCAGGGACGCATGTGGCCCACGAATGGCCAATAGCGATTTTAGAAATGCAAAATATGCATCTCCTCAAGACAAAATGCGAAAAGTTTCAGTGATACCGGGCCCGTCAACTGCTACGGTCATTAGTCCCGTAAGTGGAGCGAATTTTTTTTTTATCGCAGGAAGTGGCGATGATCTTCACCCGCTGGATAGAGAGATCCGATGCCGAACTAAACGTCAGCTTTCAGGATTATCCTAACCCACAAGCCGGGCACCGCCCCCGAAGCTCGAAGCTCCCGACTGGTCATTCGCCCGGTGTTGAACGGAGAGACGTTTGAAACCTACCGATCAGAGCGCCACATCGCTAGAATTCTCCTCCAGACAGCAGCTGAATTCGACCCAGCTATCTAACCACTGTCGAAAACCCTGCCACGGTCGGAACTCAAACCGTCAGACCTCCCAGTTAGAGCAACTACAGTGACATGAGTTCAAACACTAAGCCACATCAGCAGCCAAGTCGAGAGCTCGAAGAGGCGGCACTGGCCGTCGATCCGGTCGCATCTCGTCTCGTGTCTCCCATCTCCTCGTCTATCCCTTCCCTCTCTCTCCTCCTCCTCCGTCGCTCTCTATGTTACGCAA
Source organism: Gryllus longicercus (assembly GCA_038098605.1). Taxonomy (NCBI): domain Eukaryota; kingdom Metazoa; phylum Arthropoda; class Insecta; order Orthoptera; family Gryllidae; genus Gryllus; species Gryllus longicercus. Next base: position 270,134 of record JAZDUA010000759.1, read on the forward strand.
CGCGGCCGCCGCGGGGCAGAACAGTTTGATGTACCGCAATGTCGGGGAGAGAGGAGAGCCCCCTTCCCCCTCTCTCTCCTCCCCCACCGCGCGCGGCGCGGGCCGCCCCCCCCCCCCTCCGGCCGCCGGGGGCCTCGGCACGCGACCGCCACGCGCGGCCCCCTCACCAGCGCAGCCGCCGCCGCCGCGGTCCCTCCTGCTGCTGCTGCTGCTGTAACACCTGCGCGACGCCAGCGCCCCGCGCGGGGGATAACGGAACCTGCGGAAGTGGGTGCTTCCGAAGCCGCCCGCCCCTGGCCTGCCGCTACCCTCGAGGACGCTGGAGCGCCTGAAGGTTACACGTGACCTGCCCTACTCCCCCCTCGTTCTTTGAATGTGTTTCAATTTAGAAGTTTTCTCAATTTATTTATTTGTTTGGGTTTATTCATGGATTAATGTTCCTGGGTACGTCAACTGCTATAGACAATACGTCAGTTAGTCTAACGTGAATACTCTTGTTCGCCTAGTGAATGCCCCACCTCCCTCAAGAAGTCTGTGATCTTCCCCCAGTGCATGATGAGAATCAGCACCAACCTACACGCCAGCTCTGCTGGGGATTTCTGCCTATAGGTATCCCCCCCCCCCCCAGTGTGGTACCGCCACAGCAGGGAAAAGCTCTAATACGCCGTCCAGACTCCCGACATGCGTGGTAGTGTAATGCATGTAAGGGTCGGGAATCCGGTCGAACACCAAACCTTCGGCATCGCTGAGCCGCAAAAAGATCGTGGCAGATGTGCAACCTTTCAGCAAATTGCTACAGGTTTTCGTTCTGGGCCGTCAACAAGTGTCAGCGTGCGAATCATTCAACGAGACCTTATCGTTATGGGGATTAGGAGCCGAAAGTCCACTCGTGAACCCTGCTGACAGCACGACATTGGACTATTGATGACTAGAAACACGCTGCCTGGACTGACAAGTCTCGTTTCACATTGTTTCAAGCGGATGGACGTCTACGAGTTCGGAGACCTCATGAATCCACGGTCGCTGCACGTCATCAAGGGACTGTTCAAGCTGGTGGATGTCGTGTGATGGTAGTGCAGTTGAGTGATGGGTGTGCAGTGAGTGATATGGGACCCCTGATACGTCTAGACACGTCTCTGAGAGGTGACAAGTACGAAAGCATCCAGTTTAATCACCAGCACCCACTCATGTCCATTATATATCGCGACGGATTTGGGCAAGTCCAGCAGACTAATGCGACAGCCCATACGTTCAGAATTGCAACAGAGTGGCTCCAGAAACACACTTCTGAATTTAAACACTTCCACTAGCCACCAAAATCCCAAAATATGTACAAAATTGAGCATATCTGGGATGCTTTGCAACGTGCTCTTCAGAAGAGATCTCCACCCCTTGGTACTCTTACGAGTTTATGGACAGCTCTGCAGGATACATGGTGTCAATTACCTCAAGCACTACTTCAGACATTAGTCCAGTTCATTCCACGTCGCCTTGTGACACTTCTGCGTGCTCGAGGGTAACTTACATACACGACATTAGGCAGGTGTACCAGGGTTGTTGGTTGGTTGCTTTTTTTTTTGTCTTTTTTTTTTTTTTGTCTTTGAAAAATTTGTCGGCTTGAGTAGTATGAAATATTTGTAAACGCTATAATGCGTTGTGAATATGTGCCATCGGTTTCTGGGAGAGGGGGAGTAAGACCCATGATTCCCTCCCTTTTCTTAACTGTACCACTGTCTTACTTGCTCGTATACCTCTTACTATGTGGTAGAGAGTATTGTAATGCTGCGGTGGTTTGTACGCAGAAAAACGTTTTGTGGAACCCTGATACCTAAAAAATAGATTATTCTTGCTCCTATGTGAAGTAAATAACTTCATCTAACACTTCGTGTTTTAAGAATCTACGTTTTGTAGCTCGTCTATATTGAAATATATTGTTTGGGGTAAAGCATCAGTTTGTTGGATTGTAGACATCGCTAGCATCTAAACTGCTCAGGCGACAAAGTATGGCCATCTACATGGCGGTCTAATTTGTTGCAATTAGTATTTTCGTATAATAACGCAAACGACTAGGAAACCTTGAAGGATGGCAATAAAACAAGTTATACTGCAATAAAGAATTGAAGCCGATTAGTACTCATACTAGTTGAGAATTCAAGTACATTTGACATTTAGCTGCTATTGCGCTAATTTGGAAACAAATTTATTCAAATTAATAAAGAAGATAGATAATCGTAACTTCTACCCCCAAATTAATTATTTCAAAACAAACAAGTGAATTTTCAATAGTTACTTTCATATAATTATATTTCTATTTTTATTTTCATTAGTATTTCAATTCCAAAAATTTGTAATGATCGGAGAATCTGTCCCTAAGGGTGGGAGAGGATGGAAAAGAGAGAGAGAGAGAGAGAAAGAAAGAGAGAGAGAGAAAGGGAGAGAGAGAGAAAGGGAGAGAGAGAAAGGGAGAGAGAAAGGGAGAGAGACAAAGGGAGAGAGAGAGAAAGGGAGAGAGAGAGAAAGGGAGAGAGAGAGAAAGGGAGAGAGAGAGAAAGGGAGAGAGAGAGAGAAAGGGAGAGAGAGAGAAAGGGAGAGAGAGAAAGGGAGAGAGAGAAAGGGAGAGAGAGAAAGGGAGAGAGAGAGAAAGGGAGAGAGAGAGAAAGGGAGAGAGAGAGAAAGGGAGAGAGAGAGAGAAAGGGAGAGAGAGAGAGAAAGGGAGAGAGAGAGAAAGGGAGAGAGAGAAAGGGAGAGAGAAAGGGAGAGAGAAAGGGAGAGAGAAAGGGAGAGAGAGAAAGGGAGAGAGAGAAAGGGAGAGAGAGAAAGGGAGAGAGAGAAAGGGAGAGAGAGAGAGAAAGAGAGAGAAAGAGGGAGAAAGGGAGAGAGAGAAAGGGAAAGAGAGAGAAAGGGAGAGAGAGAGAAAGGGAGAGAGAGATAAAGAGAGAGAGAAAGAGAGAAAGAGAGAGAGCGTGATCTCTGTACCTTTGTTTAAGGAACTTCCCCTCCATCCGCATGAAATTGACCGCAGGAAACCACGGAAACAAATGATAAAGCTTCCAGGTCCTAAAATTCTTATCCGATAAAAAATGTTCAGTCATGTTAGTGTGTAACTTGACAATTGTGAAACAAAGTTGATCCGAACAACATTTCGTTCAGCGGCTGTTTGAGTGCACGTTCAAGCAGCAAGCCCAAAACTCACCATATGTACGTAGCGGACTGAATACAACACCACTGAATACAATAAGTTTAATACGAAATTACAGATACTTACAGTAGACGACATTTTGTTACTCAAGTCTTGCTCTAAAAACAATAAAATCTTGACATAAAACAACTGCGCTTTTTAGGCGTTATAAGTTTGAATTATAAAATTCAGAACCACGTAATTTTATATTATAACTTTATATATTAAAAAGGTGTTCAATTAATTTGTAAATTTCAAACATAATATTTATTTTCCCTGATGTTTGAGGTCTCTAGATCTAAAGACCCTTCTAACAAATCATTAAAAACGGTCTTCCTCTATTTATCTCTCTAGTAATTCTCTTTTCCTTCCAACTGCCGGAATGAAAATAAACTAGCAATCCTTTAAACAGGTTTCTGACGGGGCATTTTCAGGTTCTTTTTGTGAACATCTTCACTCGTCTAGTTCAGTTTACCCCTCAAGGTTCATTCTTACTGATGTTTCACAGTTGTCTAACATGTTCTCGTTTCTGTTTGTGAACTCATTTATCATTCAGACGCACTTCCTTAATGAATCAATACGTCTCTGACTGTTTCACGTGTCATTCGAATTCTGTTTCTAATTCTCTTTCTTTTATTTGCATTCTTGATGCCATTTCCTCTCCAGAGAGTCGCGTGGTTGTCTCGCATTATTCAAATTTCCTTGTGTCAATTCAGAAAAAAGAATTAGCTTTCATAATTTCTGTATCGTCGAATATTAAATTCAACGCGAATGTGATGGGATCTCTTCCTGCATCGCCGATGGATGTCACCTCAGTCTGTTGGAGCAGCTTTTTGCTGTTTCTGGTTCAGCACTAGAGCTGAAACGATTTTTTCATCAAAGCGTCAAATTACAGATCAATACGGTTCACAACTTCACAAATAATCCCCATGAACATACACGTACTTTAAAAAAATAGAATTTTCAATTAAATGAGTAAAACTCATAATACTACGATGTTTTGTAATAAACTGCCTGATTTCTTTTAACGTGAATAGTTTCCAAAACGTTTTTCCACTAAGAACATAAATTGCAAAGTACATAAATGGTAAAACTCGCAAAACCGACAAATTTCAAACATAAATGATTGTCCTTCTTTTAGATCTTTGTTGTAATTTTGTTGTTATTTTGAATCACTTTTAGATACTCCTTTAAGCATGCAATAAAAGCAAAAATTTGGTACTGTTCGAAATAATAGTGGAAGTAAAATTGTATATTAGTAATGTCAATAAAAACCAAAATAAATTTTTAAACTACTGAATGACAATTTATTTTCCAAACTGTGAGGTGTTGAAGATTGAAGTATATTTTTTACCCTAAATTATGTCTGTTCCGCGTATCACATCATTAAAAAAATAAACAAATAATCATCAAAGAGTCAAGTGAGAATGATACAGACTTGCAATTATTCAAATATCAATGGTTACCAAACCACAATTATGAACTGGTCATATAAATTATCTTTAGTGCTTCGCGTATATAATTTCATCTAGCAATTTTTACATAGAAACGTTAACACAATCGCTGATATTTGGAAAACACGGCCCTTGGATTGCAGCCAAGAGGATGTATTTGATAAGGCAATCCAGCCAGTCTCCTGCCTTCCTGCCGTACGCACGCGTGCGGGGGGGCTTGCGTGGCCGGAGGATTCCAAGGCCGTGTGCGCCCTAATTGCTGCAGAGCACGAATCAAACCCTTACCGGCATCACTGTCACCAATGTCTCCATTACTGCACCGTCACCAGCACCGTCACTGTCACCGTCCTCGCCCCATCACCGTCTTCGTCACCGTCACCGTCACCCCACCGCCACCGCCTCCTCCTCCTCTACGTCTTCGCCAATGCGGCCTCCGTCACGGTCAGTTTTACTGTCGCCGTCTGCGCTATCAGTAACTAACGTCATCCTTATTTTGATAGTCATCGCCACCGCCTTCACCCCTCGTGAAACTCTGCCATTCCCATCACCGTCACCGCCACCGCGGTCGCGGTCACTGCCACGTCATCGCCACCGCCACCGTCATCGTCACCGCCACCGCTCTACGCCAACACCACCGCGTCTAGCCCCAGTCCGTCACGGCCATCTTTACTATCACTTCCCGAACACTGTCACTGTACTGTCACTGTCCTGTCACCGCTGCCACCCACACCATCCCTCCTATGTATCCACCGTCATTAGCACCGTTACCACCACACCATCCCTCCTATGTTTCCACCGTCATTAGCACCGTTACCACCACACCATCCCTCCTATGTCTCCACCGTCATTAGCACCGTCACCACCACATCACCCGAATCCACTGTCGCCGACAACGTCACTGCCTCCATCCCCCAGAGCGTCTCCGCCGTCACCTCCGCCACCGTCACCGTCACATCACAGTCACTGTTCCGTCACCGCCGCCACCGCCTCCATCCCCCCGCGTATCAACCACCGTTACTACCGACACCGTCACCTCTACTATCACCACTGCCACCGTCAATCCCACCGCCACCATTCCCAGTGCGTCCCCGGCATCGCCACCGTTACTTTCCCGTCACCGCCTCCGCATCCACCCCCCTGCTTCTTCTCCATCGCCACCTTCACTGCCGTCCGCGGCACCGCCGCCGCCAGCACCGCCGCCGCCGCCGCCGTCGCCGCCGCCGCCACCGCCGCCGCCGCCGCCGTCGCCGCCGCCGTCGCCGCCGTCGCCGCCGCCGCCGCCGCCGCCGCCGCCGTCGCCGCCGTCGCCGCCGTCGCCGCCGCCGTCGCCGCCGTCGCCGTCGCCGCCGTCGCCGTCGCCGCCGTCGCCGCCGTCGCCGCCGTCGTCGCCGCCGCCGCCGTCGCCGCCGCCGCCGCCGCCGCCGCCGCCGCCGTCGCCGCCGCCGCCGCCGCCGCCGTCGCCGCCGCCTTTGCCGCGGAACCGCTAGCTGACACAGCCGCGGGCCGGGCGCGGTGGTATTTCCAGGATTCCGGCAAATGATACGTATTGCGGTCTCTTCCGGATGCGCCGGGACGGGGGACGGGCGGAGGGTGGCGGGAGGTCGCAGGGCAGCGGGACCCATTGTACGTCGGCGTCGTCACTGGCCTCGCCCGCCCTTCCGCTCCACGCCCCCCCCCACACACACACACACCAGCCTCAGCCCGGAGCTCGCCCCTCGGTCGCTGTGCGATGGTCGACGCCCGAACTGTTACGTCTCGCTTTTTTAACCTCCTTTCGCACACCATATGCAACTGCTTACTTCCTTCCTGCCCTTCCCGATGGACTCGGTTAATGTGTTGTGAACCTGACCCGGAAGAGTCAGCTACGAATGAATTCAGCTCGACACCGAGGGGGGGCGGGAGAAGACTGAGAAGGTAGGTAGTACATCTTTCTCGTTCCAGGCCGTTACGACTCGGTTCGAGTCTGATAACCGCCTTCTCGCAGCTCGACTGGAGTCTTTCTATATCACGAGAGATGAACCATTGATAGTAGGAGAGCAGCGTAGGGTTTTATTCTTAGCGATCAATTAATAGTTTAATCTTTAAATTAATCATTAATTTTTATTTTCATTCTTTTTGTAATATGTTTAATTTGCATGTTCTAGCAAAATGTCATATGTTGAGAAGAATGTTTAATAAAAGAAGGGGCTCAGAAATGTAGTCGGCTCCATCCACAAGGAGATCGAGCAGAGCGATAGGTCTATGTTCATCTCCGTCGATTTATTGGAAATGTACCTTGGATTACGTGTTATTATTTAGTATTTGGTAAATTGATTTGGATTTTCTCTTCACATATAACGTTTAACTCTATGAAAAGTCATCAGAGATTGGCTACTCTGTATGTTTTTTAGTCCAATCAATGTCATTAAAAATATGAATTTTATTTTTAACATATACGAAGTGTTTTGTTGCTTTTCTAGAATTTTTCTTGTAACAATTGTATTATATTTTGCTTAATATTACTCTCCGGATTCGATCATATCATGGTGTTACTCCCCTCTTCTATACCAACACACAAAAATTTCAATTTTCTCAACGTAGTTCATAATTGGATTTCTTTAGTTCTACAATAAGCTTGATTAAAACCTCATGTTTTGATAGTTTTTAAGTTTGCATGGACTACTACTTGTATTATTTTATTGTCTTTTTAAATATTCATGATTCCATCTTATAAGATATGCATTTGAATGATTAATGAGGATAAGTTTACAGCGAAAAAGTTGACGACATCCATTGCATTAAATGCAAGGGAAAATAAATAGATTTTTTACAAGTACCTATTCTGACATTCCAAATTTCCTGTTCAAACGTGTTTCTTCTGAACAATAGTATTTCGTGGCTTTCTCAAGACCACGTCACGTTTATAAGTGATATATTTCACACCCACCTCTACGACACCTTCCATTAAGTACAAGTATCACGTCACTGAGCATTTTTCCTCGTACATTTCATATTGTATTCCGTGTTCTGTAATTGCTGACTGATTCTAACAAGGACTAATTCGACTGCCGAATCTAAAAAGGAATGAACTTCTGAATGTAAGTAATTTGTTTCAGATAGTGACATAAAAATAAGAAATTGTGAATGATAAGAATATTAGAATCATAAAATGAAATTAAAAGTTGAATTCCTCATTATTCCACCTCATATTATTTCATAATATTAATGCCCGTTCATCATTAATGATTGTTTACAATAATCTAGTAATAATGAAAGCTATTTGTTGTGAACTTTATATAAAATTAGGAAATAAGTTGTGCATTTGGCGTTTCGCATTTCAATTAAATTGAACCATCTTAGTTCTTACAGTTAAGTTAAAGTTTAAGAGATAGTAAAGATATTTCATTAATCCATACATTTCATTTTTAATGACTTCTCAACACACATTCTGGTAGAAAATACTTAATTTTAATGACAGTTCGAATAAATTACTCGTTCTACTCACAATACTCGGAGATCCAAAGTAGAACCCATCTCAAAAAATTAAAAACAAAAAACAAGAAAATACAAAAAAACATCAAAGCGCGTGCCAAGCTCGAACATCTTTCCCAGTTGCAAGTGAAAGGAGTCAAACAACTAGCATTCGCTTAGAATTCCCAAATGAGTCTCATTTAGTATGCCCGTGCTCATTCCGACCCGTCCGATGACCATCAATTGGGATCATGTTTTTCCACTTCCCTCCGAGGCCCTGGCAAACGTGCGGTACTCACCTGCTGTCCGACGACGGCTTCCCGATCTCTCTAGTTATGCGGCGTCCTCTCATATTAACCTCCTTTATGAGCGCCCATTCGATGTAGGAGGCGACTGACTCCCTCCACCCATATTCATTCGGACTTCCAGAAATACCAGCTGTTTGACCAGCTAAACTGACCACTGTTTTACATCACTTTCTTCTAACATATGCTATTCCTCACCTGTCTACCTGGTATCCGGCTTCCAGGACATCTTTTCTCAATTTACTCGGCTCATTGGCTTATCGGCAATAAGGAAGTGTGATCATGACGAATTAAGATCGTTCGTCCTGTTCACGACTTCTTTATTTAACATGGGCATGCAAATCTATAATTTTATCCTGATTGTGTTGGTAATCGCAATTTTATCGCAGGGTTAAGAAATTGAAATAGTGATGCTATCAAAAATTTTCTAAAACCTGTGAAGGGTATTGAATGAGTTGCGTGTGAAATTAATTTTAATTACAAATGAATTTTCATTTGGATTTCATTGTTTCGAAATAAAAATATGTAAGTTTTGTAAATTGCGACTGTTGTTAATTCAAAACTATTATTTACTGGTATCACCTTTTTTTACTGATCGAGAAAATACTTCAGTAAAATACTGTTGTATTGTTAGAAAGATTTTTTGAACACAAATCTTTACACAAATGTTCAACACAAATTTGGATTTATCTAAAGTCTGCTATTTCATACTTACTTTCACTACCCAAATGGTTTTTTGTTATCCATTCAACTTATTCTCTTATGGTGTGTAGTTACTGATTGCAAGTCTAAAACTAAATCTTCCTAGTCCGAAATACATGAAGATCCAATACCGATCGTTGCAGAATTTCCACACCTGCTAAGTAGTTAGTAAGATGATATCACAACGTGCATGAGAATTTTTGAAATCGGCTGCTCAGATTAGTCAACCTGATTTCCTTCCCAAGCGACTTAACAACGGACCATGAACCGCGCCGGATCTTCCCTTCCACATCCTGCCGCGACTCCCAACCTAAAGACAGCGCCACACAGGCGGCATTCGGCGAATCACGAGCAACCGCTTTGCAAATTCCAAGTAGTGTGGAGGGGTTGCTTGCGATTCGCCGTGTGCCTAACATTCGGTATTCGCCCTCCCCACCGCATGTCGGTCTTTCGGACACACCAAAGCAGCGAACATTCGACGACCACATCAGCAGTTCCGGATTGGGCGAGAAGTGGCTGGCTGCTCGGCGAATGCCGAATGTGTGGAGCCGCCTTAAGGTCTAGGCGATGAGCAGATCTCTCATCGCTGTACGGTCCGTCTCCTTTGACGCAGAAGGATTCCTTCAATACAGCGGGATTTTGAACGTCAGTCAAGAATGCCACCAGGGCTGTGGCGCTACCGAAGAGAGAGATCCGTGCATCGGGGACCCTCCAAAGATGTTAATTACAAGAAATATCAATAATTAAATGATGGTGAATACGTATCCTGTGAACCAATGAGAGTGAGAAGAAATGAGAACCTGTGGGAATGAATCGCTCATATATTTTCTCAGATTCAAAATGCTGAGACCTGCTTCAAACTGCAATACCAACGGCGGTGCATGGCGGTGGCGCCGCCGAAGAGAGAGACCCGTCCTTCGGGGACCTTCTCAGCGAGGCCCCGCGCCTGTCCTTTGTGCGGTGTCGCTGTCGTGTGCCAGATCCCGGCGCGGAGCGGCGCGGCGCGGCCCCGGGGCTAGAAGCGTCCCCGAAGCCGCAATTGCGCCCGCCCGGGCCAACGATTCGGGGGCCACTGCCCCAAAGCAAACAGCGAGGCGACCGCAACCGCCACGTCGCGTGCCGCCCCGGCATCTGTTGCCGCCGCGCCGCCTCCTGCCCCTGGTTCTCCGCCTCCTCCACGTCTCCTGCTCTGCCACGCCGTGCTCCCCATTCTCTCCCTCCTGATCCTCCTCTCCCTCCTCATCCTCCTCTCCCTCCTCATCCTCCTCTCCCTCCTGATCCTCCTCTCCCTCCTGATCCTCCTCTCCCTCCTGATCCTCCTCTCCCTCCTGATCCTCCTCTCCCTCCTGATCCTCCTCTCCCTCCTGATCCTCCTCTCCCTCCTGATCCTCCTCTCCCTCCTGATCCTCCTCTCCCTCCTGATCCTCCTCTCCCTCCTGATCCTCCTCTCCCTCCTGATCCTCCTCTCCCTCCTGATCCTCCTCTCCCTCCTGATCCTCCTCTCCCTCCTGATCCACCTCTTCCTCCTGATCCTCCTCTTCCTTCTGATCCTCCTCTTCCTCCCGATCCTCCTCCTCTTCCTCCTGACCCTCCTCCTCTTCCTCCTGATCCTCCTCCTCTTCCTCCTCCTCCTCTTCCTCCTCCTCCTCTTCCTCCTCATGCATCCATATTCGCCTCCTGTGCCTCCTCTCCGCCTCCTTCACGTTCCCCTGCTCTTCCATGTCCTGCTCCTCCTGTAGCCCGCTTCGCCTCCAGTTTCTCCTCCTCCACATTCTCCTCCACCTCCACTGTGTGTTCCTCCTATCTCCCACCTTCCACCCCTATATGACCTCCCCATTCTCCTCTCCCATGTTTCCTCCGTCTCCTGTTCCTTCTCTACCTCCCGTTCCTCCTATTATTCGTCCTTCACCTCCCTCCTTCACCTCCACAACCTCCTCTTCCCGTTCCATGATTTTCTCTTCCTCGTGGCATTGCTTACTCCTTCTGCAAGACTTCTTCCTGTTCCTCAATGTCTTCCTCATTCGCCTTTTACTTTTTCCTTCTCCTTTCCTGCTCCTCCTTCTCCTCCATCCCTTTCTCTTCATTTTCCTTCACTTTCACGTCTTCCTACTTGTATGTCTCCCTCCGTCGTTTCTTCCTCTTACTACCCTTCTTCCTTTTTATATTGTATCTGTTCTCCTCCATTTCCTGGTCCCTCTCAGAGCAATATTCCCATCTTATGGCAATGTTGGTACTACACTATTGCATCTCGTGTCAATCGCAGTACTACTGACGTAGTTAGAAGATCATGGAGGATAAACCTATTAATTGCTGGACTGACTTTTTCCGGGCACGTCAACTGCGATATGGTCATTAATCTCCTTAGAGTGCTGAATGTTTTATCGCAGAGGTGGCTGTGTTGTTCTCCCGCTGGATGGTGTGATCCAGCGTCGACCTACACATGGCGTTTTCCCATTTCAGGCATCTCCCACCAGCGGGGCAACGCCCCAGTCGGTACAAGCTCTAAGCTCCCGACGGGTCTCCTGTCATATAATGTAGTGTAATGAATTAAATTTATTAATTGAATAAATAGAATAATAGACTAGAAATTTAATAAATTAATGCGGGATAAAGACTAGGTGTCAGGGACTCGAAAATTCTCAAATTCCATATATCTGTTGAATAGTGAATCATAAAGCGTTTTCTAATCATCATCTTTAGCAACCTTCAATAATTCGAAGATTGAATAATTTCATTCCATTTTAATTTTCTTTAATGTATTTGCTTTTATGCAAGTGAACAATATTATACAATTTATTACACACAGCTTACACTTTCGGGTGATTGCTGTTATGATCGTATTTTCTTCATAACTTCTCATCAATTCTCATATCGTTTTCTTTATGTGTACAATCTTTATTTCATTTTAGGCACGATGAATCGGATCAAAACTTGCAAAGAGCTATTCAATATCCTTGTAGTGCTATTCAACGAAAATGCTATTCTAATATCTCTTTATGGATATCTTTCTGTATTTGGAACTCCAACATGCTATTCTAATATCTCCTTCTGGATATCTTTCTATATCTGGATCTCTTTCAAAGAAAAAAGGCGCTCTCATGACATGTAGCTATTCTTGTAAGTGAATTTCATCATTCAGGAACATTTCCGTAAACGCTAACGTAGAAGTATGCGAAAAATATCCAAACTAATGTAGCTAACATGGCACTCACGCATTTAAACTCCATCTGAAGCTTCGTATCACCAAGAGCTCAGAGATGGGGCAGCGTTGCATGTGCGAACGCGTTCGTGTTCAGTACCAACTGCCGCTGGGACACGCCTTCGTTTACACGTTCGAAAGCGACGAAAAAGTTAATTCCCGAGCACTTAGGCGCACGCGCCTAATGAGCAATTCGTTTGGAAAGTGCCCCTGCGCCTTCACTTGTCGCTCTGCCTCCGCCCCAGATGCCATCGCCGCCGCCGCCGCCGCCGCCGCCGCCGCCGCGCGCGTGACAGAGTAGGAGACATGTGCGCCCGGACGCGCGCGCGTGCGACTTCGGGTCGCTTCTTTTCCTGCCCCGCCCCGCCCCGCCCCATCCCATGTCGCTCCGCCCCACCCAGCCTGATCGCAACCCACCGCGCTACACCTGTTGCATACGCTACCCCTCGTACCGCCCCGCCCTGGCCCACCCTGCTTTCCCAGCCGCTCCACACCACTCACGTCGTCCCATCGCACTCTGCCTCAATTACATCCCACCGCACAGCACTCCACTCTGCATCACATCATGTCTCTACGTGCTACCCGCCCCGCCACTCTCCCTGACGTTCGCCTGTGTGTTTTATTTTGCCCTGCCACGCCCGTATCTCGTCTGCTCTGTGTTCCTGGCAAACTTCCCTATCTACTTGCCCTCTCCTGTTTGACTGATTGGCTTTCTGTGTGCCCTGTCAGTTCCTCTGCCTCCCCTGTCAGTCTACCTGCTAGTCCAGTCGGTCTGTCTGCCTGTCTTGTCAGTGTGTCTGTCTGCCCCGTCTGTCTACCTACCTGCCCTTCTCTGTCTGCCCTGTCACTCTGCCTGCCTGACCTGTCTCTGCCTGTCTGCCAGCACTTTCTCTGCCTGTCTGTCGGCCCTGTCTCTCTGTCTGCCTACCTACCCTGGCTGCCTGCCGTGGCTGCCTACTTGCCCCGTCTACCTGTTTTCCGCTCACGACTGCCTTGCTTCCCCACCTGGCAGGCACGCCCTGCCTGCTTGCCGTACCTTGCCCTAGCAGGCCGTACCTGATATGCTTTACTACGTCTGCCAGTCGCTCCGTCATAATCTGCCCTATTTTGTCCTATCCTGCCGACAACTACTTTCTCCTATCCCTACTGCCCACTTACCTGCCTGTCCTGATTAACGGCCCTGTCTGAACAAGCTTGCCCACCTTGCCATGCTTGATCTACCTCCCTGCCTGCCTTCCTCATCTCTTTCGTGTCCTCTTCCGCCCTACCCTATCCTTCCCTTTCTTGTCCTGCCTCTCCTGCCTATTTGTCTGCTCTACCCTTCCCTAGCCTGTCATGTCCTACCGTGCATAACTGTCTAATTGCCTGCCGTACTCCCCTATCCTGCCTGCCTTACTCTATCCCCTACCCTGCCTGCTCAGCCCTGCCCTGCCCTACTCTATCCTACCCTGCCTGCTCAGCCCTGCCCTGCCCTACCCTATCCTGATGTCCCTGCGTGATGTCCTATCGTGATGTCCTGCGGTGCATACTTGTCTAACTGCCTATTCTACTACACTGCCTGCTCTGCCCTGCCCTACCCTACCCTATCCTATCCTGCCCTGTTCTGTCATGTGATGTCCTGCGGTACATACTTGTCTAACGGCCTATTCTACTCTACCCTACCCTACTCTGCCTGCCACTCTCTGACAAACCACATCCCGTCCTTGTCGCCGGGCCATGCCTCACTTTAGCCACCAGCCTCTGCCCTAACCCCATTTCCACCCGCCCCAATTCACCGCGACCCCACCCGCCCCGCACCTGCCTGACCCGCGCCTTCAGTCCTCGCTCCGCTCCCTCACCGCATCCCCTCTGTGGGCCCCACCCACCCGACCCAGCTCGGTCGACTTGCGCGCGCCGCGCTGTCCGTCGCCCCCGCTTCGCCCCGCTTCGCCCCGCTTCGCCCCGCTTCGCCTCGCAGCAGCCGGCTGCGCAGCGGCGACCCAGCTACGGCGCATCCGGCATCCGGGCAATGCCGCTGGCTTGTCAACGCTTGAGGTCTCGGCTCGTGTCCTCTCCTGTTTTACGCCATTCTTACCTCGCCATTTGAAATCAATTGAGGCGAAAACACCTCGCCGCTAAGCGCGGATACTTCACAGGAAGCAGGAGTACTCGCAGAATAAATTAGAGATGCTAATCGAAGTCGATGTTTTGAAAACATCGACGTGTCTATAAAAAAATATCGATTTTTAAACATCTCTGTATTGAACCGATGTTTTTTAAACATCTCTGTATTGAACATTGATGTTTTGTGCTCGACGTTTTTACTTTTTTATGTTTTGTTCGTGGGTGAGAATTCCAATAATCTCAATTGTGTCCAAGTTAAAATAGGGGGAAAAAAACTGATGATACCACTGCCTGTGTCCGAACCACACGAGTGCGGTTTCCTTTATGTAGGAGACACATCTCTCGGTGAAAATAATCCTCATGCCCTAGTATTTACTTTGTATTTCGCACATGGGGGGGGGGGGGTGTTTTGACTTTGCTTTCAGTTCAATTTTAATTATAAATGAATATACACGAGCTACTGTGAAATTAAATTTGGTTGTTCACAAATTTAATGTCAGAGGTTACTGAGCAAACTTTCAATCATTGATGTTTAAAAACATCGATATTTTATGGTCCGGATGTACTATTAACATAGATGTGTGACAACAATGTTCGGTTGGCGATGTCGCATTACTAGAATAAATAGGTGTCCGAAAGATGGAAATAAAGGGAAAATTAAGATATGTTTCTTTTATATAGCTTTCATGTTTTAAATTACTTTACTTCGAAAGAAAACTATCTCAATATTCCATAATTTAAATTCAGGATTTTGACATGTTAGCTGTAAATGTAATTATTTTTTGCTTGTAGGATTTTTAGGATTCTGAATGAAAACTGTCTTCCAGTTGTGATCCCGTTTTAAACCTGCGTTCCTAGTTTCTTTGTCAGATTCACTTTTAAAATTCGTCGGGAATGCTGTTTTTTTGTGAAGGATTTAACTGAAGATTTACAATAATAATTTCCTGCAAAGATAGAAATGCCTTAGTAGTCCTCTTTCTATTTGTTCTTCACAACTTCATTTCTATGTTTGAAAAGAAAAAAAAATAGATTTAAAACTTCACGTACTTGCTTAAAAGATTAATGAAATAAAAAAAAAACGTTGTTAAATCTTCAGTTGCCTAATACATTTTAAAACTGCCGAAAAAGCGAAAGAATAGCGACTCCAATCAAAGCATTCCACTCTGGTACACAAATAAGCAACATGAAACTTGGAGTGTCTCTATCAGAAAGTACTATCAATTGTATTGCAGGTCGTATTACGAAGGGTGCCTTGCATTCTCTTGCCAGTGTATCCGGTTTCTCTATTGTCTTCTAAGTGAGATTTCTTAGGTGAAGTGGAGTGTCATTATTGTATTTTCAAGTCAGAACAAAACGCTTCGAGAGCGACATTGATTGCCATATTGCCCTCCACTCTTAACTGTATTTTGCCATTTGACCAATGAAACCTCCCCTTGTCGGTAAATGTAGTAAAAATACCGACAAAAGAACAAAACAACTCAGAAATATTGTGGAGAAACGCCTGTAAAAATATATAAAGTAATGCATTACATTAGTTAATAAAATATTTAAATTAAATATTCTTCTAATGTAAATACATATATCTCACAATATATTCTTCAATATGCTTCTTCTTTTCCCATAAAACTATTTATATTGCCGATTAAGTAAACGTAGAAGTGTAGAAGTGTATTTCAGCTCCTCCTAAGATGATGTGAATTACAAGAAATATCAATAATTAAATGATGGTGAATACGTATCCCGTGAGCCAATGACAGTGCGAACAAATGGTAACCTGTGGGAATGAACCGCTCATCCATTTTCCCGGCTTTAAACTGCTGAGACCTCCTTCAAACTACAAAACCGACGGCGAAAGTCTGAACACACGGCCACGCGCCACCCCTTTCTAAAATTCCGTATCTGATGTAAAAGAAGATCAGCATCTGCGGAGGAGAAGAGAGGAACAACCTAAGGCGACGACCTCATCAAATTACCGCCGTCGCCCCTCGATCGTCTCCGGTGTCGCTCCCCCTCCCCCTCCCCCTCCCCCCTCCCCCCCTCCCCCTCCCCATCCCTGCGCACGTGCCACACACCGGCCTCCCCGGCGGCCTCGTTGACTCCTGTGTTGGAGGCGATGGGTATCGAAGGAAGAGCCCCTGCCGCCGCCACCGTCTCTGCCCCCGCCTCCGCCCGTGACGCGTCTCGTGTGACTTGGCAGCTGCAGGGCGCCGGCATAAACGATGGCAGGGGCGGGGGCAGTAGAGACGGAGAATGCAGCGGAGGCAGAGGAGGCGGGACAGGCTTCGGTAGGGATGGAGGGAAGAGGTGGAGACTGAGTCAGAGGCGTTGGCAGCGGTGACGGTGCAGGCAGTGGCAGGGGCAGAGGGGGCCACAGTTGGTGGTGGGAGTGGAGGAGTCGGAGTCGGAAGCAGGAGTCGGAATCAGAATCGGAGTCGGAGTGGGAGGGGAAGTCGGAGATGAAGTCGGAGACGAAAATGGAGACGAAGACGGAGACGAAGACGGAGACGAAGTCGGAGACGAAGACGGAGACGAAGACGGAGTCAGAGTTGGAGAAGGAGTCGGAGGTGGAGACGGAGTTGGAGAATGAGTCGGAGTGGGAGATGGAGTGGGAGATGGAGTGGGAGAGGGAGACGGAGGTGGAGGCGGAGGAGCAAGCGCAGGAAACACAGTCGACGGCAGTGTCGGAGACTGAGGCGGGGGCACCGGCAATAGCAGGGACGTATGCAGGCAGGCAACGGGGCAGGCAGGCGGCGGCTCAGCCACTGGCAGCAATGGAGCAGGCGGAGGCGGAGGAGGATGCAGCACAGGTGGTGCAAGCCGGTGGCAGTCGGAGGCAGCGGAGAGGGAGTAGTCAGCGGTGGAGGCGAGCCAGGCTCTTGCAGAGGCGGATGCAGGAGATGTGGAATGATGACACGAGGAGGCAGCGGAGACGGTGACAATGGTGGTGGCGGTGGTGGCGGCGGCGACACTGTGAAATAAAGTGAGGAAAGTGGCGAAATATTAGACATTAGAAGGAGCAAGGAAGGATTGGCGAAGGAAGCGAAGGAAGGATTGGCGAAGGGCGGCAGTATAGACAGCGGACTAAATAGTGATGCAGTGGTGATTACACCGGCGTTAGTGGCGGTGGCATGTGTGATGGCGGTGAAGAAGACAGAAGTGGAAGCATAGGCGGAAATGGTGGAGGCGAAAGCAGAAGCAAGGGCGATGGCGGTGGCGGGAGTGGCGGAAAGGGCAGCGGAGGTAGTCGTGTTAGTGCTGATTGCTGCAGCTTGCTCTGTTATGCAGCTTGAGAGGGGTTGGGGCGGCGGCGGCGAAGTAGCACTGGAGGGCGGGGGCGGTGGCGGGGGCGGTGGCGGCGGCGGTGGCGGCGGTGATGGCGGTGATGACGGTGGTGGCGGTGGTGGCGGCGGTGGCGGTTGCGGTGGCGGTGCCGGCGGTGGTGGAGGGGGTGGCGGTGGTGGTGGCAATGGCCCATGCGGTGGCCGAGGCGGTGGTGGGGCGGTGGGCGAGGCGGTGGTGGTGTTGGTGGCCGTGGTGGCGCGGTGGCGCGGTGACGGTGGCGGTGGCGATGGCGATAGCGGCGGCGATGGCGGTGGTGGCGGTGCTGGCGGTGCTGGCGGTGCTGGCGGTGGTGGCGGTGGCGATGGCGGCGGTGGCGGTGGTGGTGGCGGCGGTGGTGGCGGCGGTGGTGGCGGCGGTGGTGGCGGCGGTGGTGGCGGTGGCGGTGGCGGTGGCGGTGGCGGTGGCGGTGGCGGCGGCGAAGAGTCCAAGCGGAGCGCAAGGTGGCGGTGAGCGCGTCCCTCATATTCCATCGATAATGGGCGCGTGCTCAGGCAGGCCGCTTTCTCTCGCAAATTGATTACTCCAGAGGCGGATCAAACGGGCCATCAAAAAGCGGAACCGGCAAGCGAACAACCCTCGGAGTACCCGTTCGCCTTTGCACGCTTTAATATTATTACCTTATTAATTACCAATGCGCGAAGATATTGTACCAAACTATGCAAACTTCGATGCTCTAAGAGGATTCTCTGGTTTTGATAGAAACCAGGAACTAGAAAAAATCCTACAAAAGATTGTTCAGTTTTGATTGGGTTAAAATATTTCACTTGTTGCATTGTTATAAGAGAATATTTTATTTGTGTTTTTTTAGCAGTGTTCTCGTTTCTTTTTGGAAAACACTTTTGTGTGGTTTTGTTTATTAGCATTGTTTGCAACTGTAGACCATTAACAGTGTGAAAACTCTTATTCAGATCATAAGATCATCTTATGTCACATAGAGTTTTTACGGTTTTTTGACTGAATAAATTTAAATCTAAATCTAAGTTCAGCAATTAATTTTATTTTATAAAAATCCATCAAAGTTATTCCCTTTATTTACTATTTCTATAATGAATTATCAAAATTCACCATTTCCTGAAGAATCATTCTCTTCCTGAAAATGTTAGATTTCGTGACAAATTATATGCAATGAAAATGTAGTTATATGAAGATGTTGCAATGCCCACAAATTATCGGAAACGTATGCACGTTTATTTTTCCTATACCAATCAGATTATGTATATAAACAAGAGAATTCTTCGATCACTAACGTAATGAAAATATTTGTTTGCCGATCGTTACAACGTTATCTCGTACTCACCGAAGGAACTATCTGAACGTATTACAATATTTTTTCTGAATCATAGCGGATTACACGTAATATTTCTTCTGTGTTCAAAGCCAGTGACTTACCCATCAAGGATGCGATAGAGTCAAATTGCAAAAATTTCGCAGACATGCGAGTGTTAGAATTTCTCCGTTAGAATTCTAGTGTTTCTCTGGATTTGAAGTTTAGAGAATTCGAACACCCAAGGTGTTGTTCCTATGTAGCAATTGATATCTGGAAAACAGTCCTTTACTGCCGTAACTTACAGCTTGTTAGGTTCATAGTTCTCTTCTGGAATGAATTGTTTTCCGCTGTAAAACTGTAACTAATGCCAGAAACATTTATGATAATGAGGTCTCCACCGTACATCGGATGCGTGATGCTGAGGCGACGACATCCGGCTAGTGACCCTCCCCCATCCCCCCACTTGCCTTCGGGCCTTGTGACAGTGGGCTCTCTTTCGCACGCGCTCCTTGTTAACTTACACCTGACAGCCAATACGTGTAATCCCAAAACAAACCTGCTTTAAGATGGATCGTCGATCCTTGTCAGAACCGGGGAAAAAAGTTTTGAAGATGGTGACCTGTAAGTTGCATACTCTCTTGGTATTAGACGCTAAGAATTTTATCAGAAAGAATACTACCAACCGGGAAATGTTAATAATTCTAAATTTATCGTCAGCCTACATTAACTTTATACACAACAGATAGTGTACATTAGTATGACTGAATTTGTTTCACTTACTTTTTTATCTAATTCTGCTTTAATCCTTTCAGAAATATTTCGAAAGGAGAAATTTTTAAGAGTTAAATAATGGTTAAATTGAAAAAATTTCAGAATTTCTCTTGATCCTCTGACAAGTGATGGTAAATGAACAGTAATCAAATCATTTAACAGACAAACTACTCGGTCTATCAGTTTTTCTTTTCTTTATGTCCAACCAGTATATCTGTGGAAATCGGCCAGTTGAAAGGTATCGATTTCGTGTTATTGAGATTAAATTATTCGGAACTAGCTATTAGCACGCAACTCAAGACAAATTACAAAATATTTTAGAATCTGAAATAGAAAATATGATATTTATGGAATGATTGCCTTTCTACATTCAATATTCGGAACCGATAACATAGGATTCCACCCTCTGTAATCTTGGGACTCGAATTGGAGAAAAAAAATTAGGATTCGATTTCCGTTTATTTTAAGATTAGTATTTAAGGAATGTTAGGATTCGCCCGCTCTCGTTTTTGGATCCGATTTGAAAACATAGGATTCGAATGTAAAAGTTTGAGTTTACGATTACAGAACACGTACGAGTCCTAACACTTCCTTAAGGATTTGAATTGAAGAAAAATTAAGACTATTTCCTCTAATTTTGAGGTTACGATCCCGAAAAACAGAAGAATCGCCCTCGTTCGATATTAGAATTCGAGTTGGAGAAAATTTAGAAGTGAAACCCATCTAATTATGATGAGAAATTCGAGAGAATGTAAATTTTGTTCAAGATTTTCCTTTTCGGATTCAAATTGGAGAAAATTTCGTATCTATCTCAGCTCTGATTCCATGGCGCGTGTAAATCGTAAATTTCATTTCCGCCCGTAAAATTTTCGGATTCGCCCCAAGGCGGCTCTACATATCAGTACCTATTCGGCAAGTATCAAGCAACTCTTCGCCGAATCCCGAGTAGTGTGGAAGGGTTGCTAGCTATTTGCGACCGCGTTACCCACCACGAGCAGTCGTTCGATAATCGGCGAAACGTTTGGAGCCGCCTTCAGATGTAGTTGTATGTGATAATGGCAAAGGGCGAGCGTGTAGTTCGTAAATTTCATTCCCGCACTCCTTTCCGTATTCAGATCGGAGAAAATTTCATATTGGCTTGAGCTGTGCGCTTCCGTGGTGAAGCGCGGGCGTGCAAATTGTAAATTTCATGGCCACTTTCCTTTTCGCATTCGAATCGGGGATGAGACACGTCTCTATCGTTGTGGCTCACATTTCGGCCAACATGTTGTGACCTTCCTCAGAGCCGACTGCTGATGCAGCGGTACGTTCTGCGGAAGGCTACCACATGTCGGCCGAAAGCAAGGTAGAGACGCGGCTCGTCCCGGACAGCCTACAAAATATAGAGCTCAGAGGGTCCGTGGCGAAGGGCGGTCGTAAATTTCGTTCCCACATTCCTTTGCGTACTCGATCGGAAATAATTTCATTTTGGCTTGAATTCCATGCTTCCGTGGCAAAACGCGGGCGTGCAATTTGTAGATTCCGTTCCCACTTTCCTTTTCGAATCTGGGATGAGCCGCGTGTCTCTCACATATGAGGCAAGTTGTGGCCTTCCTCAGAGCGTACTGCTGATGCAGCAGTACACTGTGGGGGAGGCTACCACACGGCAGCTCGTCCCGCGCAGCCTAGCCCTGGGTCCGGGAGCGGTGCGGGCGCGGGCCGGCAATCGGGCCGTCGTCATCTCCGGCGCGCGCGACGCGGCGGGGCGGGCGCAACTGGCGCGGCTGGGCGCGTGCGGGCGTCATCTGCGTCGGGGCGCCTCGCGCACGGGCGCGCCGCGATTGGCCCGGCGCCGGCCGGCGGCGCGGCGGGCCCCCTCCGCCGGGGCGGCGGGCGGGCCAATGGGCGCGCCCGCGCGCGCTGGCTCCGCACGCGCCGGCGCGGGCCGGGCCGGGCCGGGCCGGGCGGCGGGCGTCAGGCGCAGAGGCGGCCGGGAGCTGGCAGCGACCGCCCGCGATCCCACCGCGCCACCGGAGGGAGAGTGCGAGAGAGAGGGAGAGGGAGCGTGTGAGAGGTGATCGCGGCAGCACGTGATTGCCTGCGAGGGAGCCCCTGCGAGCACGCGCGCGGGCGGGCGAGCGAGCGAGCGCCCGTCGGATTTGAGCGCCGCCGGCGGCCGCGCGCCGCACAGACGCCCCCGGACCGCCGCCGCGTGCGGGCTGTCTCTCCACCGCTCCCCGATCCGCCGCCGCGCCGCGCCGCGCAGCGCCGCTCCGCATGTACGCCCTGCCGCCCGACCAGCTGCTCACGCTGTTGCGCCCCGGCCCGGACCAGCGCCCAGGTGAGTGCCCACGCCCGGCGACCGACGCCCAGCCTCCGCGACGTGCGACTTGCCGACGAGTGTGATGTCAAGTGATTTGGGGGACTCTTGGTGGATGTGCACGTTCCCGGTTTTTGGTTTTCACGGATTTTTGAGCGCCAGTGCAATTTCCGGTACATCCTTTCAGGGATTTCCCGGTTTGGGGTTCAGCAGATATGATTGCAAGTTCAACGGATATCTCGATTTTGATCCAACGGATATCTCGATTTTGATCCAATGGGTATCTCGATTATACCTCAATGGATGTTTCGATTTTCGTTCAATGGATTTTTGGTACAAAGGATTTTTGGTTTCTAGTGCAACGAATTTCTGAATTTTCATTCTATGGATTTCCCGATTTGGGATTGAACATATTTCCCGATTTGGTTTTCCAGAGATTTCCCGATTTGCAATTCAACAGATGTCCCGATTTTGGGACCAACGGATTTCCTGATTTGGGGTTCAAAGGATTTCACGATTTGAGGATCGGCGGATTTTCCGATTTTCTTTCAACAGATTTTCCGAGTTTGTGTTTAACAGATTTTCCGACTTTGAGTTCCACAGATTTTTTCATTGTAGCTTCAGTGGATTTTCTCGAAAGATTTATTTCTCTGATTGCGTTTTCAGATTTTGGTGTCGACTTTACACACCAAGCCTTTCGGGAAATGTTTTGTTGCTTTCATTTTTATAAAACATTTGAAATCAGTGAGCTTTTAACACAGTTGATTTCAAATCCGAAATGCTTGAATGGACGATTCAAAATGTTTTGAATCAATATTCACATTTTATAAAATCGTATTGGTGTTTATAACAGTCATTATAACCGTTGGTAAAATATTTCGATTCATTTACGTTTGATTTTCTAAATTTTATTTTGAAAACCTTATGAAAGGAACTTAATCTAGTGCTCTTTCTTGACGCATAAATTGTATTATTTGTTTTTTATCATCCAAGTGTCTCATTTGTACCTAGTTATATAAAATTCTTCGTACTTTTTTTTCTGGAAAAGGCAAATTATTGAATATACGTAACGTATCTATGTTAAGTACTTATTTTTTATTGTACTTGTGTTTTTTCAATGCCTACTGGTGAGTTCACCAAGAAATGTCACGAGTGAGAATTTACATTTTGGTGCCCGCTTTTGCACCGATGACCCATGCGGGTAACTTGTCTCCATTGCCACCTGTCGTTTGGATTTGGTAAATTCCTTAAAGGAGATGCTAACGTTGCACAAAATTATCGCAACATTTCTTCCACATTCTGCATTTTGTATTACGTAAATAAATATAGACGACTATTTTTTTCAATTCCGATTAATTCATGATTAGTCTATTTTTTGGCTGCTTTTTTGTTTCAACAAATATCGTCCTTAGGTACATGTTTTTGCACGTATTCTTTGACATTTCATTAATCTGCTCTAAATGTACATACATTATTATTATTATTATTATTATTATTATTATTATTATTATTATTATTATTATTATTATTTACTTGTTATTTGATGTATGAATGTGTTTCTTTACCGTTTATGACTGAATTACTTGATAATTATAATATCAATTACAAATATTTTTAATTTATCGTCCAAGAGAATTGCAAATATTAATGTATATTGAGAAGTCAATTGAATATTCATTCCTCTATTAATGTTATTCGAAATACAAGTAATATATGTAATTTGATTAGGTAGGGATTTATTTAAGTTCATGCAAATACAGATCCAACAAACACGTTAATTAAATATATGATGAAATAACTTTTCTTTCGCATGTTCATATTGTATTTTTAACGGAAGTAAGTAAAATTAAACATGTTTAGATTACTTGTTCTTCGTATCCTCTTTTACAATTTTAGATTTATCTTGATTCGATAAAGAACCTTTTACAAGTTAGATCATTCGTAATTCAGAATAATATTTTGCGTAAGGTCATTAGTTTCTGGCGTGTCTGTATTGTCTTTTTGTACTACATTCGGTCGAACTAGTGCACGTATGCTCAATCGCTATTTTTTCTGACTGCATTTCTTCAGTGCAATGTTTGGATAATCGGAATAGCATAATAGTTCGCCTAAAAACCCGCGGCTTGGACAGTAACGACGGCCGAAATAACGAGTTCCCTCCTTGCACGAGCGCAGGGAGGGTTGCGTCGGCAGGCGCTCTGACAAGTTTTTCCATTTCATTCGATGTTCTACTACTAGAATATGGATGAAAGATGACAAACACTTTGATTATATATTTACATACCGTCTTTTATGTTCTCTTATTTATATTTAATTATTTATATGTGTGAATTTATTCAACTAAACGTTAAAAATAAATATTTCCTAGATTGTACATTTCTCTGTGCACCAATGTTGGATAATTTATTGGGAATTGATATTCCTATATTTTTTTTAATATTCAGAAGAAAAAACAAATGACAGCTCTATATGACTCACGAATATGTAGTTCTATCCCTTTCTGTACGATCGATTGAAAACTCTAAAAGTTCAATGGCTTCATCATTTCCTATTAAAATAAGAAAAATGGCCTAATAATTAGTCAGAACAGTGTGTTCTATTTCCAGCGGAATGGACTGAAAGTGATTTGTTTTCATTTGATCAACTTATATTTCGCAGAGGTCGCGTTTTTTAAAAGGCTATTTTTTCTGGCCACTTGAAAACCCCCAGCTTGTAAGTCTGGTGCATTCCCTATTTCGCTTTCCGAAGTAGTTTATCAGTTCCGTAAAGGATTCGCTCTTTCTCAAAATACTCTATTTTCTTCCCCAGCAGTTCGTTTGAGTTTGAAACAGGTTACGTGATATTTTGAACACAAATTGAATGTTTTCTGTTCTTAATATACGTTGCATAACTACGTATACCTCAAATAATGTAGGTAGAATATTCAAAACTATTTTGCCTTTATAAAAACATTTTCATTCCCCAAGAGATATAATATATCCCCATAATTATGATATACATTTTTTGATAGAAGGTGTATAAAACGAATTAAACACGAATTCAGTCTACTTTTTTCGCTTGCTTAATTGAACACTAGCATTTTTATTTTAGAAAAATATTCTTTGGTTTATTGAAAACATTTTCACTTAAGAATTCTCTTAATAGGTATGCTCTCTATTTGTAGCTTCCTACAAAGAGGTAAGAAAATAGTTAAACTCACTCCAAAAGAGATTAAATTACTTGGAAGGACATTCCAATAATGACAATTAAAGAAAGTGAAAACAAATTAAAAATGCGCGCTATTAAGAAAAATTGGTATCTGCTTAGAAAACATAAGTAACATTTGTACGAAAATGTAATAAACACATATATTTAAACAGCTACAGCTTCTTTGAGAAAGAAAAATCAGAAATGAATTCGATTCACTTCACCTAGAAGTCCCCAGTTGTATTAGAAAATTAGCTACCACGTTTACTAATTGAGTAGAACGGCGAAAGAGAGGATGTACTGCCTACTCTGCCTCGTAATAAACGGACCCTTACGATCCCGTGATATCGTTCTTTACCTAATTGTTATAAAACGCCGCTTATTCACGAAACACTGCTTATTGCCACTTATTAATCTACGTTTGTATGTCACGTTAACATATGGGAGATTAATTCTTGCGTGCGTCTCCACCCAGGGGTTGTGTTAGTGACGAGCACTCAAATGCCACCAGCGATAGAGATGATAAAAAGTAAGAGGCAGAGCACACAGTGCTGGGAATCAGAGTAATGTTATATAGGGGAGATAATCGACTCCTGTTACACAATAATATTCAACAAAATCAACGAATATTTTGAATTTTGATTATTTGATACTGTCTTGAATGCTTGTTTGCATAAATTGTCAGAAAAATTAATCAGTGACAATTTAAGATGAAATGGAATGCGAGTACTTTTTGATTTTTGGAAAGTTAGTTATACTACATTATTATCATTAACAAAATGATCGTTAACTCATTTTGATTTTTAAATTGATTTGATTTATTATAGTTTTTTTTCAAATGATGGGTGTTTACATATCAGAATGAAATATATTAGGATTCGACTGAGGAACGTGTGAGTGGCAAAACTTCTTATGAGTATATTAACACCCATTACATTGAGTTCCGTGTAGTTCTTTGTCCACACTTGTAAAACGTTAACTCTTTAGAGTTAACCCTCTAGCTGCTAGGAGGCAATACGCACGTTTCTTAGGTAAAACTCAGGTGATCCAGGTGGCACCAATTTAGTACACGAGTATAAATTTATTGTGAAACGTCGCCACCTTGTTTTATAAATGTTTCCCCTTTTTAAAAGATTAATTATATACGATACCATTCCTAGAGCTTCATATATTAATATGTATTATTGAAAACAGATGAACGCATGCACAATTGACTGTCGCCATATCGTCACGAAAAAGTCGTTCACCTTAAACTTTGTTTTCCTAGCATTGCTGTGATTGGTCTAAAACCTGTATTGAATTAATGAAATGAAACTCTCATAACTAGTATTATTATAAAAGGAGCTATGTCTAAAAGAAAATAATGCGAAAGTATAAAACATTTATTCGCTTTTTAAATGTAGGAAACGAACTTGATTTTCTATTCATAACACATACGTGATTTCCATTAATCGATACTCAAAGTTGATACATTTTTTCTGTAACTTGCGAAACATTCATTTGTAAACAATCGTTTGTTAACCCACATTTCTGTTGTCATTCGCTGTGATATCTCTTATGGATGCAGTTTTCGATACATACAGCTCTATTCCCATGAGAATATTCTCAAGGATCAGCCTAACGTGAATGTGTGAGACTATGTAAATCACAAACCTATGCTTAACAAACAAATTCACCTTTAAGCTGATTGAATGTTTTACTTTTCACCTAACGGTTGCCGATACCCTGGGAACACAACAATCAGTTTAAATCAGGTCACCGCTTGCCCGTTTATACTATCTAGTACACAAAGAGATATGATGGAGTGACAAACAAATTGAAGAGGGTTTTTCCAAAGTGATGAATCTATATATCCGTTTGTTTCCAAGTATTATTTATTAATGTGTTCATAAGATGCTTTACCATCATCCTACCAAATACTTGTTCAAAGCGTTTCTTATGTAAAACGGTACCCGAAAACCATCGATTCCTGTCTGGAACTTTTAGACTAAATGTTTAATACTTATCCTTCCTGAAACACTGTATCTCTTGGAGATGGACCCTCTGGAAATAAGCCCTTCATTTATGTTGTAAGTATTAAGGTAGAAAAAAGTAATAAATCACATATTTTTTCTTTCTTTACAACATCAACAACAACAAAAATAATAATAATAATAATAATAATAATAATAATAATAATAATAATAATAATGTAAACATCACTGTCGTTTCTTAAACCCAACTAATTTTAAACATGATGGTGTAATTAATTAGTAAAGCCTTTGAATAATATAGGATATTAATTTTGTCTTATCTAAACAGCCTTAAAAACTTCTTCATGCCTTTAATTGTGCTTAATTGGAAACAGCGCGTCGTAGACTGTTAAAACTTACTTTTCATGAACACACAGATGTCAAAAGAGTTATGTTCCTTACGTTGTAATCTAAAAAATGAGGTTCTTCTCCATCGCCAATTACATTTTTAGAGTTAAGTTCTTTCGAGACGGCACACAAAAGGTCTGAGGAGAATAGAACCTTGAACTCTGAGTGAATTTCAGAGTACGGTCCTACGACAGGTTGATCGACGAAAGGGGAAAATATTCGCAAACATCCAGCGAGGTAATGATAATAAGGACCAAAGATGAGGAAGGAATGATACCTGGAGGCCCGTGACTCTCTTGTAAAGACTAAGCTCCGACATTCGCCTAGTACTGACCGGAGAAACCACGGAAAACTACCGATAAAAGCAGCGAACCGATTGAATTTTCCTCCAGACAGCGGCTGAATCCGAACTAGCGATGTAGCTGTCGAAACGAGAGAGCTGTAACAAATCGGGGGATCTGAATGCGTGTGTTCGCAACTCGTGTAAGATTTCACATTTCTCGATTCATTTCAGTTTGCACATTCTTTGCGAATGAGTCGAACGGTACCGCCGAGGCAACCTGAAACCCAGTGCCCTGCAATGCCGTGCCTCGGCAGTTTTCCGCCTGCATGATTTTTCCTTATGTCTTTCTTTTCCGTCAACGCTGTCGCAGATAAAGCGGCACGTATCGCGACCCCTGGCGCCTTCCCTCTTATCGCACCGCACTGCTGTGGTCGCTGCAAAGCGGTAGAAAGCCGTGTCCACATGCCCATGCGGGTGAATTAAATTTCAGGGTTGAAAGGCTCGTTTATAAAGACTCCAACGTTCACTTTTTTTTAATTTCTGAGTGTTTGTAGTATAGAGAAAGTTGCAGGAAAAAATGTTGATTTTTTAAAGCACGTTTTGCTGTTTCACAATACCAGCATGTGAACATTTTTTGATCCTAACACGCAGTGTACTGCATTGGCGATTACGAAATGTCTGTATGCAAAATACAGGAAGTACTATGATCCTGATTCTTTAAACTGCATATGGCTGCACTAGTGCCTAAACAACTGTTTGAACCAAAATAGATATTACCCGATTGATCTGGCAGAAATCAATTATCCTGCGAATTTAAAAAGTGTCATTTATTTTTTGGAGATACTTCT
The DNA here is from genome assembly GCA_038098605.1 of Gryllus longicercus. Lineage (NCBI taxonomy): Eukaryota > Metazoa > Arthropoda > Insecta > Orthoptera > Gryllidae > Gryllus > Gryllus longicercus. The sequence goes on from JAZDUA010000759.1 coordinate 298,881, forward strand.
CCATTAGAATAGCATCGCAATTTTTTGATAATTGACTCCAAGACTAGAGCACAGTGCTGTGAACGCAGCCTCAGAAAGTCATTTTCATGTAAATTTTTTACTAGCAAAAAAATTAACGATAGGTTGATTGATTGATTGATTGTTAGTGATTCCGGACGCGTCAACTGCTAAGGTCATTAATCCCGTAAGTGTAGTACTTTTTTCCTCGGGAGGTGCCTCTGATCTTCCCCCACTGGATGCCGAGATCGTGCGCCGACCTACCGGCGGCTGGCGGAGATTTTCCGAACCAGGTATCTCCCACCATCGTGGCACCACCCCAGCCGGAACAAGCTCTAAGTTACCGACCGGTCTTCCAGCATGTGTAGTTGTGTAGTGCATCTTAGTGCAAGTGTTGTCCCGGTTTAAAGATAACATTTTATCGAATCTCTCAAGCTAGTTTTGGTTGGAAGATTTTCAAGTGATCGCTGAAGTAATAGTTGAGTAGAAATTGCAATATTTTAATATTACGTAACCGTTACTAATAATACCAGAAACTATGTGTCGTTGAGTCCCACCACATTACACTGGCAAAGGTGGCTGAGGAAATCAACTGATGTCACTGCATTGTCCATGACAGGAAGGTCCTATGGACCGAGCCCCGATAGTGGCAGGAGTTTCAAAACTACCTTGACAGCTGGGTTGAATTCGGCCACTGTCTAAAGGAGCATTCCAGCAGCTCCCCTGATCGGTTGTTTTCCGTGTTTTTTTCTACCAACGTCGGGTGAATGCCGGAGCAGTCTCCTAACAAACGGGCCCGGTCATCGCGCGATATTTTTCTCTTCCTTCACCTCTTCTCACCCCTTACACACTAAGATGCACTATACTAAACCACCACATGCCGGGAGATCGGTCGGGAGCTTAGAGCCTGACATGGCTGGGGCGGTGCCGCGTTGGTGGGAGATGCCTTGTTGGGGAAAACCTATGAAAGGTGTTGTAGACCGGCGCGGAATCTCACTTACAAGATCTCACACCGGAGACTAGTGTTCTGTTTTCACTGCATTAACTTAACCACGAAAGTTCATAACAATTCTTAACTTCTAAAAATAAAGTTACAAATTTTATTACGTAATATAGTAAGTTATACGGTATATAACTAGTAATAAAGTTCATTACGAGTAGTGCTGCATTAGAAACTGGTTTCTTCCATGCAGTTAACCTACTGTTCATTTAATAATTGCATCTGACATACAAATTGATTGTCCAATATTAGGCCTGCTTTTTTTTATTTCGCGAGGTCAAGATTTTCTCTAAGAGAGTAGTCATGTCGCGCAAGAAGTAACTAGGGTGATGAGTGCAGCAGTGTAGGGCTCCGTCGCAGTAAATACGATATTACAACAGCAGTTCCTGACCGATTTTCTTTTCAGTTGTAGTTTTCGTCCTGGTCTTTCTATTTATATTGGTGCAAAAACGAGTATTTCCAGGACTTGATGTTTTTGGGCTTGTCCAGCCATTAGTCTCATTAGTGTGTAGATTGTTTTAATACCGGGACGTGACGGTGATCCTCTCTTGATGGTTGGTGAAATCTTGCGCCGACTTACACGACTTTAAAGAATGCCTTCGACTACAATGAGAATTATTGTAATGTTATTTGTCTTCAAGTCTTCATAATTCCATATTAATCCCGTTACTATGAAATGGGAGGACTTTAATTTAATGACGTAAAAGAAAACTACGGATAGATGTCCAGCCAAAGAAACGTTTAGCAGTTCAATCGAAGAGGCGATACTTATTCTCTCAATTTCATTTTTAATTTTTTTTTTTTTTGATCTGCTTCACCGCCCCTAAGGCTTGGATGGCTCAAGGCATCAATTATGTCACTGCAGGACTTCTGACCGGGTGGTTCTAGGGTTCAAGCCCCGAAGCTGTCAGGGTTTTCGTCACTAGCTAGGCGACTAGGTTGAAATTCAGCCGCAATCTGCAGGAGAATTTTACCGGTCGACTGCTTTGCTAGGTAGTTTTCCGTGGTTTTTCCGATCAACACCAGGCAAATGCCGGAGCAGTACCCTAACAAACGGGTCACGGACCGCGCGCGAACTCCTTCCTCCTCCTTGTCTCCGCGTTGACGAACGCCGCTGAGGCGCGCTTGTGCGCGCGCGTGTGTCGTGTTGCAGTCGCCATGCCCCGCACCTTCATGATCAAGCTGGAGCGCGGCACCCCGACGCCGCCCACGCCGCCGCCGTCGCTGTCGCCGCCGTCGCTGACGGTGCACGCGCCCGCGGCCCTGGCGGCGCGCCCGCCCCCCGGCCGCAGCGCCTTCCACCTCGTGGAGCGCGGCAAGGACGCCCTCGGCCTGCACTCCGCCGGTGAGTCACCGCCACAATCACCATCACCAATATCACCATAATCAATATCAGCAATATCATCGTCACCAGAATCAATATCACCATAATCAATATCACCATAATCAATATCACCATAATCAATATCAGCAATATCACCGTCACCAGAATCAATATCACCACAAACACTTACCCGTAATTATTACCACCAAACCACTTCAGTATAATCACGTCACAACACCACGTCACTATAATCGCGTTACAATAATCAGCCTTACTCGCCATCACTGGAATACATTTTCGTAATCACATCATTGCAATCACATCATTGCAATCACATCATTGCAATCACATCATTGCAATCACATCATTGCAATCACATCATTGCAATCACATCATTGCAATCACATCATTGCAATCACATCATTGCAATCACATCATTGCAATCACATCATTGCAGTCAAATCAATGCAATCAGGTCACTGTAGTCAAACATTGTTTTCACATCACCGCTATCACACCACCACCGCAATCACAATTACATCACACCACTACAATCATCACAGTCACTATCTCCATCTCCACAACCGCCATCCCCACAAACCCCACCTCAATCACCATAATCACCACCACACCCATCACGATCGTCACCATCGCGATGCATCGCAGAAACCACCATCACCATCGCAGTAATCACAATCAACAATCATCCTCATTATAATAACCTTTACAGGATCGCGAACATAGAATCATTATCAAATCACTGCGAACTCAAAATCAGTCGATTGTGCTAGAGTAAGAGATACATGCAATTACATGCAAATATGAAGTTGCATGTTTTCTCCGGCCTCTACGCTCTTCAGACAGAGTCATGCGTCGGAGACTAGGTGCATTACCATTTAAAACGTTAATTACAACTTACGGGTGATCTGCAACAATTTTACACGAATGCGCGCATAGTTCAAACAAGTTTCTATAAAACGTTTTTTTTAACGTCTCTGTAGTTCTACTGAAAAGGGATACCTGAAAAAGAGTAAAACAAAGGCCAAAGGGTAAATATTAGGAGAATAATTCTTAGTTTTGGATTTTAAGCGAGAGAAGCCTTACTTCCTTTAGGCCACGTCAGTCCAACTCTCCCTGATGTAACCGTCACTTTCTTAATTCTGGATATTTTCCCAATTTGGATAAATGTTTCCACACCGCTGCAACAAGAGTAATTTTCAAGATAAAAACTTAATTGGAAATACAAGATGAGTACCAAAAGGCTCATATTTTGAATTACAAAAGTTCAAAGTTGAAGATCTATGAATTTGTTGAGTCTGACTACAAAACAGGAAAAATGCAATACCACTTGCTTGAACGGCTACATCCTGTGGTTGGTTGTTTCGCTAGACAGCGCAATGCAACTTCATTACGACAATTCGTTTCCATGTAGTCGTATTTTTCTCATAAATATCCCTGGATGTGTTGAATCGCTTTTTTTGTGAACTGGAAACTAGATGAAATGATATGGTGATGATGGGGGTTGAAAGGCCGGACACAAATACCAAATATACCCGAGGCGGGACTCAAACCCGCGATCCTTCGGCCCGAGATCACCTACTTTAGCGATCTCGGCCACCGGATCGGCGAATCGTCTTTGTTTCTCGAGATATTTCATATTAAGATGCAGAGACGAACGTGTGCCGAAATCCACAAAAGGCGCGTTTGAAAATGATACTGAACTAGCACCAAGTCAATCATTTCGAGTCTACTGAATGATGAGGGTATTTAATTATTAAAAAAATATTTTCACGTTGACGATATTGTAACTTCTTGTACAACTCAGTGGGGACTGTTTTGCAACATATTCGTTTCAAAAGAAAGTATCTTGCAACCTTGTTTACAGGAGAATGGTGTGTAGGTTATCATTCTGATGCAAACTAGAATCTGTGAAACTTTGTTTTAAGTATCCCCACAACACTGGTCAGGATACCACAATCAAGTAGATAATGTAGTACGTCATTCCACAAGATATGGAAAATGCTTCTCTCCACAATTACTTCCTTTGTTAAACTCTTCCCCTACTCCCTTTCTTGTTCCCGCGTCTGTTCTTTTCTTCATTTCCACTTTCGCTAGTTTTATTATTGGCGCATCCAAGGATGGGGCACATGAGACTTCAACCCAGAAGCTGATTACTCATAATCAGATACACAGTTTTCACCTGTACTCTATATTAAAGATAGTAATACAATATCTTAATTTAACATTTTATAAATAAGTATAAATCGAATCATTAATATAAAATTCAGCATGAATAACAAATTAATTATTAGGAATCACCGATATGGCTGAACACCCCTTATGTATAGTCTCCCCTTCACTCCGAGTAAAGTTACATTGCGGTACTGTCAATATGTTAAAATAATTCGTATTTTCATAATGTTGTAGACTATCAAAAATCTTCACGTTAGTCATCATTTGTGAGATTAAATAAAAAATCATCTTACAGTAAAGTAGGAAGTTATTAATGAGCTACTGAATTTCCACTGAAATTGGACAAAAAACCTTGAATAGCAAGAATGTAGAAGAGGGTCTGAGATCCTAAATCTTCCATTTTCGTTGCTTTTCGGCATTGCTAGATTTCAAATCCTATTTTCAATAATCTCTTCAGTGCGAACGCCCGATCTTCAGAGGTTGTACATTGTTAATGCCTTTTGGGACACACCCAGGGGACAACGTTTTAGAAAAGTCATGTTTTTGTACCTCGAAGCTAAGGTGTTAAAATAAAGATTTCTCCCACCTTCAATCGGGATCCAATATCGTAAATTTTTTGTCGTAAATCAAACGATAACGGAACGTAACTGTTGAAAATGATAGTTGATATTTCTCGAAGTTTTTGCCAATTAAGAAACCAAATTTAGTACGACCCTTAGTTGTTCAAGGGTTCGTTTCCGATACAAATACTGATTTTATGACAGTATGCTTACAACCGTGGTGCAGTGTGGTGAAGTGCAGTACTATGAAGGGAAGTAACGACGACTTATCTTCAAGGTGATGTAAGTGCTTTCGTTTATGCAAGAAACCACAATGAGTTTAGGTGATGTAGGTCGCTAGTGTCCTCATTGTATTTTACTAACACCATACTAGTACACATATTAAATGATTATTAACTGATTATACTTATTGTTTTATATCGAAATGTATTTGTTATTATTGTAATTAACTTCAGCAAGATTATAAAAATGCAGTTTAAAACAATATATACTGACTTAACATAATCGAATTTAATATATTAAAAAGTCATTCATCTCTCTTCGAACTTCCAACCAGTTCTTCCGTGCAACTTGGCTCCCGTCGTGGCAGTGTCTTCGGGGTCAGCCTTCAGAGAACTAATGAGAAATTATTAATTAAATAATGACCAGCTGCAGAAGGCGACTTACATGCGAGTTAGAAGTTTCCATCTTAGACACGTTGCGAAGAAGAGAATTTTTAATCGTTTTCCCTCATTTATTCCGATACTTGTTCTAGTACGTCACGGAGGGCAAGTCTGGGAAAAGAAGATAATAAATGAATTCAAAGAGAACATTTATGACAATGTGACTGACAGTTCTAATAGGGGAATTCGAAGTGATGAAAAGCGATTGATGAGGATATAACGAAAATAATACCAATGTTCTACTAACTATCCATATATTACTAAAGGAAAGTATTTGGGTTTGGTCGGTATGATTTACTATTTAGTTAATTTCCTTCTGGAATCTCTCCAATATGTACACGGAAAAAGTTTTCTATTCAATCACACACAATACTAGTTATTTATGATACGAGTGGTAAAAGCATTTTATTTAGCGAGGAGGGAAGATGTAACTTGAGGCTGATAAGCGGAAACCCCGACCGAAATAAAATCCCTTTTTCCACGTGTATCATACACTATTTTTTAGCCAAACGTACTGACTTTCACGTAATTTTAATTGAAGAATGCAAATCCGTTAAGTGTGCACTATGTTACGTTAAGGCCAATACTATCCGATGCGGTCTGGCGATTTTAATTTGCTTTAGCTTACAGTTCGTTGTCGCTTAAGTCCTGTATACTCCTTTTTTATTGTAAACATTTTTAGTTTTACGAAGTTCAGTTTACACTCTACATGTGTTGTTGGCTTTATAAACACTTAATGCTAATAACGTAATACTAAAAATTACATTTTTGGGGGAGGAATCCTTTATGGGGAGACCCCAGGGAAATTACATTTCGGAAAACTTTGTAAGAAAGGTACAGAAGTGAAATCTATTTTTAAGACGGGTACGCTCCTGCACTGGGCGAATTCATGCCTTGGACGGTTCCAATCTTCTAAACCCGTGCCTAGCTGCTATATATAAAAAACGAATGCGAACATAGTGCAAATCGTCACGTCGGCGTCCACTAGTGCTCGTGTAAGAGCACGAATCCTCAAGTGGAACTGGTAAAAAGTATGAAAGTGTCGTTTTCCATACCACCGTGCGCTATATTCTTAAGAAGACCTCTGCACTGAAAACAGATATTTTTGCACCTTTGATTTCCTGCATGGTGATAGAAGAGCAAAAAATAAGTGCAATGACTTTCAAAGTTCACTTATAGATGAATAAAACACTACCCTAAATCCGTGAAGTGAATGCTTCGTTAAGAGTGGACTTCCTTAATGATGCGTGTCACATGAGAAAAGAATGATAATATGATATTTCTGAGAAGATTGCATTTCCTTATTTATTGCATTCAAAAGGAAATGATCTGACTTATCTTTCATTAGAAATATGTCAAATGCACAGTATCAAACAACTTACAACGTACCATAGTCGGAAACCCTTAAGGTAGTACGTATACAATCATGGTTGATATTAAAAATGTATGTGTGATAGGCCTACTTGGAATGAATCTACGATTTTTCCCTGTACGATTTTTCCCTGTCGCTATTACAACGTTTAAGGTAGTTATGATTATTTAATCATCTTTAGAATGAGAGTTTTTCCCCTTGTGTGACTCAATTTCACCGTGAAACGATAATTTACATTATAATTTGCATATCACGTGTTTTTTACAACGAAGATAATTAGAAAATCATTGTTATTTATCTATTTTTAAGGTAAGTGTATGTTCAAAATGTCTTAAAGAATTGTACATTTTTGTTTCGCTGTACATTTTTGCAGCGATGATGGAGTGAGCAAATCTGTTTTAAAATTCAAATCGAAATTTAAACCATAATTTCATTGTTCGTGCCATATCTACCATCATTTCATGGATTTCTGATAAGGTTGTAACCCACCTTGAGAATTCCCTTTCTTTAAATATGTAGTGAAGTAGCTCGCCTACTATGAAGAATATATTCACATTGATCAAGTATGGTGAAATACGAATGTCATCGTGATACAAAGCATCCTTACCGACACAGTGCAACCAAGAATAGAATAGTAAATTATTTACTGGAACTATGAGTCGAATACATCGGGATGCTTTTTCTCTCGTTATTGTCTCGAAATATTTCCATTTTTCCTCTTGAGCCTCCCGCGACTTTTAGTACGCAATTCTTTCCAGGGGGCACATTTATTGTCCTACATTCACATTTTCATTTACGTAACGAAGATCGATATTCTCAATATTTTCACCACTCGCTTCAATATTTGACACGCCGCGAGGGACGCGCGGCGATATGCGTGTCATGGCTGCGGTCGAGGTTTTGTCCGCATGTCCCAGCACGAATGACTCGTCACAAGAGCCGCGGCTGCGGAAGGGTGGGGGAAAGAGGGGTGTTTTCATAAATCACAAAGCTCCGGACCCAGATTGCGAGTCGGCGCCACTTTTTTTTTTTTTCCTGATGGCTGACGTGCCATCGGCGCAGCTAAAAGAAAGGGCGTAGGGTTCGTGGAATACGCAATACGTAACGGCCGGCGGCATCTCAAAGAAAATCAGGACGTAATTCTTTCTTACACGAGAGATCGGGAAAAAAAGAAGTGCTTGTTACCCGGTACGATGCATGAAATATTGCTATCTATTTTTACACCCAGATCCCTTTGATCTCAAGTGAAGGCAATACACAAATACTGCACGATACATTTTTGTTGAGTGAAGTTGCGGCTCCAAACAGACAAATTCTCGTATTTCAATTGTTTTTTTTTATCGAATATGTGTAGTTGTCCTCTAATAATAATTATAATCTTAAATAAATGAGAGGTGGTAACGAGATAAAATCCGAATGCAGAAATAAATCTCGTTGAAATTTATCGTAACAGTTTACATTCTTCCCAAGTTCTCTAATCTCTCAAGAACACATCACGGACAGAAATATTTGTCACACAAACATGGTTGCGCTCATTAATTTATCGTAACTATCTAAATTAAGAAAATCTTAATACGAAATTTAGAATGCCAAACCCCCACTATAAAGGAGTCAGCTCGGATACGAATGAGACCTGCCAGGCTGCAGATGCCCTGTACCATAAGTTCGTCGCGAGGAACCAATGCGACTCCAAAAATTTCAGTTACAGTCACTAAATAATAAAAGTTTTTGAACGTGCTAAAATCGGCCGGTCAGAGGAATTTGCAAACTTGGCTCCCAAGCATAATTTACGCAACATTTGTTTCACTTATGTGGTACAATGTTCCAAAATTCTTCGCACCTTGGAGTACTATTTGGCCATGACTTGACATGAATCTTCGAGATGACGGATGCTATCACATTGACTTCCACAATAATCAAGAAAATGACGAACCTTCTGGTCCAGCCCTTTTTATCCATCTATAGGACAGAGATGAGATCTTTACCAGATATCAGACCATAAGAATCAACACTCAATTCACATAGGTGCACGCCAAGATTATATTCTATTGTTTCAGCCGTATATTTTAAGCTCCCTTAACATAACACTGATTTACGAAGCGAACGTTTCCTTTCACGGCTATTGAAACTCATCATGATTGAGAATCAACTGTTGATGCTCAAAACCATTCTGATCAATTCAATTAGCATCACGTTATTGCTCTCATTACAGCCAACGTGCTAGATAGATTCAATGGGCAGTTCCAAATCTATTGCCTGGTGTGGAGGGAAAATGGAGAAATTGCCTTCTTCATTTTGAATTCTAACATTGCCCTGGAAATAGTCACGCACATTACAGGAGTCTTTTCTTTTATTTCGATATACAGAGGGAAACATTAAATATTCAATTCTACGGCCACACACTACCAACAAATTGTTTTTTCGAGGCGTTTGTTACGTAATATTGGACTTAAACTCCAAAGTGTAAGAATATCATGAATTGAAATGGAGTAAACAAATTCGAGCGAACATACAATTCTGCAAATTTAGATATTAGAAATATAAAGAATTTGAGAATGTAATTTATCAAGGAAGTATAGGTATTAAGAAATGTGAAAGACCAAAGAATTTTGAGTTATCTAGGTTTCACTAAGTTGAGTCCTGAACGCCTAAATAGATATTAGCGTCTCTAGGTCGATATAGAGCAAATCGGTTATCGTCTCAGTTTACAACCTTCAATAGCGTCTGTTATTAGTGTTATCGGACGTATGTCGTTTAATATTTTTATAATATCCGCCTTACGATACGAAAAATTTATAGAAATAAATACCTTTTCTTTGAATACTAGTAATCATTTGCCATTTTTTGCTGCAACTCATTTGTTTCGATTGATCATAGTTACGAATTGCGACGGGTATTAAAAGCCTCCCATGCGTTATGTCGATAAAAAACTGGCGTAAGTGGCACAGGGCATTATCTGAAGTCACTTCAATACCACTAAATGGCAGTTCCTAGCGTTCGCGTACCGATGATGTAGGATTTCGACAATAGAAAGATAGCTGTGTCGAACTCATCCGTTCCTTGAAGGAAAATTCGAGCGCCCGGCAGATCTGATCGTTAGTTTTTCGTGTTTCTTTCATATTAACATCAGACGAAAGCTGGAGCAGTGCGCTAACAAACGAGCCACGAGCGATCTTCCTTCTTTTTCGTCCTTGTCCCACTCTCATCCCTTACACTACCTGCAGAAGCACTAGAGGCTCTTCCTTCTAATGTAGCCAAATTTAAAAATATGCTTCATTCCATCTAGATCATCTCGAATAATACTGACTGAGACATTTATCTTTATTATTATTATTGTTATTATTATTATTATTATTACTATTATTATTATTACTATTATTATTATTACTATTATTATTAGTAATATTATTATTGCTTTTATTATTATTAATATTACTATTACTTTTATTATTATTGTCATAATTATTATTATCGTCATGGCCCTTATACAGTGAAGTGATGTGAAGTGTAGTGTAGTGGGGGGGAAGGGAGTGTAGTGTAGTGAAGGGGAGTGCAGTGTAGTATAGTGTAGTGTAATGAAGTGTTACGTAAACTAGAAGTGAATTTAGAGTTAGCTAGAAATAAATTGGAACTATTATATCGACCCCCTAATTCTAATAGTAAACCCAATTGTAAATGTTGAAAATGTTTAGTAATTCTAATTTTAATTGTTATCATGTTTGCCACCGAGCATTAGCTCAAAGCGAACTTTAATAAATCTATCTATCTATCTATCTATCTATCTATCTATCTATCTATCTATCTATCTATCTATCTATCTATCTATCTATCTATCTATCTATCTATCTATCTATCTATCTATCTATCTATCTATCTATCTATCTATCTATCTATCTATCTATCTATCTATCTATCTATCTATCTATCTATCTATCTATCTATCTATCTATCTATCTATCTATCTATCTATCTATCTATCTATCTATCTATCTATCTAATCATACACGCACACGTACAAGCACTACACTACCACACATGCCGGGAGGCCAGTCGGGAGCTTAGAGCTTGTCCCGACTGGGGCGGTGTCCACCTGGTGGGAGTTGGTTAGGGAAAGCCTTGCAAGCCGGCGTGACGCTCGGCGTCGGATTTTACCTCACAGAAAGAATTATCACCGCCACCTTCCCTGATCAAAAAAACGCACTCCACTTACGGAATTTATCGGCTTAACCGTGCGGCGGCGATGGTGTAACGGTTAGCGTACCGGACTGTTGTACCCAAGTTGGCGGGTTCAAACCCGATCGAAGCCGTGTTTTTTTTAGGGCGACAAAATCCTTCGTACGCCTTCCTTCGGAGGGGAAGTAAAGCCGGCTGTCCCATGTTAGTAGATTTACTTGCATGTAAAAGATCCTCAAGCCTAAATGTCGCCTCTGAGCCAAATTCAAATCGCCTGTTTCTCGCCCAAGAAATACCTCCTTTCTCTGCTAGTTGGTGAAAGGAGCGTAGCGAAATTTGCGTGGTCAGACGGAAGAGCGGGCTTGATGGCCCGAGTCTCGCCACGTAAAATAAGGCATTAATTCAATTCAATTCAATTGTTGACGCACCCGGAAATACCAAATAATCAATCGACACAAAAGTACAGAAACAAAAATCTCGACAGTTTCCCGTCCAGCGGCGAGCAGGGCGAGAGGTTCCCAAAGAACGCCCATCCCGCGGTGTGAGGCGCGTCGTGAATATTGAGCCGCGAGCGGTGGCTCAATCATTTAGGCGTACTTCCCCTCCCGCGCCCCCTCCCCCTCCCCCTGCAGCGCTCGCGTGTGCTCTGTTCCGCCGGGCGAGCCCATGTGACCACCTACACGTGTGGCCTCCACGCCGCGCAAGAGGCAGCTCCAGGGGGGGGGGGAACGCTTAGCTTGAAAGAGGCTTCAAAATGTTCAGCGATAAAGGGTATTTTTGAATAGTTATACATTGCAAGTTTCAAAAGATGTAGTTATTGATTGAAAGGTTCAATATAACAAGGAGCTATCCCGCACAGACCTAGTTCTGAGATATTGAGGGCTTTACTAGAAGTGTCGTAATACAACTCAGTACACCTTTCAACTTGTAAATACAGTACACGTGTATAAAGGTTCATATTGGAATCTAAAAAGCATATCTTACTCAAAGATAATAATATATGAAGATAATAAATAATATATGAAGTTTTATTTATTGCTTATAACTTAATTTCCCAAAAGAATGTAGGATAGTACCTTTTTCTTCTGGTATCCTACATTTTATTTTATATCTATTAACAATAGATATATCCATAACAAGATATATATCCATATCTGTCCATTCATATATAGCAAACCATCGATAAAAAAATGTAAGTTCCTTATTGGTCGATATGGTCTCTCTCCCTCTCTCTAGTTCTACACGAAACCGATTTTAGAAGAAAAAAATAGTGATGATATAAATGAAATATAAATGAAAAGGCAGTCTTCATAGCGCGATTCGAAACACTTTAAAGTCGTCTTCCAGTAAAAGTTATTTTCACTTTTAAAACAGTAATGATTTCCAAAGTGCGTAACGTCTACGTATTTATCTAAGATCGTCTCCTAATTAAATTTGTTTAAATTAATTGTTGTCGCTCGAATTCAACGATTCTGGAAACATACGAATTGGCATTGGGCCCACCCTAAAGTACCGCGTTGTTTGACTTATTGATTAGTGTTCGCCCATCCCGAAGCACTGTGCGGCGCCCGCGAGCGGCCCGGTCGCGCTGTCGCTGCCGGCACGCCAACGCGCTGCCTTCCGTGCACTGCTTCGTGCGCGGCGCCGTCAAAACCCACAACGCACGAGGTGGCGCGTCGCTGCCCGGACTCTCGCTCGCCTCCACCCTCCACCCCCCGCGCTTACAGACCTCAGCAGCGGGGTCGCTGTGCACGTCCACCCGGCCAGCAGGTCGCTGGACGTTACTTTTCTTTCGATGTTTTTGAATCGATTTTTATTACCGATACCAATACAGGTACTAGAATCGGTGTCAATATCGGTACCAGTATCGGTATCGATATGAATATCGGTACCAGTATCGGTATCGATATAATATCGGTACCAGTATCGGTATCGATATCAATATCGGTACCAGTATCTGTATCGATATCAATATCGATAGAAGGGAAGACATCCGGCCACTACAATTTTCCTCCAGGCAATGAATGCATCCCACTCAACTATTGCTATTGTCGAAAATCCTACATCGTCGGGACTCAAACCCTACATCCCGGTCAACGATGCTGCAGAGGTAACGGTGTTACCGCTGAACTATCGTATCCGGTGCAGCTGTTTGAATACGTAATATTTCAAAACTATTTTATAATTCCAAACTGGATTACTATCTTGAATCTCGTACTTCACACCAATTTATTGAATATTGAAAAGGAAAATGTAGCCACTTCTACGGGTATCGGGGAATGTTGGAATACTGTAGAAACATTAATTAACGACGTGGATAACTGCACGCAGAATCCTAATTTCAAGAGTCAAGCCGCAAATCCGGTTCGAGTCCGAGCAGTCTGGGCGCACAGGTGCTGTTCAGAAACACGATTACACACGCACGCGAGTTTCAATTGGCCGCTGTTCTTCTACCTAGCACCAACCGATCTCACCCACCTTGACCTGATCCACGAGCCCACATCTGCTGCTAATAAACTGCTTTTGCGACCGAAATTATCTCATAATAATCACCTTGGAAGTCTCCGTTACTATCGTCGCCCATTTACAGCTCTCATTGTCATTCGTTTCCGTTCTCAGGAATAATTACTGCCTTTTTAGCCATTAATACATTACTTCCAACGCCACTGTTTGCGCTATCATCTCAATTGATGACTCTACTTTTACTACTACCGCCACACTCCTATCTCAAGATATTTATTCCTTGTACGAGCATCTCAACTCTTACCATTGGCGCGACTCGACTCTCAACACCATCATTACCATTCGTTATCCCCAACATCGTAAACGCCTTCCATGTACCGCATATATCGTCCTACTAACGTTCACCACAGACAATATTGTTTTTACAAATGGTTCCCCAGTATCGTCACAGGCACTATTATCTGAAGGGACTCAGATCATAAAAATATCACTCTACTTCGATACCCCGATCTTATTAACGTGTGCATTAACCCTAATAGGCACGACCGGAAATTGATGAATAATTTTGATGGGTAAGTGATTATGATAATATGATACGAATAATAACGGAACAATGATTGAAAACGAGGGAGATGAAATGAGAAAACATAGAAAAGCACCCGTTTTTTTCCACTACGAAATTCCCTTGGATCGGACTATATGGAGCCCCGTCTCAGAGGTGTAAGGCAGCTACTACATGAGTCCTCATCGGAACCACTATCGTCCATATTCTAATAATCGCAACCACTTCCACAATTACTTCCATCATCGCTACTATCACCGCTACTCGTGGGTTAATTGATTGATGTTCCGGGGTACTTCAACTGCTATGACCTGCGAGTGAAGGTGCGCTCCGCATAAAGGGGATCATCAAAGGGAACCCAAAGTCACTCCTCGCCATTACGAAGCGCCAGCGGCCACTTGAGCTCTCCGGGGCTGCGCGCTTTCGCCGCTCGCCGTTCGTAGCGCCCGCTGCTCAGCGCGGGGCAACGCAGTTACCAGCGGATCACCGTGCACACTCCCGAAGTGGACACGTGAGGAATGCATCCAATGAGGAAGATGGATTAATGTCGCGTCAACAACCAATGGCATTAGTCCTGCAAATGTTGTGCACGTTTTATCGCGGGAGGTGGCAGTGATCTGCCCCCGCTGGATGGCGAGATCCGGCGCCGATCGTCGGTTTGGTGGATTTTTTACGCCAACTGCCTGAATCAAAAATAATTTCCAGTCTCGCCCTCTATCACGGTTTGCGGTAGTTGTCTTTGAATATAGAGAAAAGCAACTGGGATCACACTTCGCTTTTATATGCACTAATAATAATAATAATAATAATAATAATAATAATAATAGTAATAATAATAACAATAATAATTCCATTACTTTGTTACTGTAACCCTGTTATCCACATGTTCATTCTCATATTTTCCAGGCCTAGTTAAGAAGTTCATTTCCACGGAAGAGAAACGAAAAGAAAGTTACACAACACAACATTTGCACAACAAAATTTGAATGAACACTTCGTCTAATTCCCTTCTTGGTCGAATTGTGCCTGTGTCGCGAACACATTACCAAAGCCTTATTCAATGTTGGAGTCAAAATTAAAGTGTTATACGTCCAGTGTGATTTCGTCGTGCACGTCTTTAGTCACGCATGTACACACCTGGACGTTTATTCATTGTGTTACGAGCGTCACAGCGGATTGGGACACGGTTGTTTCCTTTGACTCGTGTGCGGTAATGTAGTCCGTTGCACAGTCGGTTCCCTTATGGTTTAGCGACGCCCATTGTGGGCGACGGACGCGTGCCCGAGAAGCACTTCCCGCCCCGCGGCCCGCGCTTGGAAATGAGACGCGGCGATTAACGGTCCGTCGCCAATGCGTATTACACACTCCCGAGGCAGCGTTAACTGTAATTTATGTTACTCCATTTCTATTTTCGCGCTATCTTCTTCTCCTTCTTCTTCTTCTCCTCCTTCTTCTTCTTCTTCTTCTTCTTCTTCTTCTTCTTCTTCTTCATCTTCTTCTTCTTTGTCGTCTTCATAAACTCCCGAGGCAGCGTTAACTTGAATTTATGTTACTCCATTTCTCTTTTCGCGCTATCTTCTTCTCCTTCTTCTTCTTTGTCGTTTTCTTAACTTTCGTCTTCTTTGTGTTCTTCGTCAAATTTTTCGTTACGACTTTAATTCAAAGTGTCGTTTCCTTATTTTCTTTTACTTGTCCTTCCCATTTTTTTCTTTTTTCGTCACCTTTTT
This sequence comes from Gryllus longicercus, assembly GCA_038098605.1. Taxonomy (NCBI): domain Eukaryota; kingdom Metazoa; phylum Arthropoda; class Insecta; order Orthoptera; family Gryllidae; genus Gryllus; species Gryllus longicercus. Next base: position 314,914 of record JAZDUA010000759.1, read on the forward strand.
TTCAGCACGATATCCTCTTATATAGTTCCAGGGTTCATAATTAAATGTAATAGAACGTAATATCTACGATAAAGAAGTCTGTTTTGACAATTTGTTTTATTCATTTTATCGTCATAACGATGTGTTGCAGTTTCACGTGTATTTAAAATGGCAGAACATGGTATTAAAAAATTAAAATTAAATAACCCATTTATGTTGCTTTCAGTTTCTAATTTAATAAAAATAACTTTTCTTTAATATTCTGAGATTCTGAAATAAATTAAGCTGCCATTCTTTGACATCTTCCTCCCCCTCCACATTCCAAATACGCTACACGTCACTTCTGTATTTACATCACCTCCATGCGAAGGGCCGTAACGAGATATGCCACACAGCAAGCGTCTCCTTATTAGTGAATGATAATATCTCGATTTTGATAAAGTGTGAATAATCTTGTAACTATTTACGTCTTGTTCATATTTATGAAAGTATTGGAGCAGTAATAAGGTGGAACACGTTTCGACCACGATCGAGATATAATTTACGAATGGCAGGAGACTTACTGTGGCTTAATTTTTGACTGCTTCACGTCCAAATTCTTTACTTCATGTTTCTATTTATTTCTAATAGGTAAATTTTAAAGGAATAATAAACTAAATGGATGAATGTTTACACCGTGGACCGATCATATGTCTCGTTGGGGTTCAGTTCACCTGGGGACGGAAGCCGAAACCCTCCCGCAATGGGAGACGCGCCGGACTGTGGGTCGATTGATCGATCTGAGCGATCGCAAGTCGACCGGGGTGGAGCAGAATCGACCGATCCATACCGGGAGGCACGAACACGTTTCGAAACCCAACGCAAAGAGCAGGAATTTCGAAATGCCCTCCGCCGGCGTGGAGGCCGTTACACGCAGTGCCTTCTGCACTGTGATTATCCTGCCCGTTTGGTTTTTTTGTTGTTTTTTTCTCGTCACACTAAATTTCCAATTTCTGTTCCCTCTTAGCATCAACTTTTCATCTTGCTACGGAATAAGCGACTTGTACTTAATCGGAGGAGGGCCTCTTTGAGATTTTTATAAGAGCTGGAATGCATGAATTTTGCTTTTTAATTTCCTAATAAAAATTCTCTTATTTTATACTAACTAATAAAATGTGTTCTTGTATAAACTCCACGTTGTTAATAGTACTCATGTAATTAGGATTTGGTAAAAAATACCTTTGACGGTTTATGGTCACAAAATCCTTTCAGCAAATAAAAGTGCTGCGCAGACCCCTTGTGTTGGTCAGTGTTGCATAATTCTTTATCTTTTCCTGCAATTACAATAATGTCTTGCATTTTTTCTTTGCTTATCTTCCCCCGTTTTATCACATTATTTTCTAAGAATACTTTTCCAATCTATCATTTTGAAGTCATTTCCCTGTTTCCGTCTAGTTTTATTTTCTCGTATTTATATCAATTGTTACTCTCTTCTACTTTTTGCCTCTCTTCATAGTTCTTATGAACTGCATATTTCCCTGTTGACTTTTTAATTCTTCTAGTGTTTATATCAGCGTCTTCATACATGAGAAATAAATATGCACTTACCAACTCTCCCTTTGTAATGATTTTATTATTTAACTTACGTGTCTGAAAGTGTGTAAAACATATTTGCAGGGAACACAATGTCTGTATTGAAAAATAATGCGACCATTGAAGATGTCGGACACTTCTTCCTCCGGTTCCCCTTCGTAGCCCCGGTGGTTATTCTTCTTTCCCTTTTCGCCGATGGAAAAGTGTCTACGGAAATCTTTAGCCGTCGTCCATAATTCCGTCAGAAGCCCCGCGCCGTCAATTCAAGCGGTGTCGAAAGTCAACCTCTGTCGGGGGCGGCTTTCCCGCTCGGTAAAGCGCAGTCTCTGTGATTACTCCGAGCCCTGAATAAAGAGAACTCCGCTCAACTTCGGCCGCGGCCGCACCGATTGCCCGGCCTTCGGGAGAGGAGGGGCAGGGGAAGGGGCGGGGAAGGTGCGGAGAAGGCGGGATCGGCGGGGACCCGCATGGCCGCCGCGCCGCCGCCCTTCAAAGTTGCAGGAGCGCCGCTAAACTTTTGCCTCGACCACTTGAAATTTACATGTCCAAGTTGGTGGTGGAGGGCGTGGCGGCCGATGCGGCGGGGGGGGGGAAGGGGCGAGGGGTAGCGGGGGCGGCGGAATCGGCGAGGGGTGGCAAGGGGTGGCGAGAAGTGGCGAGGGCGGCGGTTGGGGCTACGTTGGAGGCGGCGGTTGGGGGCGGTGGTTGAGGGCTGCGGATGGGGGCGGCTGTTAGGGGCAGCAGTTGGGGGATGGCGGATGAGAGGCGGCGATTAGGGGTGGCAGTTGGGGGCGGCGGTTGGGGGCGGCGGTTGGGGGGCGGCGGTTGGGGGCGGCGGTTGGGGGCGGCAGTTGGGGGACGGCGGTTGAGGAGGCGGCAGTTGGGGGCGACAGTTGGGGGGGGGGCAGTTGGGTTAGGCAGTTGGGGACGGTGGAGGAAGGGGCGGTGGAGGAAGGGGCGGTGGAGGAAGGGGCGGCAGGGGCGGCGGCGGGAGCGGTGGTGAAGACAGGAGCGTTAGCGGAGGCGGGGGGGGGGGCGGTGGCGACGGAGGCGGCAGAGAGGGGCTTTGAGCGACACTCACAGACGGCGCTGGCGACGTATCAAAAATGCACAAGGGAAGCCCTCGACGCCGACGATAAGGCTGTCGTCGATCGCCGATTGGTCGCTGCCGGTGTGACGTCATGGCGGTCGGGGTTGCTCAAGCGTCTTAGGAGGCATGAAATTATTATCTTTTCGTTTTAGTGGGTTACGAAATAGCCATATGGCTGTAAACTATCTTGGATATGGTCCCTTAGACATGCTGTTTATGTGATGGTTACATGACGTTTTTTAGACAAGAATTTCAAACGAAATTGACAAGGTCAAATGATTAATATTTTATTAGGATGGCCTGTGACATAGAAGTTTCGAGTAGACGTATATCATATTTCACGTACATTTATTTCATAAAATGCATGAAAATAGGAATACATCATTCATATGCATGAAATACGTGGTATATTGAAAGACAGAAAGAATATTGAAAGTCAGATATTTCTATGAAATAATATGAATCGTACAATCATATGAAATATATTTAATTTATTTTCCACTAGAACGTTCATTATTAAATAGCTATATTTTTTATTCCATTAAAGGCTATGATTCTGATCTAATAACAGTGAAAGGAGTATGTAGTTGCAGTTACGGTATTCAAGATTTCTATGCTGAAGAGTTTTGAATGTGGCTAAATTTCGAAGCGAATAATATAATATAATTCTACGATACAAAATGTTCAAATGTTCAACTAAGTAATTATAAATGTATGCAAATATAATCCTTTTAAAAGGTGTACAAAACTAATTTGGAAGGGGATTTTTTCCATTCATTAATTTAATTGGTTTCTACATGCTTCTCGAAGACTGAAACGAAGTTGATAATAAATCATCAAATGAGTATCAATGCCAAACAACTATCAAACAAATTAGTTACTTCCATGCATAGACACGATAACTTTTTTCTACTTACACATTACTTGCTTTACTTAGTAAAATTTGCCATAGAAACGATATTTACTTCCTTAAAATAAATGTTGATTAATTTTATTGAGAATAAAATTGCTAAGTCCCTTATACGGATCATCGTATTAACTTTGCTCCAACTGATACCTTTACTTTCAAAATTCAATTGTACTATAATAAAAATCATTTTTAACAACATGAAGATTAATATATGCAAAAAAGTCCGATATAATCTCTTAATTTATTGTTTGAATACAACTGATACTAAGATTCTTCACATATTTTAGAAAATATCATCACCGTAAAGTGTTGAGGATTTCCCAGGAAGATCTGAAACATTATACTACACAACTGCTCGTGTAACTGCATCGTGATTTAATTATCTAACTTGATCTGATTATTCGAACAAATCTGTCAATGCATATTTTCAGTATGACATAAAGTATTCATATCACAAAACGTAGAAAATACTTTGAGCGATCCATCTTGTATTGATTGTTCTGAATAAGTTAGTGGAATAGTACAGGCTATTTGTTAGAATGCAGAAGCAGTCAATTGTGAGCCGCTGAATAATTTATTCGTCAGTCAGTAAGGGTGACTCGAAGGAAATATGCAGTCGAAGAGAACAACTTTTCTACACGCGATTGGTCGATCGGATTGCGAAGGGAATCAGAGAACATTCATTAATCAATTCTAAATGAATTCTGCAATATCATTCTATCCTCTTCTCTTGAAACTTTATCACTATGTAACTTAAAATTACTGAGAAATAATTTAAAGGAAAAAATACCATTGAATGAAGAAGGCACAAAGAAAAATATTAATCATTAAAGTAGATGTAAGAATATCAATTAAATGGATTATGTATAAGAATATAGAGATCAAAGACTATTTAAAAAATGATCTTAGGACGAATAAGCTTGAAAAGAACTTTCTTTCGAATATGTATCAGTTATGATTTTCTTTTGATCTTCTGTAATTAGGTCAAATCCCACTTTCGTACTCGATATACAAGTAGAGAACTGCCAAGTGCCTTATACAGATTATCGTATTAACTTTGCTCCAACTGATACTTTTACTTTCAAACTTCAATGTAACAATAATAAAAATCATTTTAAATAACATGAAGATTAAAATACGCAAAAAAGTACGAAAATCATAGCTTCAACAAATTTATGTGTGTGCTGCTCATTACCTCCAGTGTATTGTTTAAAAACAATACTTATTTCGATTACATTGGAGAGTTATATTTTCAACATGAAATTTGGTAGCAAAACTTGAATAATTTGATTGTATTAATTTTGAAACCTCTCTGATGTCTCATGGGCAGCAAGCATACTAGCTTCCCGTGTTAGGATCCCGAGTTCGATTCTCGTAAAAGAGAGTTGTAGTTATCGTTTAAAATCGTTTGAGTTTCTACAACTGTGTGACGAAGAAAAACTCAGACTGGCGGTTTTTGTTAGTTACGGTGAAGGAAATATGTCATGTTCGTCACTTGTCTATCTTACCCCTCAAGCGTCGGATTTAAATTGTGCCCAGTTTTGGGGGTCACAAAAGAGTCGGACAGTCGACCCAAATGCCAAATAAATACCTTAATTTTGAAGCAAATAATTTTACCTAAATTGCTATTGTCGGTTGGTCAACTGTCGGTACAACCCCTGGCAGCATCCCGAGCCAACCCGTATAGAAACAGTAAGAAGCTTGAAAACACGACTTTCGTCTTCGTGGGCGTCTAGAATTCGTTGTTCAGGATTCCGTATATTTTAAATTAGAATCATCAAGAGAAAATATACCGAATTTTATAACCTCTTGTACGCTATATCGTTTTATTTTATTAATTCCAAAACGATAAAAAAACATCCACACTACACGTAAAAATAAGCTACAACCGTCCGCTGTTATGCAATATTGTCTTGCGTGCCATTTCAACCACCTTCTCTCAGGTTTCTGCACGCGGGTCTCCCATATGTGTGTGTGCATGTGTGTGTGCCCAGAGTCATCAGTCGTCATTCCAGCCGAAGAAGGTACGGGAGGCCTTCCATCCACGCCGCTTGCGTCGACCGTCTCTACAGGATAATACTGCAAATTACCTTCAAACACTTAGAAAATGTCCCGGCACTGAGGTCATCTCGGAAGAGAGCTCCGTGCAGATATACTACAAACATCTTTCTTTTGGTTCGAACTCTAAACTGACAGTGATACCAGCAATTACTTTACATTTTAACTTTCACAAAATTGTGTTTCTGGAAAATTTTCATTCACAAGCAAAACATCAAAAACATAAATATATCGAGCACAGAACAAGAATAATATAAACCATCGTATTTAAAATATCCATACTGTATACTGATTGATTGATGCTTTTGGGCAAGTAAAACCGCTTACGTCGTTAGTCCCGTAAGTGTAGTTCATGTTTTGTCACTGGAGAGCTGTGATCTTCCCCCCTGAATGGCGAGATCCGGCGCCGACCTACTGCTGGCTAGCGTGGTTCCCTCAACCAGGCTTCTCCCACCAGCGGGCCCCACCCCAGGCGTAGACAAGCTCTAAGTTCCCAACTGGTGTCCGGGGAAGTGTTGTAGTGAAGTACATGTAAGTGTAAGGGTGCGCAAGTAAGTGGGTGAGGATAGGACAAAGAGGAGGAAGGAAAGTTCGCGCGCGGTCCGTGGCCCGTTTATTTGGGTATTGCTCCGGCATTCGCCTGGTATTGATCGAAGAAACCCCGGAAAACTACCGATCAGAGCAGCCGGCCGCTAAAGTTTTCCTCCAGACGGTGGCTGAACTCTTCCTGCCTACGTAGTGGCGAAAACCCTGCCACCGTCGGGACTTGAATCCTAGGACCTCCCTGTCAGAGACGCTGCAGTGACATCCAATGATGCCCTGAGCCACCTACGTATAAAATATCGAATGTATAAAATAACGTATAAAATACGTATAAAATGTCGAAATATCGAATATCAATGTCTGTATACACACACACCAATGTTCTGAAAACATGCGCATCGCTGGTATCTCCCTAGAACGAAGGTTTGACGCGTGGCGTGCGTTGTTGTTGGGTTGCGCAGAGTGCTGCGCCACGCTGTGGCCGCTGCCCTTCCCGGGGTTCCTGTGGCCGCCGCTGCCGCCGCCGCCGCTGCTGGCGCCCCTGCTGGCGCCGTACGCGCAGCCGCCGCCGCCGCCCGCGCCCGCGCCGCCGGGCCGCTCGCCGCCCCCGCTGCGCGCCTCCGACGCCGCGCCGCTCGACGTCGCCGCCGCCGCGGAGCGCGCGCTGCGCGGCACTGACAAGGCCCTCGGCGGTGAGCACCAGCCATGGCCGCGACACCGGCACGCGCGGTGCTTCTTACTTCTCTCTTGGTTTCCCCTTCCTTCCCCTACATGACCACCATCATCGTCACCTTCTCCATCGTCATCTTATTCTTCTCCACCATCATCTTCTGTTTCTTCTCTATCATCATCTTCTGCTTCTTTTCCATAATCATCTTCTCCATCATAATCAACATCTTATTCTTCTCTATCATCTTCTTTTTGTTCATCATTTTCTTCTTAATCATCATCTTCATCATCCGTCATCTTCATCACCAACGTCGTCGTCTTCTTCTTCTTCTTCTTCTACTTCTACTTCTTCTACTTTTTCTTCACCTTTGTCATATCTATCTTCTTATTCTACATCATCATCATCTACAACGTATTTTTCATCTTATTCTTCTTTCCCATCTACTTCTCCTCCTTCTCTTATTTTTCCCACATATTTTTCTCCCGTAAATACTTACTTCTTCTTCTCTTCCTCTAAATTGTCTGAAGTTAACGTATTACATTTAGTGCAATAAAGTAGGCTACGAGTATATACTTAAATTTATACTCATAAAACGACTTCGGAAATGCATTTTTAAAAGTTATAAAACAACTATTGTTTAACCAAATTCTTATCCAAATAAGATTCCGGCGTCATCCGATTTACACTGACTTATAGGAAATGTTACAGGAGACCCTTTTGAAAGTTGCGAGATGACAATAAACATAAGACAGAGCACATATTGAT